>OX457025.1:63416819-63727567 GCA_949752745.1 Protula sp. h YS-2021
TTGTTGTTGTTTATGTTGTTGTTGTTAGTAGGGTGAAAACGTTGGTTCTACTGCACTGCAGCAGAACCAACGTTGGTTCTACTGCAGTTCAGTAGAACCAACGTTTGGTTTTGCATTGCAGAACCTATGTTTTGCATTGCAGCAGAACCAACGTTGGTTCTGCTGCAGAATCGGCAGATGGTAGACAGACGGTCAGACGGGCAGACGGACAGACGGTAACTTTTTTTCCATTTCCCACACTCTCATGCATACACACATATACCAACACCATGATAAATTGTTTTGCTTATTTTGTAATAAGTGGCGGCCGCTCTGAAAAGAGCAGCCTGGAGTTGAAACTCCTCACTCTTTTTGCTTCCAGTCTAGTAGAAGACTACTGTTTGTTGTACTGGTCTGGCACATGAGGTCATCTGCTGAGAGTTGAATAAGAAGTGGTCTGTTGTCAAACCACATGTAAAACATCTCAGCGTATATCTGTCTCTCAGCGCGGAGTGGCAGGTCCAGATGAAGGCGCAAAAGAGACATAGTTGATGTCCACATCCTGCTGCTATGACCCGGTCTGGGGACAGCATGCACCCACATCCAATGCAAAATTGGATGTCTTCCTGTAGGAAGTATCGACCCCAGGCCGGGTATTCATCCTCTTCAGTCTTTGATGGAATGTCTTCTCCTAGAACAGCAGATCTGAAGTAGGCCTGCCTGTAACACCCGTCTTCTATGTCTCTGATGCGTTGCCCAATCATAGCCCCTCTATGAAAGTATATCGGAATGCACAGCGCAGCGGCTTTAGCTGGATCCGGCAGCAGATGCAAAAACGACTGTCTCTTAGACGGATAGATTGGTGGTGTTACTTGAACAACCACCTCTTTAATCTCTCTTATTATGCGTGAATCGTCGATCGCGGCTAGAACTTCCATGTCAGCAGGCAGTGGTAAACTGTGGAAAGCTGTGAAGGTAGCACATATATATAGGGTAGAAAACCAAAATGACGTCATTACAAAATGATGTCAAGATGGAAAAAAGTTAACGTCTAACCCCCCCCCCCCCCCAGGACAGACTATGTACCGACCCCCCCCCCCTCGAAATTGTGATTTTTGCATATTTATCCGTTTCAGACGATTCTAAACATTTTTCATTTTTTCGACCCCCCCCCCCCCCGAAATTGTGATTTTTGCATATTTATCCGTTTCAGACGATTCTGAACATTTTTCATTTTTTCGACCCCCCCCCCGAAATTGTGATTTTTGCATATTTATCCGTTTCAGACGATTCTGAACATTTTTCATTTTTTCGACCCCCCCCCCCGAAATTGTGATTTTTGCATATTTATCCGTTTCAGACGATTCTAAACATTTTTCATTTTTTCGACCCCCCCCCCCTCGAAATTGTGATTTTTGCATATTTATCCGTTTCAGACGATTCTGAACATTTCTCTTTTTTTTTGGGTCGACCGACCTCCCCCCCCCCCTAGGACAGACTATGTACCGACCCCCCCCCCCCCAGGAGAACAAACTAAAAAAAAAAAAAAATTGTGCTGAATCAGCATGATGAAATCGTTGATTCAGCATGATAAAATCGTATATAAGTGTAGTGTCTCGAGGCTTAGGCATCGTCAGACACACCAGCTATCAACATAGACATGGATGACTTTGAAACAGTTACTTTTGATGATACATTATTATCGTTGGAAGAGATAGATGCGTTCTTTGAAGACGTTGAAACAGCTTTGAAGGAAGCGTTAGTTACTCTGCCAGATGTCGCTACAGTGCAACAAGCAATGCCTCAGGAGGAAGCGTTAAATGCACCATCAGATGTCGCTACAGTGCAACAAGCAATGCCTCAGGAGGAAGCGTTAAATGCACCATCAGATGTCGCTACAGTGCAACAAGCAATGCCTCAGGAGGAAGCGTTAAATGCACCATCAGATGTCGCTACAGTGCAACAAGCAATGTCTCAGGAGGAAGCATTAAATGCACCATCAGATGTCGCTGCAGTGCAGCAAGAAATGCCAGATCCTGAGGGGTCTGACTACCCGTTCTGGGTTGCGAATAGACTTATCAATGGTGACAACTCACAACTAAGTGCAAAGTTAAAAGCACATCTAACACATTATGAGGAAAACGAAGTGAGTGATGATGATGAGGATTCAGAATTGGACATGTCAAGCGATAATGAGGATTCAGAAGTGGACATGTCAAGCGATGACGGAGAAGACAAACAGCTGAAATCTAAAATTGAATCGAGTAAGACCATACCTGTTACTGAGGAAGATGTTATAATGTTGAAACGGAACTTTCGAGCAGTACTTCCTCTGATTGATTGTAACATTTTATGGTGTTTATGTGAAGAAGGCTTTTTCAACAACCACACGTACATGTATCTAACGGAAGAAGTGAATACCGTCATTCAACTCATCTACATGTTAGAAGGAAACACAGAGCATGTTCCGGCGTCAGAGCCAAAGTTCTCCGAAGCTATGACTCAACGTTTCATTCAACTTATTAAAAGTCTTCATGAGGAACTTTTTAAGACTTTATCTCTACCGGCGCCAAAGTCTCTGGATGAGGATCGTGAATTCAAATGTGCAAAGGTCATGTTGCATGGTTTCAAATACCTTGAAGAACGCATTCATGTGTATGATATGATGGCTTACCTCTATGAAAAAGGACATTTCACTATGTCAATGCTGTTTCAATGGATACTAGGGCATCGGACCCCAGGAGACTTTTTAGTGATTGTCATGGTACAATCGCTAACAAACGGTTTACCAACAACCTTTCTCGACGGTTTCAATGACATGACTCCGCGATTTTACAAACATCTCATGAAAACCTACATGTAACATCTGTATAAAAGGAGGTAAAACCATCTACAATGTCAACATTGCTTCTTCATCGATGTGTAGAGACCATGGATGACGTCTTCAAAGTGAATTATGCTGACTATGTGTTTTCAAAGCTTCCTGCTTTTGAATCGGATTGGATACTGCAAGTGAAGAACTTACATCAGCATTGGGAAGCTGTTGGAAAGACCATTCCAAGAGATCGTTTCATCCACTCGTTTCTACGTGAATGTGAAGATCTACATTTACCGTTAACTTATGACATTGATTTAGCATTTATCAACGTGAATACAATTTGGGCAGTTGAGCTCATGTTAGATGTGGCTGCAAGAATCATTTTACATTATGATGATGATGTTCCATTGAAGACGAATGTATCAGAGCTTGTCCGATTCAACCATGGACGAGTTGAAGTGAATTCAAAACTTTGCAAGTTCTTTGCTGACTCAGCAGATAGTTGGGTATAAAAGGGAGTGAACTCAGCAGAGTGAAGTCATTTCTCAGCAGACAGTTGGAGGGAGTGGATCATCAGTACATTGTAGCAGCCATGGAGAACAAGACAAGCAACGCAGCGCAGCGCAGCAGCAGCTTTAAAATTAGTGCTAACTTAACCATTACTGTGGAGCATGGAGAATATGGGCCATTTCTACGCATTACACGTGGAGAGAGATGGTGTGCTTATTCACCATCTTTGTGGAAGATTGTATGTCAAAGCTTGGAAAATTTACGTGACATTGGCTTCAAACTATACTTAACGCAAACGAAGTGGCTTGAAGTCATTTCATACTTGGATAAGCGTTATGTGAGTTTTGTGCGAACATCACGGTTTGAAGGGAAAGAATACACACATCACATCAACATGAATGATGGTGAATGGGAGACACTGCTTCAGGAGATGGACAACATCAACTCAGCCCTATCGCCATGTGAGGAATGTCATGTCATAACTCCTATCAAGCTGCGAAAGGATGGTCGGATGAAGGTGTCAAAGCTATCCAAGAAAAGACTGGCTGAAGTTCAGTTGGAGAACATGAATGTGCAAAATCAACTTGGACTTACCTGCGAGTATTGTGGTGCTTGTGGATATGTGGAGGATTATCATTGCCACTGTCACAAGTATAATTGCAAGTTGTGTGAACCAAGCAACTTCTGCGGCAAGTGTGGAGTACTTAAAGTCTGTGAAGCAAAGTAAAAGCCCACAAGACACTGAAACAAGATGGACGCATGTTTTAAAAATGCTTATATTGACTTGATGATTGCTAAACTTGCTTGCTGTGGCACTCCAGACTATCAACTTTATCATTTGGACGCTTTTTGGGATGTTGTACATCATAGTCTTGATGTGATTGAACTACATTCAAGATTTCTTGGAGAATGTTATAAAATTGGAATAGAAGAAGAACCTGACTTTGACTTTGATGCTGCACTTTATTCTGCTCGCACTGATGTTGAAGTATATTTCACCGTGGTTGACTATTTGAGAGATTGCTGTAAAGAAGAAGAGGAAACCAAGCAGCTTTATCAGGTAAGTTATATAAAACCTTTTTAATCATCTTTGTAACAACATAGTGAATTGTTTCTCAAAGACATAACAATGTTTTTCTTACTAGCAAATTTAGTTTTATGTGAGTGGTTTCAACGTAAACAAAGAAATAATATGATAGAAGAGGCAGCAAATATATTAAAAGATATTTTATTACAGGAAGAAACCGACATGTCAGAATAAAACAGCAGAAGCAAAGTCAACATGGAGAATCTTGTACTATTCAGCGGTCATAAGGACGTTCTTTCAAATATGTTTCCAACACGACTTGAAAAGTATGGACATGTGTTCAACTCAAGTGAAGCTTTGTATCAATATGAGAAAGCAGTGTTTCATCACCGTTCAGATATTGCTTCAGCCATTGCTTCATGTAGAAATGGATATGAAGCGAAACGTATTGCTAAAGGGATAAAACCATGTCCTTTATGGCATACAGTGAAGAGAAGCAAAATGCAAGATGTTTTACAAGTCAAACTGGATCAGTGTGTATTGTTTCGCAACAAGTTGAAAGAATGTAAAGACAAAACTTTAGTTGAAGCAACGTATGATCATTGGTGGGGAGCTGGTGTGAAACATGTGTCATCTGAATATCCTGGTCAGAATATTATGGGAAAGTTGTTAGAAATGTTGTGTGAGGGTTAGAGACTTTTTCATTTGCTTGCCAACCGTCATGGTGTGCAGACGTGTGGACATGTAAATTTGAAGTATGTTTAACTTGTGCTGCTTTGATTCAAGACTCACAAGACTGCACAATGGCGGACATGACACTGAGACAATATATTGTACAAAAAGCTTATTGTGAAGAAATGTTATCAGCTGTAAAAAAGTTTGCATATTTAGTCTGTCCTGCTTGTCAACATGAAGAGTGTCAAGAACATACTTGTCATTTTGCATCTGTTTATACATATTGGAATGAAGCTAAATATTACATACATTTAGATAAAGTGTTAGAGAATGCAAATCAACGTTGTGAGAAATATGGTGTAGATGCTATTACATTGGATGAACTCAGTCATTGGTTAGTGTTCATTGAAGACCAATGGTCTCCAGTTATTCATACCATTGTATCTATACTTGATTTGTAAATATATGTTAGTTATAAATACATGTTAGTTATAAATACATATTAGTTAAGTTACTATGTTAGTTAAGTGATGATGGTTGAGTTATAAAATAAAAGCTGTTCTGTTGAGAAGGTGGTTTTCATTCGGTGTGATCATGTCGACGTGGAAAGACTACTTGACCAATATTTACTTCAAACCTGGACAGCCTGGAGCATTTGCTGGTCCTTACAAACTGTATCACATCTTAAGAAAACATAATCAAGCAGTCACACAGTCACAAGTGAAGAAATGGTTACAGGATCAAGATGCTTTCAGTTTACTCCAACCTGTCAAATACAGGTTCAAAAGACAACGTGTCATTACACGTGGCATTGATGACATGTGGGATATTGACTTGGCTGATATGGGAAACATAGCTCCCTATAATGATGACATACACTTTTTACTCATTGTCATTGATGTGTTTTCCAAATATGTCTGGGTACAGCCAATACCTAATAAATCACATACCAGCGTCATACAAGCTTTCCAAAAGATTTTTCATGACACACGACGAAGACCGCGAACTCTAAGGTCTGATAAAGGAACAGAATTTAAAAACAGATGGGTAAAAGCATTTTTGAAGAAAGAAGGCATTCATGCTTATACCACAAAGAATGAAACCAAAGCTAACTTTGCTGAAAGAGTCATTCGTACTCTAAAGGGAATGATGTATCGGTATTTTCTACATAATCAAACTTACCGTTACTTAGACATTCTTCCAGACTTGGTGCACAATTACAACCATAGACCTCATGGTTCTCTTCCTAATAAATATGCTCCAGCCGAGATTCGTAAAGACAATGAATCAAAAGTGTGGAAGTATATGTATGTCGACAAACTGAAATTGAAACCGAAGAAGAAGAAGAAGTACAAATTTAACATTGGTGATCATGTTCGCATTTCTCACATTAAATATATGTTTCAACGCGATTATCACATCAAATGGACGCAAGAAGTCTTCATTGTCACACATCGTTGTAAGAAGCAAGGAATACATTTATATCGTGTGAAAGACTTTTTAGACGAAGATATTGATGGGCATTTCTATGAAGAAGAACTGCAGAAAGTGACCAAAGATATTGAATCTATTTATAGAATTGAAAAAGTCTTGAAAACACGTAAAAGACGAGGAGGAGGTGTGAAAGAATTATTTGTCAAGTGGTTAGGTTGGCCAAACAAGTTTAACAGTTGGGTGAAAGAAACAGACATTCAACAATGAAGCATCCATTTACATGTTTAGTCTCTGGACCTACAGGCAGTGGCAAAACGTCTCTGGTGAAGGAAATTCTAGAACAAAAGTTGATTAAACCCTCTCCAAAAAGCATTTTATGGCTCTATGCAGCAGATCAGCCTTTGTACAAGGGAATGAAAGGTGTGGAATTTTACCAAGGCATTCCAGATGACATTGAAGAGCGTTTTAACCCGAAGAAACCAAACTTACTTATCATTGATGACTTAATGACGAAATGTCATAGTGATGAGCGTATGACACGTCTCTTTAGTGTTGGCAGCAGTCATCAAAATCTAAGCATTATCTTTATTGTACATAATTTATTCCATCATGGGAAAGAGATGCGAAATATTAGTTTGAATACACATTATATCATTCTGTTTAAAAATCCGAGAGACAGTCAACAAATTAGTACATTGGCGCGGCAAATGTATCCTGGAAGATCTCAATTTCTCATAGAAGCCTATCAAGATGCTACTAGCAAACCTCATGGTTATTTATTCATTGATTTAAAACCAAAGACAAATGATCAACTACGTATTCGTACGGGCATTTTACCAAAAGATACACATTATGTATATATTGATAAAGCAGTGTATGAACAAGAACCAACTCATTTGACCATTCGCAGTCAAGATGTCTAAACGTATTCGAGCGAACCAGCCGTTTCTTCATTTGCTCCTTGCTACAGCAAGCTACAAAGGAGGAATTAACAAGCTTGTTTGAAATTTGTTTGAATATATTGCAAGGACATTTACCCTTAAGCTCAAAACGGTTTAAGGAATTTAAACGTGAACGTCATACGCTTCGTACTCTAGCAGATAAGAAGATATCCCTTCGACGAAAAAAGAAGTTGATTAATCAGAAAGGAGGATTCATTGGAGTTATTGCTAGATTGGCATTGCCCTTGTTAGCCAAACTACTGCTAAAATGAAACATACGATGAAAATGGTCCTCATTCCTGAATATGAATATAAAATGTTGCTAGAAAAGAAGGGTAAAGATGGTGAAATCAAAACGAAAGTGAATAAACTTTTACGTGGGAAACGAACACGTGAAAAGGCTATAGAAATATCTCAACTTCTTGGTCGTCATTTACGAACAAGTCAGTCTAGGCAGCAAAAGCCCTCATCATCATCACCACCTGAAAAGCCAGAAAAGTTATTTTTAAGTCATTTTCAACCTATCTATCATGGAAAAGTAACACAACTTTTAGCAGAACTGAAGAAATATGGTACGACATGGTCAGAGAAGAATGAACTTGTGTTGAAAACGGGCGATATTATAGCAAATTCCAACATGGTTGATTTGATGAAAGAAGCATTGGTGGCGACAAGAAGAAAAGAACGAGCCATACCACCACATGGCTGGCATCCGTTTATCCAGGAAATTGTTGATGCTAATATTCCAAAAACAATGTTTAGTAAAAAGACCACTCGTGACGACATTACAACAGAAATGAAACAACGTCAACAAAGACGGTTTCCTGAAGGATGGGAAAATTTTTAACATGGCTGAAAGAGCTATGTTGTTGTTGTGAGGAAGATAAATCAACTATTCCTGTGAAGATCAGATGTACAATTGCTTGTTGTGAAGGAGAAGTCATAGATCATCTAGATCATCATCATGATGTAAAAGACCATTTGCATACTTGGTCGAATGGCGCGCGCTATCGTGAAGTATATAGACAACGTCAACGCACCTATACCATTTAGTTCCCACCATCATGGAGTCGACAAGCTTTTACATCACTTTGCCTAGCAATGCGAGTATGAACTATTATCCCAACAACAAGGCTTCGAATTATCAAATTCATATGCCTCGAACCATCTATCTGAATGGAAAATATGAAGTGGCTTTAGCTGAAATTCAATATCCACATACATGGACAACGATGAGACATGACATGGACTATTCTATTCAGTATCGACAACAACCACTGACAGAGACACTTGACACTATCAATATTCCCTATGGTTATTATAGATCCATACAAGAAATATGTCAGGCAGTGAATGAAGAAGCAACTCATTCTATGAAAGATGATCTTAAAGAAGTTATTCGGATAAAGTATGATAAAATTAGACGACGTGTGTTTCTATTTCTAAATTATGGTTTTGAAGTGTCCTTTTCCGCTGGATTGGCTGAGATTTTAGGATTTATCCCAGAGCAATGGTATACTGAAACATGTACAGCTGAACATAAAGCGGATGTGAAACAGGGATTTTATACACTGTATGTGTATTGTAGCATTTGTGAACCACAAGTTGTTGGTGATTATTATGTGCCGTTACTACGTTCTGTTGGCATACAAGGGCCATGATGGTGACATTATCATGAAAACGTACGGCGAACCGCATTATGTTCCTGTAAACACGTCCAAATTTGACGTGATAGAAATGAATATTAAGGACGACACAGGCTATAATGTTCCATTTCAAACTGGAAAGGTGATCTGTAAACTTCATTTTCGACCAAAAGCAATATGAAAGCTTATACACACGATCCGTCTGCATATCGCAACCATTTTCTTCGTCAAGTGGGCGGGGAATTACCAGGATTCAAAGGAGCGCGAATCCAGTATGGCGATGGTATTGGTTCAATACTGGGATCATTGGCTCGCAAAGCTATTCCACTACTTAAGGCTGGGGCTAAGATCGTTGCGCCACATCTTAAGAAGGCTGCAAAGAATGTCGCGAAAGATGTGACGGGTCGAGTAGCAGAACGTGTGTTTGGTGAACAAAAGCGTATGCAACCGACGAAACGTGCCAGAAGACGAAAAACAGCCAGACGGATAACATCAAAATATCGCAAAGATATTTTTTAAAGAAAAAAAAAAATGTCTCTCATTCATAATCATTCGTGTGAATGTAGTCTTTCTCCATTGGAATGGTTTCACGTACCACCAACGCAAACTGCTGTAGAGAAAAGTTATAATGTTGACTATCAACCACTTACAAGCATTAGAGAAGGCGCTCCAATAGAATTCTACATTCCTGCGAGTACAGAAGAATATCTGGATTTAAAGAACAGCAAACTTCATATTGTATGTCGCATTCTAAAGGCTGATGGAACAGCGTGTGGCGCAGATGATAATGTCTCTTACATCAATGATGTGTTTAATGGGTTATGGTCTAATATTGAATTGTTTCTGAATGATCGTTTGGTTTCGCATAGCAACAATACTCATGGTTATACCAGTATTATCTCTCATCTCATCCATGATTCGGAAGAAAGTCTACATTCTGAGCGCTCTATGCGTCTCATGTATAAGGATACTGCTGGGTCAATGAATAGCTATGAGGTGAAAAGACCTAATCATGAACAATATGTATCCGGGTTTCATGTCAATGCCGACGGCGGTGACTTGGCTGAGCAAGGCAACAATGGCTTACATCATCGTTATTTGCATACACGTCTTAGCCGTGATGTTATGCTTACTGGCGGTTTAAGGATAGATTTGTTTGAGCAGGATCGTTATCTTCCGAATGGTATCAGTTTGAAATTGCGTTTCCATAGACAAAAAGATGACTATGTATTGATGGCTGCAGATAATACCTATAAGGTAGAAGTGAAAGAGGCATTTTTAACCATTCGCAAAGTGAGGGTGAGTCCAGGTATTCAGTTAGGACATACAGATGCATTGATGAAAAGTCCTGCCAAGATCATCATCACTAGAAAAGAATGTAAAGTCTTGGCTATTCCAGCAGGATTTCAGTCTTTTGTGAAAGATAACATCTTTTTGGGTCAATTACCAAATCGTATTGTCATTGGTCTGGTTCATAATGAAGCTTTTGGTGGATCAGTATTGAGGAATCCATATGATTTCAAACATTTTAATCTGGACTATATGCAACTCTACACGGATGGTGAACCAGTTCTATCCAAACCTCTCAAGCTTGACATTACACAGAACAAATACCTGGACGCTTTTGAAACGCTTTACAAATCGTTTGATCGGTTGAATGGTGAGAAAAGTTCCATTATAAAACGGGAAGATTGGCCTAGAGGTTATGCTTTATTTTCGTTTGACTTAACACCGGATTATGATGGCGATGATCATTTCCCCCTGATCAAGCATGGGAATTTGCGGCTAGAAATGAACTTTGCTACGGCTTTGCAACATACCATCAATGTCATTGTCTATGCTGAATTTGACAACATTATTGAGATCAGTGCAAATCGCAGCATCCAATTCGACTACCAGTCATGAACACGAAGCAGATTGATGCTATATTGAGTCATGATGTCATGACCAAAGACTTGTTTCAAGGCGTGTTTGCCATGGACCAGTTACCGTCTTTACAACGCGGCGCCTATGTGATCAACACAGACGATCAAGATGAACCAGGAGAACATTGGGTGGCAGTGTATTATGACAAAGACCCTGCAGAATATTTTGACTCTTATGGACTGTTCCCTCTCGATGATCGTTTAGATATGTTTTTAAGAAATGACTATATGTATAATTCTATATCATTACAAACGCCAATATCATCGTCATGTGGTTTTTATTGTGTCTATTATATATTACATAGAGCTCGAGGTCAGAGTATGTTTGATATTGTGAATATATTAAAAAGAAAGGATGGTGATTTTATTGTAAAGGATTTTGTATATAGACATTATAAACCATTGTTTTATTAATGTTGTTGTTGTTATATTAGTTAAGTTGTTGTTGTTGTTGTTATATTAGTTAAGTTGTTGTTGTTGTTATATTAGTTAAGTTGTTGTTGTTGTTGTTATATTAGTTAAGTTGTTGTTGTTGTTATATTAGTTAAGTTGTTGTTGTTGTTAAATAAAACAAATCAAGTTTCAAACAACTGTCTTGTTTATTGTGTTGTACATACGTTTATTTACAAATTCTTAACTACAAACACTATTTACAAAGTTTACAAACACTATTTACAAAGTTTACAAACACTATTTACAAACTCTTAACTACAAACGCTATTTACACTATTTACAAATTCTTAACTACAAATTCTATTTACACTATTTACAAACTTTTATTTACACTATTTACACTATTTACAAAATTCTTAACTACAAACTCTTAACTACAAAGTCTATTTACACTATTTACAAACTTTTTATTTACAAACACATTCATTTTTCAATACATTCATCAATGAATACCATTCATTAGAATCTAAATTGATATAGGTATCATAGACATTACATTCATGTTTGTAAATGCTATGAAAGCTCACATAATACACATCACCAAACTTTATCACTTTAACAGTTACATGTTCAGACAGTTTCAGTTCATATCCTTCTTCTAAGTCAATGTCCATCACACGCATAGGTTGTGTCAGCTCAATGGATTTGATGCCTCGTGTAAGCCATATTTCTGTTTCTTTGAATTCAAGCGTTAGGTTCTTTCCAATCCAATGCTTGTAACAACGCGTTCCATTCCACTGTGTTGAGGGTGATGTAGTCATAGTTTTCTGTAAGCTCGTCATATTGGCGAAATTGTATAAACACGTCTAAGCAGTTCTCAGTCACACGCACTTCTAATTCATTTGAGACTGTCAGGAGAAAGCCAGGTATCCTGAACTTCTCTAGATGGTCTTTCAACACGGATTGGTCATCAAGTGATAGGACGAGATACTGTCCAAAATGTCTTAGCACAATGTCATCATATTCGTTTCTCAGATATGAGAACCCATGCGTAATTGGTTTATATTCCGTTAAAAAGTCTTCCATCTCGTCCAGCAGTCAGATGAACTATGAGCTGTCTCCTTGTCTGCAAAGACGTTTTTTTTTTTTTTTTTATGCTCGCAAGATGGCGAAGAGTGGATGTTGTATCACTTCTAGGAATCGTAAGACTGCGCGCCAGTTCTTGATATCAAAGATGATTAAATCTGTATATGGTGTATCTGGCACAACTCCCTTATAATCCTCTGGATAATCCTGTAAAAGATTTCTACAGATTTCTACACGTATGTTAGAATCATATTCAGCCACTGTCACTTCCACTTTATTTTCAAGTCTACTTTTAAACCCATGTTCAAGTGGTATGTTTTTAAAGTCTTTCCACACTTCAGGTTTAAACCGATGATAACTTGTCTTAGAATCTAGTATCACTTCATTCCTCTCATTGACAGTAAGGTAAACACCACCGTTCAGCATGAGTGCATTCATGATTGTTACCTTATTATGACTTGTCGCCTTGTCTGCGAAGCCTTTTATCCACTTCTTTCACCTGCTTCTTCATCATTTTCCATTCAGGTATTGTCAGCAAAATTCCCTTTTTTGTTGGACGGTTTTTTCCAGTCCCCTCATCTCTGAGGTATTTGCGAATGTTTACCACACCTTCATTACTTTGTTTCATAATCTTGATATACTTTCCATTGCCTAGAGAAAGCATTCCATCCCACGACTGTGGTGTTGGTACCGTCGTCTCCACTTTTAATTTCTTGATGGTATTGTCAAGATGTTTCACAGTCATGTCTATTACTGTATCAGCAAGAGTATCCATATCCGTTGTTGCAGATCTTTTCCGATTCATGTTGACGCTTCAGTGTTCACACCTCAACTAACTCTAAAGTTGAAGTGTCTCCCCCTTATATACTGTAATGCCCATGCGCCAAAGTGGAATAGCCATCACTCATCACATATCGCTTGTCATCAAAGGGAGAGAGAGCTACTTTCCTCAACTTCTCCGAGAAAATCTGATGGTCATGACTTCGAATGATGTGTCCTGTGGTCATCGTTTGCGTTTGGTTGAACAAACTGTCTTTATACTGCTGATGTTTCATCCGTCTTTGACACGCGCGAGTGATACCTTTGGCCGTACGTTTTTCTTTCCCACCATACATCATACTATACATTTTCGGTCGAAGTCCAACAAACTCTTCAATGGGAATGCCCGCCGTCTCATCTTTCATTTTCCCAAGCACTTTCTTGTTCACGTTGGAATGTAGGAAATGATCTGGGGGATAGTCACTTGTGTCGAACAAGTCGGCATCTTCCTGCATGTCTTTGTAGATATCGTCCGTTTCTATGTCATAACATAAACTGTCGGTGTCGCTGAACAAGAGCTTGGCGTTGGGATACTTGGTCATGATGTAGTTGTAATGAAAGTGGAACATGAGCACCTTGCTGAGGTCGAGAATGGTGAACCCAACTTGAATGGGTTTATCCAGAAGCAGATCCACTTTGCGCAAATGTACCGCGGTTAAATCTTCGTTGAAAATTCTAAATTTGTGGAAGGAAGGTTTGACCACAAGTTTCTTGAACCGCTTTTCCTGGTGAACAAGTTCCACATTCATGCGCTTTCTTACATTTTCCATGGTTTTGCCAAACACAGAGTTGTTCATCAATTTGAAGAAGTCTTTCTCAAACGGGTTCTTAGCCAACTTTCTCTTTTCTGTGTTCAAGGAGATGTATTTTGCCAACCATTTGCTCTGTGCAAACATAATGGCACGATGCACCTTCGTGACTTTCAATCCCAGTGAGACATATTGCTGTAAATTTCTATAATGAAGTACATATTTCTTCTTGTCACATAAGTTGGGAATGAGCTTTTCACTAGGTTTGCCTTTCATGTTTAGATCTTTCCGTAGCTTCTGACTATGTTCTGACAATTCTCCCACCTTCACACATTTCCGTTCTGGAGCCACTGGATAGTGATTATGACGATTATGAATGGATTGTGAGTATTCCAAATCCACTTCTAAAATGTAGCCAATCTCATCATCTTCATCCACATCCATAAAGTCAATGGATTCTGGCTCGCTCACCCACATAAATCCACTTTCCGGCATGCTTTGCGACATAGCCCAGCCATACAAGTTGTTTGCATCCAGGTAAGTCAAGTAGTTGGTTGGTTTCGTGGGATCGTAATCTGGTATGTAGGGGTTATTTGCTTTCGCATACTTGTGTGTGATGACAGATATTCCTCCACGTAAACCTTGTTCAACCATTTGGTACATGTCAATGTCGTTGATCAATTCCAATTTCACCTTTGTCGCTTTCAACATGGCATCCCACGACAGTCCTGGCGCTGTATAGTAGTGAGCAGGATCCAATTCATACGTGTTGAGACATACGTGACGAAAGTTTTCAAACACGTCAGCCAGCAGCAACACATCTGATTTCAGGTACAAGTCATGGTATTCGCCAAATGTAGTACACTGGAATGTCTCCCACACCTTCTGCGCATGCGCATAATCCTCATCGCTAATGCCTTCTTCACTAAGTAGACTGTAAAACTTGTCCTTGGACGGCAGTTGTGTTTCAGCAAACTTGGATGGCTCATCCACGTAATCATAAGGGTACACTCCCTTTCTCAACAGTAAATCTTGTTGGTCACTATTGTGAATGTGTGACGTCATGTGATAAAAGTTGTCTTTCCCTTCTGCCGCCAGGTTGGATACTAACTTCTGTAGAGAAGTACTCATGAACTGAAAGCTGTCTGTAAATTTCAGATTACTCATGGTGAATGCAATATATTTCTCAACGGTGTTGGGAATGACTGTAATCCTTTCGTTTTTGAACTTTCCAATTTCTTCCATGATTAAATGGCTGTCATAGCCTCGTAAATTGTGGAAAAACACAGGAATGATGAAAGAATCTTCAACATCCTGCTGATCTTTTCGAAATCGGAATTGCAAATTGCATTCACTATGTGCAGCTCCGCGGTATTTGCCATTGATATGGTCATGATCTCTCACATGATCTGCTCCTAGAGGCTCATGACAAATGTAGCAATCTGTGGCGTTCTTATAATGCTCTTCATCTTCATGAGTCATGACTATTTTCTTTGGCTGTAGCAAGCCATGCACAATACGATCACGTTCATTCACCATATGGTCTAAAAAGACTTTCACAGCATTGTCTCCTCGATATACGACTGGCGCACGTGTATCATACTGGCTCACAACCACATAGGCAAAGCTGTTTGGACGATGATGTTGATACTTGTCTCCTTCATGCTTTTTCGTGAAGCATTCAAAGTCTGCATAAATGACAAACGGCGCTCGCTGTTGTTTGGCTATATTCTTGAACTTGATGAAGGGTTCCTTGGGGAATGATAAACGTTGTGCGCCATGCTTGCCACACACTTCACGATGCTTGTCTAAAAGATCTTGTCGCATAAACCCATGAAGACAGTTGAAACAATAAAATATTGCATTCTGACGCTTTGTTCGATAAGCCATCAGTCTGCTGAAATTCTTGATGAGACAGTAATGTCTTGTCTTGTCATCGCTAATCAAAAGCAAGTTAATTTCTCTGACGCTGTTGACGCTGGTGTTTCGACTGAGTTGTATGGGAACAACGACATCATGTTCATATCCAAACACGTTAATGGACACATCATTCTCCTTTTCAAACTTTGGAATGTCTGTAATCGGTGTGGGAAATGTTATGCCTTCCACCTTCAATTCCTTCTCAAATGTCTTGTATTGATGTACACGCTCTGGGTTTACATTTGTTGAAGGGTGAAAGTGAGCCAATACAGACCATAAGAAACATTTGTTGTCTTTATTCTGAATGTTTAACACACCTCCTGTATTCTTTACTTTCTTCGGTAGTGGGATAAAACTGCTCGCTTCCAGTGGCGCTGACGTAGCTGTATGCACTTCAATGAATAATATGTTATCCAACACCCAGCCAGAACCTTGTCGCTCATGTTCATCAAACCTGGTAAATAATTCTTTATAGGCTTCTGGCAAGTCCTTCTCAATATCTGTTGGATTGTATGCTGCATATGTCGGACTGCTGATGAAGGCATTATCCACTTGTTCTACCATCACGCCTTCAACATTTGGTGTCATTTTCTTGAAGCGTGCATGTACCACAATGTACCATTTCATGCCACGGTTTAACGTTTCGAACAAATGTCTCTTGATTCTATTCTCTTGTTGTCGCATTTCGAGTAACAAATCTGATCCATCTTCAGGCTCAAACCGTCTTTCCTGCGCGTTTTCACCAAGACTCACTCTTCTCCCTCTGCCTACTTGTCCTGTCTCTTTCTTTCTTTGTTCTTCATGAGGTATGCATACATATGTCTCAAACGCATCCAAAGATGAAAATATCTTGATGCATTTACAGCAGAGGACTGGATCAGGTCTGTCAACACCATCTTGTAACGTCTTTTGTCTCTTGGCTTGAATCTGCTCAACAAGCTCATCATGAGCACGTTTCATCCTAGTTTTCTTGCATGTATGTGCCACGAACAATTCCAGAGATGGAAATGTCACATCACAATCATGACAGTAGACTGATGTCATCGTTGTTGTTTCTTCAACTGCTAGAACTGAAATGAAGTAAAATATACGTTTCACTCTTCCTTTTATACCACTTCAATGGTGTGTTGACTCAGCAGAATGTATCACTAGTTGACTAGTTGACATGTTTCACTCATGCTTTTATGTTACTTCCATGTAATCAAAATATGGTGTGTAACTTTTCAAACTTGTTGAAAAATGTTAAAATTGCTGACTCAGCAGAATTTTACTTGTGTATATGAATGTCTCACTTACAGTTGTGAAGTTGTACAGCTGCACTGCTGCACAACAGAGACATCTAGCGGTGAAGTTAACTGACGGTGAAGTCAAATGGTCTACCAAATGGTATTCATCCGCCAACTAGACCTGAAATGTGATAAAATGTATTCTCTCTCACACACACACACAGACAGACATGTTTTGCTTCATTTCATAATATAGCATGGCCCTTAAAAGGGCCGAAAGATGTTAGTACTTCTTCACCAGCAAGTGGGATTTCCACAATCACACTGGTATCTGTAAAACTGCTCCATGGAGAAAGGCCTTCTCGAGCACTTGAACGGATGAAAATTGTAATAGCCGAAGTTTTTCAGCGTCGCACCGCACCACCAGCAGTCCGTGCATGGCTCCGGTCCTGACAATCTTGCAGTAAACTTATACCAGAGCAATCCACCACAGGTTTTGCAGCAGTAATGCCGTGGTGCGTTGTGGTGTACTGGGCAGTTGTGTGGTTGACCTGGGTACTCCAACCACACCCAACACTTATAACATTCTGTCGTTAGTGTCACTACCCTGCCGTCTCGCATCACTTTCTTACTTGTCGTAGTAGCTGGTGTGTTGTCCATGATGTGTCTAATGATGTCTGTCTATGTCTGACGGTGTCTGAGCCTTGAGACACTACACTTATATACGATTTTATCATGCTGAATCAACGATTTTATTACGATGATTCAGCACAATTTTTTTTTTCGCTCGCCGGGGGGGGGGGGGGTCGGTACATAGTATGTTTATAGGGGGGGGGTCGGTACATAGTATGTTCATGGGGGGGGGGTCGGTACATAGTATGTTCATGGGGGGGGGGGTCGGTACATAGTATGTTCATGGGGGGGGGGGGGGGTCGGTACATAGTATATTCATTGGGGGGGGGGGGGTTCGTCATTTTTTTTTTTTTGCAATGTGACATCATTTTGCAATGATGTCATTTTACTATATATATATAGGTGTGCTCTCTTCACAACTTCCACAGAATACCATCATGGAGTGCTGTTTCGCTTTAGAGAATTCGTTAGTTATCCGAGACATTACAAAGGTGGATTTAATGTACCACCCTACAGCGCATGAACCGGTGCGAGAATTCTTCTTGCAGCTGTTTCCAGATCCGGCTCGTGCTGTCACCATCGCTATGCCAGTTCTACTCAACAGGGATGTTATGATTGGGAAGCGGCTTAGTGATATTGAACAGGGCAGATACCAAGAGGCGTACATCAGATCAGTCGTCCTGGGGGAAGCAACGCCATCCCATTTAGAAGAGGAGGAATACCCGGCCTGGGCTGGATACTTTATGCTTCAACACATCAATCTATGTCGCGGGTGTGGCTGTCTGATAGGTGCAGACAAGGTCATTGCTGCCGCTTGCGGTCATCAAGCATGTATATCTTGTTCTGTCGCGCGTGCCTATCAGGCAGCCTTACGGCATGAGTATCTCCTCAAGTGTTTATGCTGTGGGACAAAGACGAATCACTTCATATTTAATGGTCAGCAGATGACTCAGTGTGGTAGGCGATACCAAAATGTTATCACCTTTTGCTGAACAACACTAACAGCGAGGAGTTTCAACTCCAGGCTGCTCTTTTCAGAGCGGCCGCCACTTATTACAAAATAAGCAAAACAATTTATCATGGTGTTGGTATATGTGTGTATGCATGAGAGTGTGGGAAATGGGAAAAAAAAAAAAGTTATCGTCTGTCCGTCTGCCCGTCTGACCGTCTGTCTACCATCTACCGATTCTGCAGTGGAACCAACGTTGGTTCCACTGCAATGCAAAACATTGGTTCTGCAATGCAAAACCAAACGTTGGTTCCACTGAACTGCAGTGGAACCAACGTTGGTTCCACTGCAGTGCAGTGGAACCAACGTTGGTTCCACTGCAGTGCAGTGGAACCAACGTTTTCACCCTACTAATGTGTTGCAGAGTGAAAGCTCTGAAAGTATCAAAATTTTAAACCCCGGCCGGGTCCTTTTAGATCAGAATGTGTCTGTGCCACCCGAAACCACGGAAATCAATTTAAAATTTCAAGAAGTTTCTTAAGGAATTTAAAAAGGGGAACAACGAGTCCAGCTGTAGCAGACGAGACGTTTCGAATGGCTTAACCATACAGTCCTCGGAATACACCAGTTCCCAGGCACCAGGAACCAATCAGCTTGCGATTTGTGATTCTATACCGTTGAAAAAGCAACAGATGCTCGTACAAGTGATACAGAATATCGGACATTTGCATGATTTTACATCTCTGCGGAAAGAACCCCGCCTGTTGTGCATCGGGCATGCCATCTTATAGACATTCTCTTTATATACTAAAGACGGTGTTGCAGAAACAAGAATATTTTTTTACGCTACGCTTGCAATAAGAACATTTTTACCTACTGCATTTTCTACATTTATGATTTTCTCGGCTTCATGATAAAAAAAATCTGCCGGGTAGTATTTGATATTATTTGTATGCCATGTTGCAATGTATAAATATTAGCATTCTTGTCTAAAATAGTCCAAGTCAAAGGACATATGACAAAATTTAAACTTAGATATTTATGTTTAACTAAATTTGCAATTTAGTCATAAAGTGGGGGGAGATGTTGTGCACTCAATTCTTGTGCCAACAGACAATTATCAATGGGATTAGAATAATTATAATCCTCCGTTTTGTTTAATTGTTAATTATATATGTCGCGTCGTCCCTAAATAATGCATGCTCATAGGAATTACTATAATTGGTATTTCTATTGTTTATAATAGTTATGGTATGTTTATAATTGTAAAACCCCTTTTGTTACTCCTTTGATTGTTGTCACCTGTTTGTTACCCACTCTTATAATAAGTGTCTTTGTTAGGATCTACAAGTATATAAGCTATGGAAAATAATATACGGGAGAATCGAGAAGCGCATATCTGAATGATAAAACGTTGATTGAGAAATTATATTAATTATAAACTCGGATATATGTTATGTTGTGGATATCCGATCATGTATGGTACGTGACTATCGTTTTTAAGTCTAATAACCAAAATGCTTTTCTTGGCGTAATAGACCCCGGTACACCCCACTGCACTTAGTATATTTATATCAATAAACACTTGTTATTTCATTTATTCATTCTTTTTAATTTATAAGGAAGTGCCCCGCTGTGAGTCAAAAACGGCTCACAGAGGTGTACTTCAATATTTTTTAATGCAGATGGTCTGTTTGGGATACCTATCCAAACTATCTGGTTTAGATGCGTATCCAAAACAGGCTGTCTGCTCTGAATACCTATTCCAGATCCCCCTACTCCCTCTCCCTCCCCCCTCAAAGCTAGGGGGGAGGGGTGACATTTCCAGACCAGACACTCTCCCCCTACTTTTGGTTCTCAGTTCATGACGGCTAGTTGAATTCCAATTGTTTTAGTGCCTGTTATAACTATACTCTGTAGTTCAGTATATTTTAGGGGGCTCAAAATTTCACGGGGTATAGGTTACTTTCCCACTATAAAATTCCATATTGTATTCTTACTAGAATTTTTTTTTCTTTTTTTTTTTTTTTTTTTGGGGGGGGGGGGTCTCTTTGCCACTGTATCAATATTATACAGGCGGCAAAGACAGGCTAAGTTGAAGTGGTAGTTAAAAAGCAATTAGAAGTGCATGTCTCGCCTCTAATAGAATTCAATAAACTTTGGAGATTCCCCAGTCCCATGTGTAATTAAAAAGAAAAAAGTACAAATTTTCTTTTAACCTTGTCATATACCCAGGAGACACTGTGACGTTGAAAACGTTGAATAGACGTCGGACCCGATGTCGGATGAACGCCACATTTTGGTTGATTATTTAAGATGAAACACCTACCTGCCGACGTTGGACATGAATCGATTATCCAGTGTGTAATCAATGCGCCGAAAATTTGTAATTAAAAGTCGAAAAAAACGTCTATGTACCAATCAAATTGCTATTTCTGGTTATAATTTGGTTGTGATTTGTCCCAACCATAGCTCAACGTTTGATCGACGTCTTTAACACAGTGTGGAGTAGATGTTGGACAAGCAACATTGTTGAGATGTCGCTTTTGGTCGCAACCAGAACCTGACTATCTCCGACATTTAATCAACATCTTCGATCGGTGCACAACGGAACAGACGTCGAAAAAGCTTCGTTATGCGGCAGTGTGGTCACAAACAACGTCGTCATGTTATTATTCACCAGAAACCATGGCAGGTCGCTTCGAAAATAGTTCAAGATGAGGATGTAAAATATGGGATTTCAGGAGCGAGCAATTTTTTTTCGCACATTTTTGAAAAAATTCATGAATATTGATTTTGTGCATATCCTGCGTAACCGAATGACCCAAGAGTGGGGTACTTTGACGGAGGGTGACCACGACACCTTATGATTGTCGCCGTCTAGATTAATATATTTTATCGGTGTGTATACAACGTCGCTCTCCCGATGTCTGCAAAATGTCTAGATACTGACGTTGTTGTAACCTCCATTTGCAACCTTTCGGCACAATTAATTAGACGTCGTATAATCGATATCTGTGCTATGCAAAGGTAAATGTTGTTTCGACTTCATAATCAACCAAAACTCGATATGTTGAAGTTGCGTATAGTGCGACGTATAAGAACGCTCGACCCAACGTCACAATTAATTTTTACTTGGCTGTGTATCCAGGTCTGTTTGAAACTGCCCCTTTAAACAAAATGTAGATACCCTATTTCCCCCCCTTCCCCCTTCTAAACGCGACTGCAAAAAAAAAAAAAAAAAAAAAAAAAAAAAAAAAAAACGATCCCACTTCATCGTTCACTTGAGTGTATATTCCGGAGCTCGAGTACATGCGCATATATGATGCGCACGTGACTAGAAAAACTACACAGTTAACAATACTTGAGAACTGAACACACAGTGTTTGGACCACACTTTTGTTGGACGATGTTTGCGTAAAAATATCCCCTTTTTAAACGATACTCTCCTCCCAGCCCCCACCTTCACCCCCACGGGGAGAACGGCGTCTCTGTAGCCCCCAATCCGCCCCCCCCCCCTCCCCTATTCCTTCTGTTTTTTTTTTTTTTTTTTTTTTTAAGATTTGGTTTGTTCAACTGTGCATTTCACAAAATGTGGGGCTGTGGCACACAATCAATGCCTGCTGATGTGTGTTTTAGTAAGAGAACAAAATGACTGCCGCTGTAGAATATTCCTATCGCAGCTCATTTGTTTCTTCAGTCTGAGGCCCAGAAAGAAGGCATTATGTCATTACTAATAATTGACCAAGTTTCTAGCCAATGGGGTGTCAGTTCTATCTTGTTTACAACAAATGCAGCTATTACCTAGATTATAAATAAATGAAGAGAAAAAAAAATGGGTCAACCAATCGTTAGAACGTTAACAAAAGTTGGCGCGTTTTTACACAGGAGTAGCCAATCAGAATTGGTCTAACAACCTTGTATGCCTATTTGGGGGCCCCCTAGGCCACACCTCCCAAACTCATAAAACATGGAAGTGTAACAGGTTGTGCAAAGTATGTTTAGATTCTGAAATAACGGCATTGTTCGTGAAAGAAGGTTTGGTTTACCAATGACTGATATGTAAAGTAGCCGGCCGGCATTTGTGGATATATATGTGACATTTACTTTTGTGTCATTTCCTAAAATGCCCCAGACAAAGCAAGAACGACTACAGATTTTCCAACGTGAAATGATGGCGAGTCCAGAAGTTCAAGTTCACGGTGAAAGCCATGTTTATTGCTGCGTGCCACGAGGCTGTGACCGGTATAGGGAGGATTTAATTTCGATGGAGGATGCTGGGGATGCCGTAAAGGTACTGTGTAATTATGACGGTTGCACGGAAAGTGGATGGATGCATGCAGATTGCTTCCAAGAGTGGGAGTTACAGGTGTTGTCATACTTGCGATCATGTGGGAGAGCACGTTCCTGGAGCGACAAGCAGAGACTTCAAAACTTATGGACGAAAAAGGGTTATGACCTGGTTTATAAGGCATGTGATTGCAAATGTGGCAAAGGACATCTTCGAAAAGATTTAGACTACGTTCCCCCAAAGAATGATGATAGGCGGCAGATGAAGAAAGTTAAGACGAAGCCACAAAGGTTGGCTATAAAACCACTCTCTATTCCTGCATCAAGATCAGTTGTCGGAAACGCTATGCATTATACATTACACCAAAACTTCACTGGCATGGGCCATTTTGACGGATCGCTGAGACCACAACTTCGCATTCGAACCAATAGCCTATCGAGTACAGGATCGAGCTGCAGCCCTCCAAGTTCTGCCGGCACCCCACCGGAAACTCCAAACGGTTTGGTTGTGAAGAAGAAATTCGACTTTTTCCAAGACACACAGCAAGCCGCTGCTGGAAATATTTTCCGTCGACGAACAGATTATTCCGTGTTTGGCTTGCTTCCCAGACATCAGCAAAATCCGTATCACATCAAAATGGAAGACGAAGGTAAAAATGTATACACACTTTACTCTTAAAAATGTTTTTGAATGCAGATTACATAGCAAGGTTCGGGTGGGATGAAGTATTTCGGGAAATGTCAACTAAAACCTTTTTGTTTATGAATTGTTTCAAAAATTGAAAGCGAAAACTATGGCAAGTTCTCTCTTGAAAATTAATAACACGAGCTCGAAAAGTAGTACTTGTTAGAAGAAAAAAAAATTAAATATTTGCGTACTGTTGTGTTAAGGTAATTTGATTCTGTATTTGGCCACTTTTTATGTGTCCTATTATTCAGACCTTGGTTTATTTAGGCCCTCACGGCAATGACGAGACGCGGTGTTTTGTGCTGACCAACCTAAGCACGCATCAGGTGAGGGAAGTTTGCTGTGTCGTGTGCAACGTCCAACTTCCGGTGTTTGACAAGTACCCTCTCATCGACGGCACTTTCTTTTTATCACCACAGAGGTATAACACGGATCTACAGGTTCTGAATGAGCACCGCATGTTGTATTTGAATGCCGTTTGCATGACGTGTCTTCAAGGCCGCCAGCAACAAGTCCCTTGTTGCATTGCGTGCAGAACGCCATGGTTTGGCAGTGCCTTTGTGATTGGCTCGATGTATGCGTACGACATATTCGCTGCAATACCCTGCTGCGCGCAGCGTTTGGCGTGCAAGAATTGCCGCAATGCTATCCTGGATCCCAGCTGCTCGTTCTCGTTCTTCAGCGAATACAGCAAGCCCATGCGCTGTCCCCACTGTCAGGTGGAAGATTACCATTTCATCAAACCGCTAGAGCAAGTCTATACTCTCAGGCGAATCTAATAACTTGGTGTTTTAGGTATGATTATTATTCGTGCAAACTGAACAGTTGTACTGTTATTTGATGTGTACGCCGCGTTAGTTGTGTAGATCATAATGATGTTGGATGATGCACAATATTAGGACAAACTCAGTGTACTCTTCTTATATAGCGTACTCTTTAGGAAATTATAAACTTCTTTTTGGAGAGATCTCTCCCGTAACAGGCACGTTCGTATAGAATGTAGGAACTTGTATTCACAACCACGCATTTGAGAGACCATGGTGACAAAGGTTTGTAAGAGGAAAAAAAAGAGTATGCCGGCATCACTTCGTTGGATAGATATCCCAGGACTAATACGACCTTGTTCCGCTGGATTACTGCTAAACTTGTGAGTTGAGTTTGTCTCAACAAAAAGAACGCCGTCAAATGAAGTCACAAAACGACTAATATCACCTGTCCTATGAACGTCGATTATTAATAACATCAAATCAACCGGTGATTGTTAGTGTCTGACATTTGGGTGAGAAATTGATTTTTTATTCGAAACTTTTTTCTGTTGTTATGTTAGTGAGTTAAGTGAATAGGATGCTGCATATATACATACTATATATCGTTATCATGTACTTAAAATATTTATAATTTTATACATGTGTATGGTGGTATTAGTGTTGTTGAAGAAGAAAAAAATAAAGGTAGCGTTTCCATATTGAATTTCGGGAAGAATTGATGTAATGAGAAATAGAAAATATAACCACGGTTAGGAATGGAATGGTTTGAGTAATTTAAGCAGAGGTGGATATTATTCCGGTGTTTTTGTGTTCATATTTTCAGTGCCATTTCATGAACTCCAGATGGAATGAGTGAAATTTCCGTAAACTGGAATGAATTTCATAATAGATTCAAGAGAAACGTGTGTGCGTACGAAAATACCAGTGTCAATTTTGCTAGGTGGTCAATTTTTAAAAGTACCGGTTCAACCCACCCACGCCCCATCTTTTTTAATTTTGCCTGACATTTTTACATCTGGGTTTTGAGCAAAAAATCTGAAAGTCTTACAATTTTCCATTTTTATCAAAATTCATTTGCGGCACCCCTTAGTTTTGCTTTTGTTCAAGTAATTTGACAGGCGAGACTCCAGTTTGTCATTTTTTTATGCTCTGTATTTACCAACCGACACAAAGGCACAAAAATCAATTCCCCAGGCGTCGAAGACGAGAATAAGCAATTGCAGTAAAAAAAAAGTGCAAAAATAGGTCAAATAATGATCGAGTTTATGTACTGGGTTCTAAAAAAGATCCATCATTCAAAGCGACTTCGCAAGAGAACGGAATTTATTCTAGCTGATGGCAAAATCAATACCGAGTTCTTTACATCTTGGGTGATACCCAACTTTGTTGAGCTCGGATAGAATATTGAGGCCAGAATGTTTTCGCACTTGAAAGATTTACATTGGCATACCTGTGCCACGTTTTCTCAAGTATTTTTTTTAACCGTACGAGTACCTAAGAATTGCAGTGGTGATATGGGTACTTCCGCGTGTGGCGATGGGGCGTAAATTGTCCATTTGGATACAATGGGGTTCATTGTGTCTCATCTCGAAATATACCAAAGTGCTTTGTTCAGTGTGAACACTTTTCTCCTGATGAATGGAAAAAGACTTTTCTTATAGTCAACCGTTGTTTTCGTCGGTTAGCACATGTTTTTATGCAACCCGAGTGCAATTTTGCCAAGGCCCATACTTCCAGTATAAACGAGACTGTTATTTTTGGAGCCTTGCCAATTTGTGCAATCAAATATAGTAATTCTTGAAGTTGTTTTGCACTTTACTGAAAAGCCGCAAACCGCAGGTTGACCTAGATATTGGTATTTTTATCGTGTTACATGTACAGCTGTGTTGTAAACAGGATATCGGTGTTGAAAACTTGCCTGCGATGTATTGAGTGAGGGAGGACGTGAGCATATGCATGTCCGTTCCTATGCGTGTGTGCTGTTCGGCTTTGTAGGGCTTAAATTGAATTGGTGTTGACAGAGTAAAGATATGCGAGAGGTTATTTTTGTGAATGGAGATTGTGGTGAAGTGTATGTATTGTATTTTGGTGTTTATGGCTTTTCAGGATCTCTCAATCATACGCAAGGACTTAGATTTTTCTCATCGAAGATTTGTGTTGTTCTACAGAAAGGTGTGGTAAAGTTGTTAAATAAAGCAACAAATGTAAACATCCCCTGTGTTTACCCACCTGTCTTTTTCTTGCAACACTTTATCACTAAAGCCAGTAACAAAAAAATATCCACCTTTTAATGTGTTTATGTGAATAAATGTGCGTAAAAAAAGAAGCAAAATAAGATTTGTCTTTGCAGACAGCTTGGCAACGTGGTCAATGTATTTTTCTATATTTGGTTAAAGTTGTGGCTATAGATTGAAGACAGAAAAGTATATATTAAGCACTATAATCGTCTTAGTCTGAGTAAAGTATTTTGACTGCATTTATCAGATTGTTTGTGATAAGATTTTTCATATGCAGGGATGAGGCAGCGAGTTGCCCTTGATACGGAAGTGGGAAGGGTAAGGAAGCTGGGAGTGGAGGCGGCACTTTCAGCGAATGTGAAACTCATTTTTGAGTTGATTGGTGGATCAAGTTAATAGCAATATTAATATTGCACAATGGGCATTGACTTTCAAGTGTGTTTTAAAAGGCTCACCTAAACCGTGGTTATAGGCATTGAGTGGAACGTGTTGTGTCTAGATAGTTTATTAGTCTTTAGTATTGCTACATGTGCTTAAACAGAAGTCTATATTTGGCACCAACAATGTCTAGAATTGTTGGTGATTATAGTGTATGTAATAAAAGTTTACTTAAAAAGTGCTACGTGAAACCTGCAAATGAAAAAAAAAAATACCATTTATATTCATTGAAACCGCACATGACTACTTAATAATATTCATTATGTGCTCCTGAAAGTTTTAAATACACCCAAAGCTTCACCCGCAAAATATTGTTCAAGAGAGAACTTCGGCGTCTTGTTTTCTGCAAAAAAGTACAACAAATGTGAATCAAAAGGGTTCAACAACCGAAAGACCAACGTTATTGTAAAGCGTAAATCAAGCTCAAATTTTGGTCAGACACGTAACTATAAAAATGAGATTATAAAAAAAATGGGAATAAAAAGGATTGTGCGATTTCACGACCAAAATATTCTCTCAGGACACGATTTCTTTTACTTGTTGTTGTGCATTGTGTCTAGTACTCTTGAAATATTACAGTTTGAAGTAGTTCACTAGCTAAAAATGCTACAGAAGAAAGCTACCAAGCGAATAATGCTTATGAAAAAGAACATTGATCTAGAAGTGTATTAGAAGGTCACGTTGATCGGGAAGCTTGTGATTTTGGAGAAAGCCCTGGCAGAGGTCACTGTTGTGTTGAGGTTGAACTGAGCTGTCCTTTAAAACAGTTCACGGTTTGTGAAAGAAGTTCTGATACGTTTTGAGAAACAGTAAACTTGATTAATTAAATATTAAATACCAGGTTCCTCGCTGTAAATCCGCGGTGGGCTTCAGATTGTGTGTACATTACGTTTACAGTTCCTACCGTTGAAGCATATATTACGGAGTTGTACACTAATATTTAAGTTTAGGTGCGATATAATATTCTTGTTCGTTTAAAAATTTAGAGTTGTTGATTTTTCTTCAGATCGTACACAGATGGAGTCAAGTGTATATTTTATGCAATCATGTTAATTATACTGGGTGTGAGTTACGTTAAATTATGGTTCTTGACAAGAGGAGTGGCATGAAAATGTAAGGTTTTGGAGATAAACTGTATTCTATGTTGATTTAAATCCCAGGCGAACTCGTTTCCCACAGTCGGTATCATTTGTTTACCATATTGTGCTGCTGGTAAGTGACAAGCCAATCTCAATGATGTTTAGTTAAGAAAAGAGAAGGCGCTAAATCTTTAAATAATACGGATTTTTTTGTGCAACTGTCAGCGCGTGTCAATTATAAAACAATATTTTAAATCCTTTGCAGGATTCAAAATTACTGTTTCCGTTAAAACACTGTTTACTTCATTGGGGTTTTTGTAACTGCTTTAACGGCCAACATGGTGAAATGACATTGAAAGTATTGATCGGTTTCCCAGACAATTATTACTAACAGTCAGGGTAGGAGTGATGTTTTTTAATCCAGATTCAGTGATGAAAATGAAGAAATCGCTTGGCTCAAGGTGACTTACTTAAAGTGGTGAAGGGGTGACTTTTTCACAGTAAAAAAATCAATGCATGTGTTTAAAAAAATGGTAGAAGCCATAATCTGTCCCAGTTCGACCGGTTCCTTTTCGAAATATTTTAATGCAGAACACCCTTTACACATCAAAATCAAGTTATATGTCTGGGGTAATGGGTTGGGTCAGAATAAACCCTATTTTGGACTTGCATACAGTGACGTAATTTATTTTAAAATAATAAAACAAAGCAAATATTTATAAATATATTAGTGATATTTTATTTAAGTCGTTTAAGTGAAGTGCGTACTGTGCGTTTAGGTTAAGTGTTTCTCCAATGTAACCTGTCAACAGAAAAAATTGAGTATTTGAATGTAGGTTAAGGTATGTTGTTTAATAGGGCAATTTTTCGTGCTGACTTGCGACACGTGTTCTTATATACTTTCTGTGTTAAATTTAGGAAAATTTACCAGTCCCAAAATTTTCGATCGCTATTGCTTGCATTATAACTACTCTTTCGCATTAACTACAGGTTGCTTAAAATAAACCTTTGGAATATTTTTAATGTGTTTATCAAATGGAATACGTTTTTATACTTCAAAATGTTACATCCTACATAAATAAGTGCTTCGCAAGGTTTTGAATATGGAATGGCTTGGTCATAGAAAGGATATAAGTGAATTGTACGAAATCTAGCTTAATTTTCTCCGAAAGGTGTAGTATATTAAGCGATGTATTTATGCAAACACGTTAGATCAATGTACATTGTTTTGATACTGTATGATAAGTTGTGACGTAGGATTGAAGATCAGAAAGTACAAAAATAAGTGGTGTATTCCAGCAGCGAGGGATTAGCAGTCAAGCATTTAAGGTTTTCTTATTAAGAATAAAACAGCAAACAAAAAAAAAGTGCGTTTTTCTTTGTTTGAGGAGGGGGGGGGGGGGTGCAGGAAAGTTTCTTGCTATGTAGTAGTGTTGTTTCCAGTTTTCACGGCATCCATCATGCAATTCGTGGACCAGACAACGCCAGTTGTAATGCTGTAACATACTTCTTCGAACGTTCCTTGTAGCTTAAACGCAAAGAGAAAAAAAGTGAACGAGAGAAGGACCCAGCCAACTTTAATACAGGCATCCAGGCAAACGAACCCACAAACTTTATACTCAAGATGAAAATTTTAAGGTAACAGACGCTTTTCATACAGACAGCCCACACGAACGGACCCACAAACCTAAAAAATACTGTGCGCCGTCGAACGTGGCAGGTAATACATATGGTGTAATTGCATTCCATCAGGATTTTGTAATGAGGCTAGGGAGGCCACTGCTGTTGTGTTAATTTTAAATTTGGACAAACTGCAATCGAATAAAAGAAATTCTGCTGATCATCTTTGTCAGACTGGAAAGGGTTTGACCCACAGATGACGTAGGAGTAGCGGTTTGCCTTCGGTTCGGCAATATCGACAATACCGCAGCAAAATACCACAAGCCGGACTACCTGTGGAATATTTATGTCTCCGACCAAGGGGGAGACATATAATGCTTGTTCTTTCTCTCTCTGTGTGTCAGTCTGTTGTGAACAAAATGTGAGCAAGGTATCTCGAGAACGAAAGGTCTGATCAACTTTAAACTTGCTCAGTTTATTCCTTGGGTAGGTCGGATGGTTCTATAAACTTTTGAAGCACATTACGTTATTGGGGAAGGAGTATGACGTCATTACATTAAAATCTTGTGTGCGAAATTTCTCAGCCGCTAAACGTCCGAGAAAGTTGAAACTTGGTGGGATTGTTGCTTAGTAAGTCCGAAAGATTTTTTTCGAGAATACAACGAACGATTGCGGTGTATGACGTCATGACGTGAAATGGGTATATATTTTGAGCAAGATCTTGGATGCAAAATATCTCGGTAAGGAAAAAAAAGTCGTATCGACTTTAAATTGTATGTTGATATTCTTTAGGTCTGTCAGCTTTTGACGCATGTTACATTTTTAGGGAAGAGGTATGACGTCATTACGTAAAAATCTTGTATGCAAGATTTCTCAGCTGCTCAACATCGGAGAAAGTTGAAACTTGGTGGGTTTTTGACGTAAAATATGCATATAATTTTGAACAAATCTTGTTTGCACAATATCTCGATAACCAAAAGTCATATCGACTTTAAATTTTGTATAGGTGTTCTTTGAATCAGTCGGGCGATTCTGTCAACGTTTGACGGGTGCAGCGAAATTAAGAAACGCGTATAACGTCATTACATTAAAATCGTGGGTAAAAATATCTCAATAGCAGAAAAGCAGATCGACTGCCCGCTCCAACCCGTTACCCTTGCCCCCCTTCCCCAGCCCACCCCCACCTCCGCTTCTCCCTTTTGTCGGTTCTTTTGTTAACTAGATAGATTCTTCACTACGGTTTTGATTTCAGCGTTTTCCAGAAGATTTTCCAATGTTTCTGCATTGTTTAGACATACTTGAAAACATTTGCTGAACAATTATCGGTCATTTCTTGACTTTCGTGTGATGGATCTTTTTGAGCGTTATTACTCACTAAAAGCTATTTGCATTTAGCTACCAAGCTGTCCCATATATGAGACCAATTAAGGAACGGCTCGCAATGTTGGTGCAGCACCTGGAACTAGCTGTCACTTTAAAAGTGGGGTATCTCACACATTGTGTTATGACAAACAGCGCACTATTTTGACACCAAAATGCCTTCTCCACTCTTCCACCGAGGTGGGTGATGTGTGGAACACTTTTGAAGATTGTCTTTCTGGTGCGTTTTGGCCGATAGGAACGTTCGAAGACAATGTATACATTACGGCTATAACTGCACTTAGTGCACAGACCTTTATCGTAACGTTTGGCTAAAATGGTTAGGAGTACATTAAATAGCTGGGGTGGGGGAAGGAGGGGTAGGGATTGGTTAAGGTAAGCAAAAAATTATTTCGGTAAACCTATTTGTAAATGTCACCTTCAAGATCAGGATAAAAATACGTAAAGTAAAACCTGTTTATAGTGACTAACTTATAGCTTCGGATAACAAGACGTACGGTAAAACCTGCCTGTCTTGACCATCTTCCAGACCCGGATAAACAAAAAAACGTACAGTAAAGCTGCAGTAATAACCAGCTTAAAAACCGGGATAAAAAGGGCCTAAGGTAAAGCCTGTTTTAGCGACCACTTTCTAGGCCCAGCTAAAACACCTAGATCTAAATTAATCTAAAAAAGAGGATTGAAATACCGATAACTGAAATTACGTACCCCCTTCAAACTTCGGATAAAGGTGATACGCATCCCGACTACAAGGCACATGGATTTCATTTATATAATGTGAATTTCTTATTATTCTGAAAATAGTACACAGTCGTTCAAATAAAACTTAGTGACAGCCCTGTCGAAGGAAACAGAAAAATGGAAAATGGGTACTAGTGAGTTATGGCTTTAGTCGGGGAGAAATTTGTTTTTGTTTACAAAAACAAAAAAAAGTGTGGATTGAAAGTGTGTGATATAAGTCTGTACTCTTATGTTTTGTGGGCACTGGCTGCTCTAGTTTTGTCAAATTTCGAAAGCAGTAACATTTTTATGTGGTTAACGAAGACGTTGTGTCAATACCCGGAGTTTTCGAAAAGAAGCCCCCCCCCCCCCTCCATATAAAAGCCCCGGGGCTCTTATTAGGAAACTGTTTCTCAATTGAAGCCCCGGGGCTTCTATTTGGAGTTAGAGTAAAGCCTTGAAAAATCGTTTCCTAATAAAAGCCCCCCTTCCCTGCAAGTCTTTTTAGAACTCGTGTTTACTCGCAATGCAGACACGGTGCACTTAATTCATTATCCCCCGTGAAACGGAGGGATATAGTTTTGAACTGTTCGATCTGTCCGTCTGTCCGTCCGTCTGTCTGTCCGTCTGTCACGCTTCAGTCTCACGCGCCTACAGGCCACATTAATACATGGATTCGTTTCAAATTTTGTACATGGCTTCTCTGGACCCTTCCGCAGTGCAGTGGCCAAGAATTTTGGGATCGGGCAAAACTTGACAAAATGGCGGACTTTTGAAAATCGCACTGGACTTAGCGTATATACGGCAGTCTCACGCGTCTACAGGCCACATAACAACATGGATTCGTTTCAAATTTTGTACACGGCTTCTCTGGACCCTTCCGCAGTGCAGTGATTAAGAATTTTCTGGATCTCGGGCAAAAATTGACAAAATGGCGGACATTTGAAAATCGGCACTGGACTTAGCGTATATGCGGCAGTCTCACGCGCCTACAGGCCACATTAGTATATGGATTCGTTTCAAATTTTGTACACGGCTTCTCTGGACCCTTCCGCAGTGCAGTGACCAAGAATTTTCCGGATGAGACTTGGCGGATTTTTTCAAAATCGGCGATGTACTTAGCGTACCTACGACAGTCTCACGCGCCTGCTGGTTAATGGATTGATTCGTCTAAATGTTAGACACTACGTCTACCTATCCTTCCACTTTTAAATTTTTCGTAGTCAACACGCAACAGCCTTACACAAACCATATCCCCCAGGGGGGATAGACGTACTCCTCGAGACGTAGTCAAGTTGATATGAGGCAGCCCCTAGACATGTTCTGCGTCACTGCTTAATCCTGTGTTTCGCACAAGGCGAACAGACACCCCCCTCCCCACTGCCACCTTTACTCCGGAGTATTACTGGAAATATAACGGGCTGAGTACTGAAACGGGGGCGTGATGTTGTCCCTCCTCCCCTGCAAGCCTTTTTAGAACTCGTGTTTACTCGCAATGCAGACACGGTGTCATTAATTCTTTGATATGAGGCAAACCCTAGACACATTCTGCGTCGTTGCTTAATCCTAGATTGATGGTAAATTTTCTTTTTTTTTCTTCAATAAAAACTGATCGACAACCCCCCCCCCCCCCCACCATCTTCAAATAGAAACCGGGGCTCTAATTAGGAAACTGTTTCCAAATAGAAGCCCTGGGCTTTTTTTTTTTGGAAACCCCCTGGTCCCCATACGAAGAAGCAGCTAGACCCATATTGTAACCCATACTATGACTATTTTCCTCACTGTTATGGCCCATAATGTGGCGTTATAGCCATAAGAATGGCCCGAATGTAACGCCAGAAGTGAAAAAAAATATGAGTGAAATTAATTAAGACCCATAGTGTTCCCGTTATGGCCCTCAAAATAACTCAAAATTTAACACCAGAATTTTAGATGAAGGTGATATTATGACCCATATTTCAGCTGTTCTTTAGAAAAAAATACGGGTTTGGTGGGATTCTGATTTTGAATCAACGGCGTTATCCACTCGATAATTTTGACCCAAAACTTTGAAAGTTTGACCGGTTTATTGGTCCAATTCACGTGTCTGGGTCTAAATAAGCCACACACTTCATTTTACGGCCATAATATGGGTAATTTATGAGTGGAATATGGGTTACTTCTTCGTACGGGTATCTCAATGTACGCGCCTGGTGGAAGGCTATCTCGTGAACATTTCTGGTAAAATTCAAAACAATTCAACGTAGGAGTAGCATTTTGTCTTTGCCATGACATTGGTGGAGGGCCTACAGGAGACATTCATGTTACATTTCAAAACAACTGTATGATAGTATTACGGAAAGTAGCAGCTTTATCCTCAGTGTGGCCATTTGGGACAAATATTTTGGCCAAAACGCCATACAAAAACTCAAGTCTTGTGAAGAACCTTTTTTTGCAAAACGATTGGCCCATCACGGAAGGATTACAATTTTCGCAATTTTGTGTCTGTGAAAAGTAGCATTTATGTTTATTTAACCGAAATTTGGCCTTTTCCCCAATAATTTTAACAAGTTTTGCCAAAACTTCATTAAGTACAAATTTCAAAGTACTTATTTTTCGCGGTCTGTTGGAGATGAGCGATTTTGGGTTCATTTTCAACCCTTTGGGCCTAAACAACGTTACATGAGAGGCACCGTGATCTTTATGTTCTCGGTAACGGTCAAGGTCAAAATCGGAAGTTGACTGTTATCTCGAAAACGATTGGAGCCATTTTGAGTTCATCGGAGCCCAAAAAATGTTACATTAGAAGTACGTCGACGACCTTGTCCTTTTTAGTCACGGTCAAGGTGAAAAACCGGAAGTCGACTATTATCTTGAAAGCGGTTAGAGACAGAGCGACTTTGAGCTGATTTCCGATCCTTCGGGCCTAAACATTGTTACATAATAGATACCTTAACCGAAAAGGTCAACGTAAAAAACCGGAAGTTGACCATTACCTTGAAAACGATTAGCGATAGAGCGATTTTGAGTTCATTTTTAAATCCGTTGGGCCAAAACGACGACAAAGAAGGATTACTGTGTGACTTTGACCTTCTCGGTCATAATTTAATTTTAAAATGGCGATATAAGTGAGACGATGAGGTATGTTTATGCTCTGATGCACAGACACACTGGGCTATGCTGAGCAATGTTGTGTTTCTATGCAAATTTTGGTATTTTCATGGCAGTTGGGGGTAAGTTAAAGCATTTATATAACCTGCACAGGAATGTTCGTATTCCCTGTTATACAAGGGCATCTATGCAACCCAAATTTTTGTTTGTTTCACATGGCTACGAATGGTCCAAAACGTATATAAAACATTAACCTTTCAAATATGCACAATTTAATATAAAATCGGTTCCTTTTATGATAAGCAGCCTCTTCAAAATGTTACCACCTGCTTTCCTTACCGCTTTTAAGTAACAAATAGTGCCTCATACTAAAACAGCACATAGGGGTGCTTAAAATATTGCTTATTTGTATACAACGAAAATCGGCATAACTTAATGTTTAGCTTAATATATATTTTTTTATATTCTATTTTATATATATCTGAAAAATGTTCACAGTTTGGAGTAACAAAATTTTAACCTAACACAAGGATCTTGGATGATCACGTCCTTCCCGTATTTTCACGTTTCCCTCCTTGGAACTACACTAGAGCTTCTGATACAGCATTAGGATACTAGTACCTGAAGATGTCTTAACTCTTAGCTTATGCCTCCCATGTATTACTAGATCAATACTACCTATATCGGCACTCTATAGGAAGTACTGCTCTAGTACTACCTGAACAGTTCTAACTCTTTCTTAATCAGTACTGGATCAGCACTGATCAGACAGCAGTGCTTGGGAAGTGCCTGAAACTATCTCTATAGTACGAGGGCAGTAGTTATTAAAAATTCGTGTAAATTCTTGCCATATGACCAGTGCATGTACAATAAGTAGTAATTTGTTTGAACATTGACACCTATAGATATCGAAGTCACAGTATTATGTTTGCATTTTTACAATAGATTATATTCGGTAAATTAACTTTGTTCGGGTGCAAGAAATGAGAATTTTTAAAAGAAGAACTGTAGATATGCTAACTGTAGCACTCAGAACCAAAGTATTTACCGAGATATATTCTTTTTGTTTAGTTAAGTCTGTGTAAATTGTGACAGTGCATTTTTTGAGGAGTTCCTACAAATGCAAGTTACATATTATACTCGTTGAAACCCACTATATCTATTTGTTTTTAACACGGCGTAGGGAAGTTTGTTTGTTTTTGTTTTTTTATTGTACAAGGTAAATGGATTGGATAAAACTGTAACGTTGATTGGTATTTGGAACTGATCGAATGTTTGCACAATAATGACGCTATAATGTCCGTTTCATGTAGTATTTTATTCCTCGTAGAACCACTAATGTCCATACAGTATTTTTTATCTATCAGCCTCTCAACTCGATTCAAACTTAAACAACTGAAACAAAATAAGGTGAAAATATTTTGCCACTATGAATATTAAATTCGTTGTTGCTGGTGGATGCACAGCTAACCTAAAAAAATGAAATAACTTATATAACATATTAAACGGTTATGTTACTTATCCTCAACACATTAATAAACAGATTAATATTCTCTCACTTAGCGAATGATTGCAAAATATTACAAGAGATTCTGAACAAGTAATTCTTACTTACCTTTTACATACGTCTTTTGCTGTTTACTGTTTATGAAGTCGTTGGAATTACAAAGTTGGACAATATAGCCTGTGGGATTCCTATTTATTGCTGCCCTAGTGTCAGCCTAATTAAACTTTGGGGTTTCAATCCCCATAGCTGATTGTATTCGTAAGATGCGATAAAGTGTTTCCTAGGTATCCAGATATTTGGGCCAGAGACATTTGGGCCAGTAACATTTGGGCTAGAGACATCTGAGCCAGCGAGACTGGGGCCAGAGAAATTTCGGCCGGAAGTGGAAAGTGTGACATTTGGGCCGGGTGGGGTTTAAACATTCTTTTGAATTGCTCCAATAATGAACATGGTCAACGAATTTTGAAAACTGAATTTAGAAAAATGCAGAAGTTCACACAGAAATCTCTCCACTGTTATTGTGTGCCAGGAATTGCTGTACATAACGGAGTAGCCTTTTTCTTTCTTCTTAACAACATCTATGGTTTGAAACCATCAGCTTAATTGTAGTTATTATAATTGTGCTAAGGCTAATCATCGATGCGTTCAACTGGAATTTTTTAAATCCTAGGCAAAGACATCAAAGGTTTAAATGAAATAACCATTAAGGAAAATAAAACAATAGAAATAATACTAGAGAAATAAAAAAAAAATAAAAAAAAACATTGATGTGAACTAGCGGGTGGTGAACTAGCCTACGGGGTGGGATAGCCGGTGTACCTATGTCAAATTAACTCTCCCAGAAATTACTCATGGTAGCCTGAAATCGATTTTAAATTACACCATGGTAATCTGAAACCGATTTCAAGCTACCCCCGGGGTAGCCTAAAATCGATTTCAGGTTACCCTCTTCGATTTCAGGTTACCTCCTCCCCCCCCTCATACTATGAATGATAATATTTTTTTTTCTAAATATTTATACTAGTTTCTGTTGATCAATTATGTTTGAGCAAAAATATGCACTAGCTATGTTTTCTTAAAAGAAGTCAAATGTATCCGGGCAAGCAGATTTCCAGTAGGTGTAGGTATTAGTTTAACAGTATACATCATTTAAATTGTAAGTGATTATGTGATTTTGTAATAGATTTTAAGTGTGTTGTTTTTCGTTTTTTTTTGTTTTTTTTTGTTTGTTTGTTTTTTTTTTGTTGATATGTTTTTGTTTGCCTTTTTCACTTGATCCGACTTGATTTAAGAACTTGTCACTTATATAAATGCAATATACAAAAACAAATTTAAAAATTATTTTTATCTTTATTAAAACCATGCTAAAAATTAACAATTCGATATCGCAAAGCTCGTATCTCATACTCTCAGCTATAAATACGCCCTGCCGACCGCACTGAATCATTACACAATATAGTCTTATAATAATAAATCACTTATCTGTACTGCACTCTTTTACAAATGTTTATTTTCCAAGTCATTATATCATTATACACTGTCCTGAGCTGTAGTTGTATCCGAATATTCGAGCCACTTATACTACCATATACAAGTCACAAGTCACTATAGTTTGTCTCTTAGCTGAAACAGACGTTGTAGCCATATTCACGTGGAAGTGTCGGCGATCGTACGTTCTCCGGTAGCTCTGGCATGGACCGGTTTTTCCAATCGCTGCTGCATTTGAAGAGTGTCCTCCTTTCGGCGGCGTTTGGTGGATGGTTGACCAAGCGCGGACTGTTCCACGTGCAATTACTGGCACGATCCCCCCCGGACACCTGCCCCCCCCCCTCCCAACGTTTTGTCAACCCGGTCAACTATCCCCCCTAGGACAACTGCCCCACGGTCATCTGCCCCCTCCCCCAATCCCTTCCAGACATCTCCTCCAAGACCGCTGAAGCTAGACCAACCAAACTTGGCACATGTATGGAGGGTCATCTGAAGTGGTGCACCTGATAAAAAGTTTTGACCTTGACCTTACTGGTCAAGGTAAAATCGCGAAAAAGGTCAATCGGTTTTCAGACATCTACAGCAAGGCCGTTGAAGATAGAAAAGCCATACTTTGTACATATATAAAGGACGATGTGATCTGAGGCATCCGTTAAAAATTTTTGACCTTGACCTTGATAGTCAAGACCAAATCGCGAAATAAACGTTATTTAAGAAAAACAATGATTTATCTCGAAAACGGCAACAGATAGAGCAATTTTGACCTCATTTTCGACCTCCAACCCTATACGACGATTCGTAAGGTATAACTGCCGGCGTTCTTGACCTCTGGGTCACTTTCGAGCCCCAAACCGGAAGTTGGCCTTTATCTCGAAAACCGTAAGAGATAGAGCAATCGGTTTCCAGACATCTGCTCCAAGACCGCTGAAGCCAGACCAACCAAACTAAACACATGTATGGAGGGTCATCTGAAGTGGTGCACTTGATGAAAATTTTTGACCTTGACCTTACCGGTATAGTTGGTAGTATTTAGGAAGATGTTCTACATTCAGACATGTGAAAATTGTTAACAAATAGCAATATCATCTACCTTCCGTTTTAAGTTATCATTCCAAGTGGGGTCTAATTCGCTGTGCGAATTTCGGTCTAGTTGCAATTGAAATTACAGTGACGAATTCCTGCGAAGTTTGAATTTGAATGAGTTGACACGGCCTCACAAGTTTAATCCAGTTTGTGTTTTTAATCACATGCATGAAATGAGATGACACAACCTCACAAGCATCATCCTGACTGCGTTTCTAATAAAATGAATGGGATCATAAGCCCTGACAAGTTTGGATATGAACAAGCCATCGTCGAAAGCGCAGACCCCAACCGGACACAACAAGTCGCCATTTTGGCAATTTTATACAGATTTGAAAAATAACACGATGTTGCACAACTTTGGTATATATATATTTTCACTGTGCAAGGTATCATATGCCTAGGATAAATAGTTTCGGAGAACTGGCGTGGAAAGCACCCAAGTCTTACATTACAGTTATGTCAAGAAATCACAATTTTTGACAAGTCGCCATTTTGGCAATTTTTTACCGATTTAAAAAATAACACGTCTTTGCACAACTTCAATATATATATATTTTCACTGTACAAGGTTGCATATGCCTAGAATTAATGGTTTCGGAGATCTCACGTGGAAAGCACCCAAGTCTTACATTACAGTTATGTCAAGAAATCACAATTTTTGACAAGTCGCCAATTTGGCAATTTTTTACCGATTTAAAAAATAACACGTCTTTGCACAACTTCAATATATATATTTTTTCACTGTACAAGGTTGCATATGCCTAGAATAAATGGTTTTGGAGATCTCGCGTGGAAAGCACCCAAGTCTTACATTGCAGTGTGATCTCCAAAGATCACAATTTTTGACACGTCGTCATTTTGGCCGATTTGAAAAATAACACGACGTTACACAACTTTAATATACATATTTTCACTGTGCAAGGTAGCATATGCCTAGGGTAAATAGTATCGGAGAACTTGTGTGGAAACAGAAGAGCATCAAAAGTGTGACACAAGGACGGACAGACGGACGGACGGACAGAGGGCAATCCTATAGACCCCCCGGGCCTGCCCGGTTGAGGTCTAAAAAGATGAAAAAGCCAGCCTTAATCGCTGAGATTTGGGGGGAGCAGATGGCCGGGGAGCAGTTGTCCTAGGGGGGCAGTTGATCGGGTGGACAAAACGGGGGGGGGGGGTGGCAGGTGTCGGGGGGGGGGGGGCAAGTGACAGGTATTCTTTTTCCGATAAGGTTTTCACATCTAAAAATTATTCTTTTTTAAGTTTTTGAGGGGTAATCTGAAATCGCAGGTGGTAATCTGAAATCGTTTTCAAATTACCCAAGGGGGACCTTGAAATCAGTTTCAGATTACCGGAGGTAATCTGAAATCATTACACCGATTCCCTTTCTCCAAACCCACACCTATAAATGTGCAAAAAATAAAAAATGATATGAAGGAATTTATAGAAATACGTAGGAAAGTCAGAAAATTGTGCATTTTAGGGATGTTAAATTGGTTTGTGCTTCTGGTACTGGCGGTACTACAAACGCGTAAAAAGTTCCAGGGCAGTTCCTGATAATCATTGTGAGAGCACAGGAAGTGTCAAGTTTTCCAGCCTTGCATAAAAATGAAAACAGTGTTTCCTTCCTTAACGAGAAAATTTATGTGGTGCACGAAATAACACTTGAATTCTACAAGCTTGGTCATTCAGTAAACTCTTAAACAAAACACCGAAGTCAAAGTACATATTTTTTGTTAGAATTTTTTGAGGAAAATTTATCTGATCTAATTTTTTAGTAAAATAAGCAATCAGTTTGTGAAGCGCCTTTGGTTCGTTTTTGATATGTTTGTTCAAAAATAACAAAATCCTCAGAGTTATTCCTGAATTTCTTTTCATCAAATCTTATTATTGTTATTATTATTATTATTATTATTATTATTATTATTATTATTATTATTATTATTATTATTATTATTATTATTATTATATTTCAGCTTATACAGTGCCTTTTCTATTTAAAGCCTAAAGCGCTTTACATATAAACAAACAAATGCTATAAGGTAACACTATAACACGGTACTAAAACGACTATGACTACTATAACTGACTAATAATATTAGAGGACAAATATGTTTTAAGATCCTTCTTGAAAATATCGAGTGAACTCAATTGTCTAAGACTAAAAGATAAGGAACTCCAGAGTGCTGGCGCCATCACAGAAAAATTTCTACTTCCATACTGTGATCTTAGGTATCCTGGTGCGGTATTATAAATACATCTAAAACCTTAAATTGTACTCTAAGATCAACTGGCAGCCAGTGTTATTGCGCAATTTTGAACTCCGCAATCGCGAAAGCGTGCTTTTGTTGACACCACGCAGGAGATTGATGGCTAAGTCGATTCGAGAGGTAATCATAGCGTGAACAATGGTTTTCATTCTTGATTCGCCCAGACTTCGCCTCACACGATGAATGGATCACAGGTAGAACATTGCACTTGTTCCTGACGAACGAATACATGGACAAAGTCGAATCAAACACTGCGCCAAGATTGCGTACTTCATCCCGAAGTGGCACGCTATGGGGTCCAATCTCAAGCGATGTCGTGGCCATTTTTCTGATGTTGTAATCCGAACCAATTACTGTAACTTCCGTTTTGTCTTCATTTAATTTTAAAAAATTTCGATTCATAAATAGTTTTATATCCAAAATACAGCTTTCTATCCTAGGACGTATAGAGTCAAAGCCGTTATGTGGTTCAAAGACGTATATAGTTATGAGTCATCAGCATAAAGGTGGCTCTCAATTTCTTGTTTTGCGGTTATGTCGGCGAGGTGTGCCACATACAGCGTAAACAAAATCGGCCGTAATACAGAACCTTATGGAACTCCGGTTTCGATGGGCTTTGTTGATGAAGCATTCTGACCTATTTTCACAAACTGCTTACAACCTTGTAAATAAGATGATATCCATCTTAAAACGTTGCCCTTGATACCACAGCAATGAGACAGACGTTTTAACAAGACATTGTGCTTAATCGTATCAAAGGCTGCGCTTAGATCCAAGAGGATGAGTACAGTCCTCTTTTTCTATCCAATGCCATTGCAATGTCAGTCCTCACTCGTAAAAGAGCTGTTTCAACGGAATGGAAAGCTCTATACACCGATTGCATTTTTGAATACATATCATTAGAATTAAGATAATGCGCGAGGCGTTTTGCGACAACTTTTTCAGTTATTTTTGAAAGAAAACTCAAATTTGACAAGGTCTATAACTTTGATAAGAATTTGGATCCACGGTCACTTTTTTCAGTAAGGGTCGAACAATTGCACGTTTCATTGACTGAGGTACTTCTGCGTTTTTCAGTAAGAGGTTGACAATTTGTGTTATTGTTGTAACTATTTCTGCTTTACACTCTTTAAGTAATTTTGTCGGTACGGGATCAAGATCGCATGTTGCTGAGTTAGATTTTGATATTATTGAGCTAATTTCAGATTCTAACGTAGTTTAAAGCAGTTTAATTCACTACCGGATTTCTCATTATCTTCAATGAAATCAGACAATTCAGTAGTTGCTTCATCTATATTAGATTTGGTTATGTTCAAGTTTATTTTCACAATCTTATCCACGAAAAAATTAACAAAGTCATTTGGTAAAGATTCTTGTGCAGATGTTTTAGATAAACTTCCTCATTTTTTCAATATAGAATTGATTTATCTACATCAAAGAGTTTCTTTTTATCATCTTTAGATTTTCATAAGAGAGTTTACATATTTACTTTGACTTTTATAGGCTTGTATGGCCTCATCTTTTCCTTATTTATCTTTACGACGCTCTAGGCGTCTCTTTCTGACTTTAGCTTTTCTGCAGTTTGCATCAAACCACTTATTGTTAGGTCTCAGAGTAGTTTTTAACCTCAATGGGGCATGAATATCGACAACTTGCCCAAGATTTTCGTTGTAAGATTCAGCGGCTAATTCTAAAGATTCCGTATTAAAATTGCAAGTATTTATATCTTTCTTTAAAGTTTCTACGCATACAAGTCTTATATTCCTAGATGTTACCTGTTTCTGAATAGGGCTCGATTTAGAAAAGCTTAAAATGGTAAAATTGTTTTATGATCTGAGTTACAAATATCCTTAACATGGACATTTTGTATAGACTCATCTGATTTCCTTGATAATGAGCCCATCATGGCAATGGCCAGCTCTGTGGGTAGATTCCTTGATATAATTGACGCATTCTACTGAGTCAAGTGTTTCATTTACTTCATGTACTATAAAGGATGCCTGTTGTTGTCAAAATAAATATTTAGATCACCCGTTAAAATAAAACCATTTCGGCTGGTGTGTCAACGACTAAATCGCCAAATTCTTTAAGAAATAAGTGATTTGACATTTCATTCTTTTGAATCTGTGGAGGGCGATATGTTACTAAAAGAGCTACACATTTCTTAGAAAATTCAAATTACATCGAACACCTTCAAAAGATTTAGCTTCTAACTTGTGGAATTCAATGTTCACATTGGATTTATACATGACAAGAATGCCACCTCCACGACCACTTTTTTCTGGGTGCGTTAAATGAGCTAAAGAGCTCAGGGGCAATTTCACGAGCAATTGAAATATCATCTTCATTTAGCCAAGATTCGGTAATACATGAGATATCCATATTGTTTTCAATAAAATCTCTTAAATATAATGCCTTGTTGTTAATGGACCTGGCATTAATGGAACTAATCGTACAGGTCTGGCTTGAACTCAACTTTGAAACTTGAACTTTAATAAGATTCTCATAATTGATACCATGTCCTTTAATACCTAAAGTTTAGTGTACACGAGCATGACATAACTTTTTGCATTCTCCTGAAATCCGCATTTTTACCTTGACCTTTCAGGTCAAAATAGGTTTTTACCTCAAAGTGGTTTTTCAGTAAACTCTTCCTACTAGCAAGACGACATTTGGCAAAGGTATAAAGCGTTTTCAAGATAATGATCAACTTCCAGTTTTTTTACTTTGACCATGACGAGGAGGTTAAGGTCACTTAGGTACCTTGTACATATTGTCCTTTAGGTTAAAGGGTCGAAAATAAGCTCGAAATCGCTCTGTTGACCATGACCGACAAGGTCAAGGTCACCGAGGTACTTCTTATGTAAGGTTGCTCAGGCGCAAAGGACCGAAAAGGATCTCAAAATCGCTCTATTTCCAACCATTTCGAGATAATGGGCAACTTCCGATTTTTTGACCTTGTCGGTGATAGAGAAGGTCACGGTCCCCGAAGTACTCTTATTTTACGTTATTTAGGCCCAAAGGGTAAAAAAATGAGCTCAGAATTACTCTATCTCTAACCGTTTCGAGATAATGGTCAACTTCAGGTTTTTGACCTTGACCATGACCGAGTAGGTCAAGGTCATCGAGTTACCTCTTATGCAACGTTATTTTGGCACAAAGGGTAAAAAATGAGCTCAAAATCGCTATATCTCTAACCGCTTTCTTGTGTGTTCCTATCGTTAAACGTACACGAACGAGATCATGTGACCTTTGAGCTTGATTCTGGAAGGAAGGTTACCCTCTACTGAGTATATGTTATGTTTTCACACTACAATTTGGGTACTTTTATATCCATTTTTCGTGATTAATAGGCGTTTCGAAAATATTTTGACCTCACTTTGACCTAAAGGACAAAAATCTCCCTTTGTGCTGTCAGAGGAGTTTCTGGAAACCACCCAAACGGAAAAAAAGAGAAGAAGAAAAAAGGGGGGAAAGGGCAGAAACTTAAGAACAGCTACAAACTTAAATGGATAACACGTGCTTTGATTGCGAATCTTCTTCTTACATTACATCTGTATGGGGGAGGGGGGGGGGTTGCTATAACGAATTTTAGAGATTTTATTTGACCTTAACTTTTGAGATAAAGGTAAAAAATTATGGTAACAACGAGGTCTGGCTATCCTCCATCCCGTTTGCTAATGTTTGTCTTAAGTCGAATAGCCTGGGCCGAAATGGAAATTAAGTCTGACCACAGTTTGACCTTAACCTTTAAAACCAAGGCTAAAAACTGTGGTTTCTTTGAAATCTCATTTGTCTGCATACGTCAAAAAGACTTAAAGGAGTTTGATGAAAACCACCTCCAGAAAAAAATGGGAATACGAAGATTACCGAGAAGCGGGCATACTATGCCACGAACTTTTTTAGCGGATTATTCACCAACAATACTAACGTGCCAACATGGATTTTCGATATATTTCGATATATCTCAAGACAATTTCGGACTGACAGTACTTTGTAGTGTGTGGTACGACACGTTTTGTGATCCGCTACAAAATCTAAGAACTGTGAATTTTCATGTTTAAGTAACAAACTTTTTATCACTCTTTGGTTCATATTTTCAAGGCTTCAGCTGGCCGCCATGTTTTAGGAATGTAGATCTTTCGAAATTTGGCAGTAAATCGGTCACGTAAATGAAATTTAGACGAATGTGAGCCTTATGTGTTTACAGCTTATGTTGTTTACTGATTACTTTTGTGGTGTGTCTGCATTTTTTCTATTGATATTTTGGTGTTTTCTGTGCGAAATCTATATTTAGGTTGACCGAATTTTTATCTACGCTCCACACAGCGGCTAACACAGAAAGTGTTGTGGAGGCTGTTCTTTCCTCCCTCAGCGCCACACTACGGAACAGCTGTATTGATTGCAGTTGTGATCCCTCAGATTGTGGCTTTTTGGGCCCAAGGAATTGGCGCGGCATGTGAAACACAGTAAAAACATTCAGCTGTCTGTGCACTAAATAACAGAACAAAATAAATAGAAACATGGTGAAAATATTATATTTTGAAGCTTGACTTCAAAACAATTCTGTATAGACAAATGGGTGCATTGTATCTTATGTTTTTCACCACCACCACAACCACCAAATCACCTCCACCTCCACCACCACCACCACTACCCCCACCATCGCCAAGTCGAAAAGTCCAAATCGAAAAGGTGTACATTCCACGGAGAGATTGGGAAAGACAAAAGCTAAATCGCACCAAAACAACAAAATTCAAAAAAACAAACAAAACCAAAAGAAATGGGGCCATGTTTTAGATTCTGAAACTTTCTTGCAACTCGACATAGTATACCGTTGTTTTGATCCAAGAACTTTAAGCTGCAAATATACTTAACAGTTGTGCTTTTTGCAGACTTCATTTACACAAACTACTTAAAGGTAATTATATATTACGCATTATGGCGTCCGGCCGGCGCCTATTCGAAGTTTCCATGTCGTTCAGTCTGATCTCAACCTCTGAAAATTCCAGTTTTTATTTTCGTCGCGACCCGGTGACATGGGAGATTTCATCCAAATGTGTTGTTCAGAAGTCATGTTTACGGGTATATTACCCTGGTTTAATGTTGTTCAGTTTTTTTTTTAATATGATATAAAAACTAAAGCGCAATTCTGTCGTAAAGTTATTTTTTATGATTAATAGTGGCATACTGATTACCAGCAATGATTTAGGTTGAAAAACTGTGGTGTAAACTGATCAAGAAAATAGTAGGGTAAAAGATTGCTTGCTTAAATCTAAAGGTCGATATTAAAAATTTTAAGAAATCGAAAAACATAGCCAATTAATTGGTAAAATACAATTAGAAAAATCGCGAAGCTTGTATGAATCATAACGATCACTTCAAAAAATGTTTGTTTTATTCGAAATTATCACAAAATTCGGTTCCAGAAGAATTTAAAAACCCCAGTCCCCTGAGAGGGGGCGGTCGCTACGAAAGCACCATTTCAGGAAGCGATCATGCAATGTTAATTAAGGTTCTTTTTTGAAGAGTTCAAGTTTATCTCAAAATCTCTTATTGGATTTTAAGTGGACCCAAGGAATTTTTCCTTCGTGTATAGTGGATAGATTATGCCCAGGAGTGGTATTCTGCTCTGTCCTTATTTAAGGATGTCCTTATTTTTAAAAATATGGGAAAAAAAGCTATTCTGCTCTATCCTCAAACTTAAAAAAGTTTTTTAAAAATGAGGATAAAAATTAAGGATGAACCATCCAATCTCAGGAATAAGGACGTCCTTAAATATAAGGACAGAGCAGAATACCACTCCAGTATGTTTGTACAGGTGAGAAATTAGAAGAATTATTCCTTCAGTGTATTCCCGAAACATGATATGATACAGATTTGTTTCACAGAGACTGTCACGGCATCACAATGCACTCATTTAATTCCATAAAGAACTTCTTCACCAGTCTTCTTCTGTCTCTCCATCAGCTCACTGAACCATTTATAGTTGTGGTAACGAACTCCCTTGTCGATACTCGGAGCCTCAGTGCGTAGTTTTTCTTTGTTTCGTTACCATAAAGAGGCTAGCTGAGAAGGCATGCCTCGCAAATTGGGTTTTGGTGGTCATTCTTGAGTTTTTCATGCCCGTTTTGTATGTCTGAGGAACGCTGTCGTAGCCTTTCTAATTCTTACATTGATTTCGTTGACTGCGACTGCGTTCTCAGTGGTTGTGAATCCCAGTGCCAGAATGTGCCCACAGACCCCAAACGGACTATTGTTGAGAGTTATGACTGGTGGGTGTCAACACCTTGAGCCATGGCCACAGTTTTCTTCAGGGAACATTTTTCACATGTGTGGGCGTACACGTAAAACAACTTATACTGCTACAATGCACTCATACGATATATATTTCCTATCTCATTTTTTCCGTGAAGTGGCCTATATTTTTTTTCACAGATGTAGGAGAGAGTGGTGCTTCAAACTTTTATTGACTTTTAGCGCAAACAAAGCGACTTTTTGTATGCTGATTTTTTTTAAACGTTCCTTTTGCATGAGGATCCAGAAGTGTGGTGCGAGTAGTCTAAAGCAAGGGTCTAGCGCTTTGGGACGAACAATCCATAGTTCATTATTATTATTATTATTATTATTATTATTATTATTATTATTATCATCAGTATTTACAGTTATTTCTTTAAATTTAGTGGGATATGTTTGTAAGAGTCCTGGAGAGTTTATGTAGGAGAGTACGTTCTTGAAAAGCGAAAAGCTGGGCAGTTAGGGCATAATAATAATAATTATAATAATAATAACTAGTGCGGCCATTGCATAGAAAATATAACTATACACTGATATATCGTATACTTCCAACTGAGACCTATTTAATTTTTTGTTTCTGTAAATAAAAACGTGTCTCCAAGATCATATCCATGGTTTTGCAATACCCGTTTCCCATTTTTCATTTACAAAAATAAAAAAAAGTTTTAAAAAGTTTCCTTTGATGCCAGTACAATCATAATTCATTATAATAAATTCAAAGAAAACGCAATATTTTTCACAAGAATGACCGTCAAAATATTCCAGACACTTGGAATATGTAATTGTATGCAAAATTTTATGAGCATGGGAAACATTCCCACCCCCTCCACGCCCACCCCCACATCCTTCTTATTTCAAGCTGTGCAAAACCGTTCGATTTATCCACGGAACAAATATACCAAGTTTGAAGTCGAACCCACTTCTCTTTTTCGAGATATTTCGCGCTCGAGATTTGGTTTGGAGCGTTACGTTATAACGTCATGTGTGGACTTGGCTTGCGCAGTTTGTAACAAAATGTAATAGGATCTTCCGGAGATATTTATTCACGCATAATGCGCGGTTCTCTGTTATTTATACTCATTACTTTGAAACGTTCAGTGTGCAAATTCTTGCTTTATAACTTAAATGTCCATAGAATAACACCGTTATACTTTTGTTTTAATCAAACTGAACTTATGTCACTATAACCACTTTATTTCCCCAGACACTTGATTGGCAGGCGTTTGGCGTACAACACTTAATAAATTAGAAAATTTAAGTGTGCTTGAAATTCATTCAAATAATTCACTGAACAGGTGGGCTTGATGTCTGCAGCGTAATGCAAATAACAATTGCCTTGAAAGGGGTAGCGTCAACTGGCGGGGTTCTGCTTTGGGGCCACACTTGTTCACCATGTATGGGAATTTCGAGGGACCTGTTCTACCCCTATCTTTGCCGCCTCCCTTTGAGAGCTAATAAAAGAACCTGTCGCCCTTATGAATATATCACTGTGGTGTCAGCCTCTGCTCCTACACCTGCTTTTCTACTATCAGTGTCACTTTGCCATTGATAGTTGCTGATACTTCAACAACCTGTGTGATCATCCCCGCGAATATAATGATAATAATTGAGCCTTCGATACAATAGAGCAAGTCAATAAGCTAGTGTTTTTTTTGCTTGATTGCTTATTACGGCTGCGGACAAGTGCATAGGAATGCGTCTTCCAGGAACATGTGCTGCAAGTAGATGTCACAGTCTGCCAGAAATTTGGGTTTTGGAAGTATATAAGGATCAAATCATGGGAGAATTCCATCACAACTTGCAGTTGACATTGCTGTATTCACATACCCCTGCATACTGCGGATCGCAGATAGAAAGTGGCAATTGGAATAGTTACTTTAATTTAAATAAATCAAGCTGGGATAAAAATTTACAGCAAATTATCAGCTTTAAAAGTTCCAGCAATTTCTTGCAAAATGAAGGTGGATGAGAATAAAAACAAGAAGCTTCCAAGAAAGGTAAGAACGTTTTTTTTCTTGTATGCTGTGAAATAAAAAAAAATAACACAGTTATATTCAAGAAGGTTTATTACATGTTTGATATAAGTATTTGTATCACTTTCTGATCACCACCGGTACAAGAAAAAATATTTAAGTTTCTCACAGCACTTGAACAACAGCGAAACGAAAGTTGAGTTTTTAATATTAACCAAAATTATAGAAAACAATTAACGTCCCCTCTTTTGATATGATATCACCAGGTATATTATGAAAAATAATGTCTTTCAACTACCTTTTTTTTTTTTTGCCATGATTTTTTTCCCGTCAAAGTAGGAAAATTATCATAAAATAAAAACAGTAAAAAAACAGATATTGCTACAGTATTTTACCTGTACACACATTGGAGACCATTAATATCAAACACCCTTTGCTACTTTCAGCTTCGAAAAATCATAGTTGAGAAGAAAAGAAGAGAGCGCATAGATACTGCACTGAAGCAACTCAAAGACATCCTGTTCGGCGGCACTGAATTACAGGTAAATAATCTACCATTTATTGTCTGTTAATCTTTTTATTATCGGTGCATTATTTAAATATATTATTATCCAATTAAAATTGGATAAGCTCGCAAATTATAGTTAATAAAATAATGCTTGAGACTCCACTGTTGATTTTATTTACGCAAACTGTAAGGTCTGTCAGGTTTCGTATTAAAACTGAAGCTCATACTGAAAATTCGATATCTAAAGTAATATTAACAATGTGTTAACTGTTTCAGAATGATTATATGCGTATGGAAAAAGCAGACATCTTAGAAAATGTGGTGAAGCATCTTCAAACTCAACAGTCCACAGCGCCCAAAGCAAGCCACCATCATCATCCACAGAGCTCGTGCGACGCGCAGTACAGATTAGGATACACCCAGTGTGCGCGAGAAGTCATTCGGATCACGGAACACTTGTGTGGGGTTAACTCACAAGTGACCCAGTCACTCTCGCATTACCTTAACGCCAAGGTCACGCATTTGACAAGCACATTTCGTAAACAGGACAGAGCACCGGCACCTGCGCAAAACACAGCAACGCTTACGTCACCGCCGCATCGAATTTACCCAGAATGCACTTCTGCGACTGGTATTTGCCCTGATTCCGGAGTATCCCCACTACATCATTCTCCAAACAGCGCTTTCCACAGAGTTACGGAATCACAAAAGAGATCAACTCCAGCGTTGGACAATATTAGCATAGCTGTTTATCAATATAATCATTACAACAATTTTAAAAATGACAGACACCGAAGCAGTGCAGAAAGTAACATAAACATTCGCCCTGTGATCGAAGTAGAATCACCCTCGAACACACATCGAGATTTCTACGACTTCCCAAAATCATCCACACCAAAATGTGACACCAGTGTGAAAAGTAACATCAACATTCGTCCACTCATTAAGACGGAGACACTGTCCAGTACGGATCATAGTCTCTGTGACGGTGAACAATCTGGATCAGATCTTTTGGACAGAGATAGAATGGAACTAAGAAATGAACCTTTTGAAAAAGTAGATTCTAGCATGTGGAGACCATGGTAAATAAATATAAATAAAAATACAAAATAATGTAAGTATTTTTCATTTTTTAAACTTGGACTTTTCTAATAATCACACCAAGAAAAGTTCTTTGTTAGATATTGTTTTTCACTTTTTTTTCTAAAAATTCCAACTGACATCGATTATTTTTTAGTGTTTAGACACTTTTGTCACTGTTTTTGTGCGTTTTCACAGTATTTGGTATGAATATCGCTGTTGCGCCGACACATTACAACAACATAACATAAACAATTTCCAGGAACACTGCGAATAGCCGAAACACTATAAGTTTTTTTCCACAAAGAAACTATTGGCCAGGTATTGTACAGCATAAAGTTAACAGATCCTAACAACATGAAACATAACTATAGCATCGGTTAAAATCACTTGGAAAACATATTAAGTGTACATCAAGTATTAAAGCCTGCAAGTCTTTAGATACGATAAACCATTTTGCGTCTCGTTATTCCGTAAACTTTTAGCGGATCGCCAAAAAATAGTGGTCGCACAGACCGCCCAGTAACAAACACGTGAAAGCCTTATGAACACACCACTTCCACCCAAACGTGTTGAAAATTGAAATTTGAAAAAGATCCAACATCGAGGTCTATGGATTATAAAATTATCGCCACTCAGCAGATGGCATAGAAAATAAACAGTAATCTGTTAAGTGGGACAAAGGAGCGAATGTGGCTAGCTCCTTACGTTATTCTCTCGCGCTTTTTCTTCTCTTTCATAATATGATATGGAAAAAGAATGTGCAGATAGGAATGATGTATTTTAAAGATAATTTAATTTCGATATTGCACATATCCAATTAAAAAAAAAACTAAAATAAGCATAAAATGCAGTGCAAACCTTGACACCAATTTTGAATGCTTTTTAATGAGCACACTTCGATACGACTGTTAAAGAAAGAACAGAAACATTAAATTTAGAAGGGGTACAATGTAAACAATACAATGAACACGTAGTGAGATGCTTCAACATTGTTATGATTATTTTTGGCCTCATTTAAGGTAAACCAAGGTCAAAGAAAGGTGCTGGTGCTAACCTCTGTCGTTTCACGAATAACTAAGGAATCACATGAACTTCCTGAAATCATATGAACTCTCTGATTGCGTAGAATCCACGTAACATACACTGTTAGAATAAATTTTCATGTACCACTTCTTGACCAGCATAAATGGTCATTCTACTGTGGTTAAACACAAATAGGGACACTTCGTTTATATGTTATAAACATCTTGCCTTTGTTAATCAATAATACACTTCAGTCACACTACAACTTGCCAGAGCACTGCGAAATAACTTCACCGGGAAAATTTGCAATTGTACTTCCTCACTTTTTAATACTCCTGTCCGTATTATCACACTGTTTTACGCCTTCCTAAAGTGTAGTTTAGAGGAACTACACCAATACATCAATGTCAGCAGAATGTAATTAAATGTAATTAAAGATGCAAAAACATGTAAGCAGTTTCAAATCAATGAAAATTTGATTACTTCGGAACCATTAACCATGAAAGAATGTATACGCCTAGAGCGGCCAGTGCACAACAACACCAGTGTACCTGAACATGTCATATTTTTATTACCCAGCCACTGTAAACAAAAACAGAGGTTCGCCCGAGATCCCCCTCCGTTATCCCCGCTTGTCCCTCCTTCATTTTGATAACTTTGTACTATTTCAGAATCATAAGACTTATATAAATATATGAAAATAAATCTGATGTGCCGGGCCACGTAACACCTTTATCATATTTCTGAAAGGTGGAGATACGTAACCCGAGTTATGGATATTTTATTCCTCAATTTCTATATATACATCCAGGAGCACGTGTGGCAATGTGGAATGTCGTCACTTTAAATTGGACTTATATACTACGTCTTTTTAATCTAGGTCTAGAATATATCGCTGCAAACAGGTTTTACTGTAAGCTTTTTTATCTGGGTCTGGAAGCTGGTCAACACAGAGGTGTTACTCTATTTTATTATCCTGGTCTTTGAGGTGGTCACGGACAGGTAGGTTCTACTGTGCGTCCATTTACACGATGTTACATCCCCAATTCCCTATTTCATTGTTGCACTTTTTATGCTTACCAGCAAAGTGAAAACAATTATGTCCAGCGAACCGCGATAACTTGTGCACTGGTTAACCACCTACCGTCGCCCGCCCCCCATCAAACCCCAAGAGAGAGAGAGAGAGAGAGAGAGAGAGAGAGAGAGAGAGAGAGAGAGAGAGAGAGAGAGAGAGAGAGAGAGAGAGAGAGAGAGAGAGAGAGAGAGAGAGAGAATGCACAAAAACAGTTTCCCCAACTCCCACCCCCACAGTGGAAGCGTAAATGTACAAAAGTGACGCATTACACAAGTGAAGTTAGGCTCAATTTAACCTCCAATAATATAAAACCTCTTTATAATGAACAGCTTTGGGACAAGCTAAAATGTTTATTTTATAGCGGTTTGTTCTCACTAAAGAGAAGTAAATTACATAACAAAACTCAGACATTCGAACGAACCAGTGTTCACTAATCAGAGGCTGTTCATTAAATAGGTTTTTGTTTTTACTGTATTTAACCAATGCGAGAACTAACAATCCATTTTCAAATTTTTTCTTTCATATACACAAACTGTCGAACACAAAAATTTAACGACTTCACTAAAACATAAAATCTTGGGACATATCTTTGTGGGCGTAATGACGTCACTGTGAGTGTATTTCAAGCGTGGTATTACACCGCCACTACAGAGACAGTGACGCCACGTCAGTGACAGTGACGCCGCCACCAGCCGGTTCCTGAATGGCGTGCTTACTCTGTACCAGCTTCAGTTCCAGCTGCGACCACGATGGCTGGTTGCCTTCTCCTGCTGCAGCTGCAACGAATCGCACAAAATACTGAATCACTTCAGTGTATATATCACAGTATAAGTCTTATTCTAGGGCAAGTATACTTACCCTAAACGCTTTCATGGTAAGTGTCCTTACCCTGATTTTACCACGGAAAACATTTAAGTTACCCTGAAATGATAGGGCAGCAACAAACTGGGCAAATGTTAGCAAAACTTTTACATTTACAGCTACAAAATGGACAAATATTACTAGAACATCTCACTCTAAACATCACTTTTATTTGGCCTTATTATTCTCTACCATTAGCAAGAGTTGACCTCACCTGTGAAGAACCGTAGACCAGAGTATTTTATAGAATTATTTATCAATGGCATTGCTGCAAGTTTTGAAAGGCCAAATCAATACCATTATTTCAGTAAATCTGTAAAACTTTGACCTGTTACTTTTCAAATGAACTGTTTTGAATTTTTAGTTACTTTACAATGTCACTGAGCGAACCAGTAACTTCACAAATCATTGAAATTTCAAGTGGCTTTGTAAAGTCACTCATTGACAGACTCGGTGTAACATAAATATTTTTTTTATAAAAAAAGCCCTTTTACTTATAGCTAATAACATGCCTCCAACGCGGAGTAGAGAAAAATTTCCAATTTTCTGCATTCTTCCAGTCGGTAGCAACTCTGGTCAAACATTTCGCATCTATTAAACGTTTTCACGATCGCTGAAAATGTTCCCCTGCTCTTAATTAACCCGGCGAGAAGGCTTACCTTGGGCACTTGACAGCGTTTTGCGTAGGACAGAAGACATTGTAGACTGTACCAAAGAACACACTTTCTGAAAATCGCATACTATATACTATATTTTATGGTGTATAACCTGTTAGATATTGAACCATAATTCAAATAAAATCCATACTGTCCTGTTGTGGCAGCGGAAAAAAATAGTAACGGAAAAATGGTAACGGAAATTATGGTAACGGAAATAACGATAAACAAAAAAAAAAAGAAAAAAAAACGGTAAAGTAATTTTAATGTTCTCAGGTGTGCAATCAACTTTTATTTATTTATTTATTTATTTATTATGTTTTTTTCATGTTTACTCATCATCAAACAAAGTCCACACAATGCCATAGACGACGCAAGATGCCAGGCTTTGTGTCTCTTTCAAGAGCCTTTGTAATCCCTGTGTGTATACTGAGGGGGAACAGAAGCCCCTTGCATACATCACAGTTAATCCTTACATAACTCAGGTGTCGCTGGGGTCACAGGTGTCACTAAAGACTGTATTATGACACGTTTATGATACGCTAAATGAAGATTAAATTGCGTTTTCACTTTGCTAAAATTACACCACCATTTTTTTAACACTTTGCCATTTTTTCCGTTTACCATTTTTTTCTGTTTACCGTTATTTTTTTCATTACCATCTCTTCCTACAGCCGTCCTGTTGTGAGTATTTTGCATGTTGTTTTAATTCCTCACACAGATAGAGGCTTGGGCATTGTGACAATAATGATCAAATCATATAAAAAAAAAAAAAAGAAAAAAGAAAACGGCATTGATACGAGGTAGAGTTAATGAAAAAAATCCCTCCATTTTATACACTGCATTTCATTCTAATTTTCGCACTGCTTGCTATGTTTGCGTAAGGGCTCACACAACGCATAAAAATATCTGTATGAATGTTAAAACAAGAATGAATTTGGAAATAAACCTTCAGATCATTTGGATATTTATCTGACCAGGCAAGGAATAAGGCAGCAAATAGATCTCCTGTTCCAACTAACATTGCGGGTAATTTGTCGACTTCCATCTTGACACATTGGCGCATCCCTTATGAAAAAAGAAACAGATATATTTCTGGACAATGTCGCCATGCTCCCATGTCCAGAGCCCAGGCGATGCCAAATAAAATGTACGAAAAGGACTTTTGTGAACATTTTTATGAGACTTAGAAACTACTATGTCATTACGAGCAGTTTTTTAAATTACTAAAATTAAAACCTGTCACTGACTGTAAATTTTATAAATAGCATCGTGTAAAAAGTATCACAAACAATTTTGCAGCTTTAACTGTTTAAAAGAAAGCCAGAAGCGCTTCATCGACACAGAATACACGAGAAGAAATTGTATACTTGGATAAGCGTATCTTTTATATATGTGTCACGAGTTTCTCACGACCTTCACCTTCTTTCTGCACACTTGCATAGCCCACAAGTTTGCTGTCGTCGTCAGACAGGTTTGTGCTACTCAGCACTACAGTCGATGGGCCCTTTGAGTGAAGTTCTTGCATCGCTCTCAGTGCATCCGCCTCCGATTCTATCTTCATATCTGTCAATCGTCTAGAAAGATTGCAAACTGTCATTGTCTGTGTGTTTGTCTGTCTGTGTGTGTGTGTCTGTCTCTCTCCCTCTCTCTCTCATTACATTTTCTAAAAGTGACTCACTTCAAACATTTAAAATACAACTACGTTGAAGTACAAGTGTAACAACAGTGTAACAATAGTGTAACAAAAGAGGAAGCCAAGCAAAATGGGGAGAATGAAACTGTCAGCTCTTTTCCTTACTTTGAGAAGGATGCGCACTTACTCTGCTTCCCATGAATTAGGTACAATAACGTCCGCTAGAGGTAGCACTTGTTGCTGGTATATGGTCAAAAGCTCCTTTGGTACATACTGAAATATTAACAGCGAAATTTTCAAACCGAATTTCTGATTAGGTAGCTTGTCAATATGTTAGATACGTCAATACTCTTCCGAAGGACCGTCAAAACCTTTTAGAAGACACATGATAAACGTGGTAGAATCAGATGTATGTTTCATTATTTCAAATCACCATTTTATTTGATTTAAGAAACAAAAAAAAAAACGTTGAGCTGAAAATATGTTCTCGTATGTTTTGATCATACCCACCAAAATTAAAGATGAGGGTCGTCGAAGTTCACTTGTAGCGGTGACAAGTTATGTTGCGGGAATTTTTTTTGAGATATCAGACTTAACTAAGATATAGCTCGGAAGAAGCAACATTGCATGCTTACCCAAGTTCCATCGTCTCCCATAACGGGGTCACAGACTAAAAACGAAGCAAAATTACTCCACATAAGTCATCAAATAGAACTTCCATTTTCTAATATTCTAACGCTTGAATACCTAAAAATATCTGTAGTCATGTTGCACATAACTTAAAATTGTGGTGTTTAATTAAAAAAAAAAGGAAACGACAGATACGGTTTACCTGATCACATCAGAATCGATTAGGTTAAATATGCAGTTCATATTTAATTACTTAATCCAAGAACTATTCTACCGTTTACCTGATCACATCACAATCAATTTGGTTTAATATGCAGTTCATATTCAATTACTTAATTCAAGAACTATTCTAAACATGAGGAACTGCAGGCCACGCTATCTAATAGAGCTTTCTGATATTTGACTCCAAACAAATTTGGCTTTAACTGTAAGATATTTACTTTTCTCCTAAAATACCAGAATGCACCCAAAAAGGCGACGCCCATAATGGCGTTGAGTCTTTTTGTTACTTTTCATCGTCTTCCATAAGAAAGACTAGTCTGAGGATTAGCTTATCTCAGACATAATGTTACATTGGTCTTTCATTGCTGTGAATTATCATGTGATTGCAATTTGAAAATGCTACGGGAAACTAATTGTGTAATTACTTCACTATCCAATGGTTTTCATATTTCATTTCCAACTTTAATTTCAAATTTAATAAAAGGTATTTCTCAATACAAATTGCCTTCATTTCAATATACTTCTTAGATATATCTGTTAAAATTAACTTTTGGTTGAAAATTGAACCAGGGTTCGAGCTGGGTTCTCAGGAAAGTGAGTCAAAAAAGGAAAGTGTGACTCAGTCGGGTCCAGAAAACTCGGTGGGTTCTGAAAAAGTGAGTCATTTCGTAAAAAATGCCCAAAAAGTGGACAAAAACCCCGCCAACGCGAACCCTATCAACCTAATAAACTCTCGGGGCCATTATGTCCACGGTTACACTTGGGGACGTTATGGGTATCGCCTTTTTGTCCAGGATTCTGAAATACCATTATAGCCTTTACAACTTCAGTGATTAATTCAGGCAATGTCTGTCTAATTATGTACACGCTACATACCGTACAGAAGCCCTGGGTTTGCCGACTTCAGATCTTTCACTACATCACACACTTTCGTGAGAAAGGATTCCGAGCCGATGTAACCTTGTATATGGAAACACAAAACAGTCCAAATAACAAACATAGACATCAGAGATGCAAAGCCCTCAGCCATGGCGAACATACTCAAAATAAAAAAAAAAAGAAACAGTAAAACTAGAGGGGACCAATCAGTGCAATGAAACCTATGATAAAAATGCATCAAGTACTTAGAGCACCTGAAATAGGATGACAGTGCTTTAAGAAGAAGAAAAAAATTGCCATGAGACACTGTCCTTTTCAAACTCCAGCTGAGCACTGTCCTTGGGCGAATATGGCTCATACACAATACCTATCTTTACTACTCCGTATACTAGTTATCTCTGAAACATCTTAGTAATTGCAAAGAATTGTACGCTAGATAAAGAGTGTTCACAAGCCAAATGTTAACAACACTTAATAATGGTTCAAATAAAAAAAAAATCAAAGTCCAGCTGAGCCAGTGTCCTTAGGTAAATATGGCTAATATACAATACCGATCTTTATTAGTCTATATACTAGCTATATCTTAAATATCTTAGCAATTGCAAAAGAATTGTAGGCTAGAGAGTGTTCAGGAGCCAAAAGTTAACGGACGGACGGACAGACACGGCCACAGCAATAGCCCTTAGTCATTTTATGACACAAACATCGTTTTGCCCAAATATAGATACATTTTACGTAATTGTGGTTTTCTTAATTTCACTACAGGCATCAAAAGTTGAAAAAAAACCCGTCCGATTGACCCAAGGAATATCCATCTTGTTCAAATTATAGACATATTTTACGTGATGACATCATGTTTTCGCTCGTTCTACTTGCGACAAAATTTGATAGAATCTTTTGGACCTACCAAGTAATAGTCCCATCACGTTTTAACTTCCTTCGATGTTCACCGGCTGAGATATCTTACATAAAAGATTTAACGTAATGATGTCATACGCTTTTCTTAATTTCACAACGTAACTCAACAGTTGAAAGAACCGTCCGAATGTCCCAAGGCCTGTCCACATGAAATTTGAAGTCGGCACCACTTTCCCTTTACGAGATGTTTTGCACACAAGATGTAGTCCAAATTATATGTCGCACTCGTTCGTTGTACTCGCGACAAAATTGCACAGAATCTTTCGGTCCCACTTAATTAATAATATATATATACATATATATATATATACATATATGACTCTTTGGTATAATATGATGATATGATATGATTATATATATATATATATAATCATATCATATCATATCATCATCTTATACCAAAGAGTCATTTATATTGCGTATATTCAGCAAGCTACTATGCGCTATATATATATATATATATATATATATATATATATATATATATATATATATATATATATATATATATATATATATATATATATATACTCTTGTAGTTTTGTCAAAATCTGAGAGAACTGACAAGTAACAATCCCACCAAGTTCAAACTTTCTCCAAAGTTCACCTCTAAGAAATTTCAAACACAAGATTTTACGTAACGTAACATGCTTCAAAACTAAACACATCAAGTTTGAAGTCGGTCCGACCTTTCGTTCTCGCGATATCTTGCACACAACATTTTGTTCACAAATGACTGACACACACACAGAACGTACAAGCATTACATGTCTCCCCTAGGTCGGGGAGACATCATGAAAGACAGTTTGTTACTGTAACATTTTGAACTAGAACATCATTTCGCAAGCGCAATCTTCAACACTTGACATTAAAAGTTGAAAATATTTCTTTGAAGGGCTTCTTATTTCTTGAAAAACATGAAGTTTTTTTACAAGCCGCATAGTCTGTAATACATCTAAGTAGAGAGCTTACGGCGCAGCACATATGCGGCTTATAAGGTTCATCTGCTTGGTTATGTTCTCTTAACGGACTAGCACTTCTTCTCTACGCAGGCAGAGCTCGCGTAACGCCCATAAGCTGTGCTATTTTGCTCAACCGTTAGTTTGCTTTTAACTGCGGTGTATTTATTTATTTTAAAATCAGCTGTGTTCACATTACGTTTTAAGCATGAAAACGAAATCGTAGACAAAAAAGCGGGTTGCACATCCTCAGATCAAGTTTGCACAAGTATAAAGTTTTGTGGTCCCAGGGCCTGTAGGGTCAGAGAAGAAGAAAAAGAATTTTTACTGTCAAGAGAAAAAATAGCCCAAAGGCAGCCCGCATAAATTCATATAAGCCTTGACCAAGTAAAAGACCTGTCAAGTGTTAATAAAGAACAATATGAGGGCCACCTTATTTTTTACAATATCCCTACCACGAACACAAGACCCCGCAGTGTTTCACACTTAGGAACAATACGAAATAGCCAAATATAACCAAATGGTCTTGCAGGCAGGTCTCTTAACTTGCCTGTCCGACCGGACAGGTGTTTTAACAAGACCGTTAAGTCACGGTACCCATGTGCCTTCAGAGTAACAAGACACGAACTGGCACTGCGATTCTATCAAAACACGGAGCACAGTTGCGAGTAGATGCCATGTAGGCCGGGAATAGTTATTGGAATCTGTGTTTAGATAGGGCTATAATGGTGACACCGAACAAGGGATTATAATAAGTGACGAGACAGGGACGAGACAGATAGCAATCGGCACAGTGTCTGAAAAAAAGAGATAATGTTTGTGTACAAACTGTCTTAACCATTTTTCCCATTGTATAAAAAGTCACCCACTTCAACCGATTACATAATCCACTCTTTTGATTACTTTTTTGCCGCTCTTTTGATACCTTTTCTCCAATGTTTGTTCCGCTCTTTTGCGTCCCAGCCAAGGAGTTAACTTAAAACTCTGACTATGCCCTACGGCCACACATAAAACAGAGCCAGAGTTTATTATAAGCAATGCTATTATATTATTTTTTTTACTTTTTTCCTTTGATACGTGATTAAGTACTTAATCACCTTAGTATGCAGTATGTACGAACCTGTAAGCACATGTGAATACTTGTTGATATCATTTTCCTTCAAGCCGTCATACAGGGTCTGCAAATCGTCGGCATTTAACACCTGACCCTTAAATACTTTATACCCTAAAAGAAACACGCGCCGATGTACAGGATGCTGTTTTTTTTATAAATAAAATACAACAATTACTGAGACTGGAACGAAATTTTGAATTCTTGTTAACAGACTATTCAGTGGCATTTTCATTCGTCTGTGGACGATGTTCGGACGATATATATTTTAATCTTCAAAATATCACTTCATTTACAGAATCTTTGCAAAATGGAACAATGACCAAGATGAATCACCAACAAAACATAAAATGGCTTCAACAAAGACTATAATAAAGTAAGCGTCGTCGTCGTAATGACCCTATACGACTCTCTCCGTGACCTTGACCAACAATTTCAACCATCAATTCGTCGGGATTCGCTTCGTCCAAATGTCGCTGTATTGGGAATTTGTTTTGGTTAATATCTGGATCAATGACGTTTATTAGCGTACGTTTTCCTGTGTTTAGTAGTGGGTTTAATGGTTGCTTACAGGGCGACAACTTGTACGGCTTTTCTTTACTTATTCTGACCAAAGTGCTTGTTTATTTATATCCTAGTTTTTCATTAAACATGCAGTTTGACAGCTCTTCTCGAATCATATTAGTTTTTGCTTCGATTTTCTTTGCCACTGCCCTTATATATATATATATATATATATATATATATATATATATATATATATTGGGGATTTGTTTCGATTAGATCTCGCTCAATGATTTTGTGAGCTACAATAAGATCTAGAGATGTAATTCCGCATAACCCGAGTACGAGTCATAAAGTTTCTGATTTGTCCAACGCTGCTTTATTGAGGATTAGTTTCGATTAGATCTTGCTCAATGATTTTGTGAGCTACAATGAGAGCTAGAGATGTAATTCCAAACTTTTTGTACGTTCTGATCATTAACTTGAAATAGGAAAAAGACGCTTACTAAGATAAAAGGGCAAACTTGTGTCTAACAATAAACTGTTCTCGCACGTAAGCATGATACTAATACATAAATCGACAAGTTTGAAGATTATCTTCGCAAATTTAATAGGTTCGCATGGAATTGTGACCCAGATGATTGCTTACACGTGTGGTTTGAAAATTGTACAGAATTCACAAAATCCACTTCATACCCGAGCAACTACAACAGATGATAAAATTCACATCAACAACTTTTTAGTATTTTAAGGTTTGATAAAGTCTTAACCTGGAAAAAGGACCAAATTAAGAACTTAGATTTAGCATAAAATCATACACAAACTAGAATTAATGGAACACAGAAACATCATTATACAACATTTCGCCAAAAGAATAAAGAACATTTATGTTTACATAGAAAAGAGAAAAGCGTGCCTTCTCCAGATTCTTTATCGCTAAACAAGTTGTTTAAGGGTTCGCTATCTCAGATTTGTAGAAATCTCATGTCTAACCTTCCCCCAGATGAGAATATAAACTGTTCCAGTGCTTGACGATGTAAGTTCTTATTTTCCTCTTACATAGCTAGGGTACGGTGCAGTATGAATAAATGCTGTATATGCTTTACTTCACAAAACTATATGGTCAACCTTGTTCAAGAGTGCAGTTACTATACATATTTCATCGAAAAATTTAATTGTTATTTACATTTTTTTACCTACCTGAAGTGGAAAAACAGCACTCCTGTTTCCTACACAACCAGATACCACGTGGCTCTGAACTGAGAAAACCCGCTTTTCTGTCATCGTTTCACTAAATATAATCAAAACATAAAAGTGTAAAGTTTTAATTTTTTCTATTAATTTCTGTAGCAGTGGGCATATTGTCTGGACTAGCGGTTCATTTTGACTCTAGGCTGGTAAGAAACTTTCTCCAGTTGTGTTTACTTCGGTATTAGCTACTTTAGGTACAATATTAGGTATATTAGTCAGTGTTAAGACTTGGTTGAGAATTACTGCTTGGAATTCGTTTCTATTAAACAAAGACGCGAACTGATTACTAACTGAACTATTGTTTGCCTTTACACGCTATAACATTAAAGACTGGTCAGGAATTTTTAATTGAAATATATACTTCCGCTGTTGGCATCCGTGCCAAGTTAAACTCCAAATCCCTTACTTTTACCTTTAAGTCTTACGCGTACTCGTAAAATATAAACTTAATCTTTGCTTCACAAGTCCTTCTTATCACTTTGTAACGTTTGCAGACCCCAAAAACCATAGCAGTTGAAATAAAGTTAAAAGATAAATTCTTGTCTCTGCCAGTCTTGTAGAATAACTAGTTTTTAAAAAAATCCTGAGATTTTTCCACTCATCCCTGGTGAAAGGTAAAAAAATCGAACCAAGTTTAATGTGTTAAACACAAACAACATAAGAACTCATTTCCTAACGCGTCTCAAGCGAATCGCAATATTTTTCTTTTATCACAACCAAATCAGGTGCTTTTATTTCACCGAACCTGCAGTCATCTATAAATTAGTAACCGTTTGTGTTTTACGTTGTATCTTTACGGGCTAACGTTGTATCTTAACGGGCTAATGGCTTGAAAAGTAGATAATATCAAAGGCATAATAGTGTATTAAGCAGATTGTATATTCTAAAATGCTAAATAAATATAAATTCTAAAAATACTGACACAGTTTGATTGCCTTTGTGAATGATATATGTATGTCCTATTCTGGCTTTTTGTATTACCATATCGTACCGAGCATTATCTAGTGGATAATTTACGCCTAACAACAGGTTTGATTCTATGCAGCTTGCCAAAGATCTTCCTGGTGCCTTGAAAACTGATATACTACTATCAAACTCTCAAATATAGATAACTTTTAGATAAAATGCACCTGTACACATCCCTAAACAAAGCAATATAAATCACAATATTTGGACATGAAAAGTTTCATTTCACTAGTATAAGAGAATTCGTATTGGCCATATTACATGGTTTATAGATGGTTTAGCTCAGTAAGCAGTCGTGCCAGCAACCAGTATTTTTTGCTACCACGCTGACGTAGTAGGTCAATGTTCGGTAGCAAGGCGGGAATATGTAACAACAGCATCCATGTACACGGTCACAAGCCGAGGCCTAGTAAATGAACTATCCAAAGGCTTGTAAGAATGCCAAAAAGCGGTAGAGGCATTCAAACAAGAATGTCCATGGACATTGAAGAAAACAGCAGTAAACAACAGCCGAACCAGGAAGCAAATACTAAAGCCAAAGAATACACAACGGCTAACAAGGAAGTAAAGCGCAGCATTAAAGCGGACAAACGGCAATACATCGAAGGATTGGCGGACGAAGATGAGCAGGCAGCAGGAAGAGGCAACAGCAAACAACTGTGCGGCATAACAAGAAAACTGGCGGGAAAGTATTCTCGGCCCGAACGTCCAGTCAAGGACAAATATGGTAAGGATATTCAACAACGGAAGAAGAAATGAAGAAATGGACGGAATACTTTGCGGCGCTACTAAACAGGCCGACTCAACAAGACCCACCAGACATAGCACCAGCAGACAGATCTACCAATTGACTGCGGCATACCTACCCGAGAAGAGATCAGGAACACCATCAAGCAACTAAAAAATGGCAAAGCCCAAGTACCAAATGGTATTCGGGCAGAAAATTGAATATTCATAGCAGAAGTTGACACAACAGTATAAATATTACACCCGCTGTTCGCAAAGATCTGGGAGGAAGAAATGATACCCCAAGACTGGAAAGAGGGATATCTGGTAAAAATATCTAAAAAGGGCGACCTCAGCAATTGTGAAACCTACAGGAGGGATTCCACTGTTGTCCGTCCCGGGGAAAGTGTTCAACAGAATAATGCTTGAAAGAATATGCAACCCGGTAGACCAACATCTCAGAGACCAACAAGCCGGCTTTCGCCAAAATAGATCGTGCACAGACCAAACTGCAACTCTGCGCATCATAGTAGAACCGTCCATCGAGTGGAACAGCCCATTAGTCATCAATTTTGCCGACTACGAAAAGGCATTTGACAGCGTTGACAGGGGTACCCTCTGGAAACTACTCCGTCATTATGGTGTACCAACAAAGCTCACAAACATGATCCGGAAATCCTATGAAGGAATACTAAGCAGATTAATCTATGGTAACCAGCTTACAGACAGCTTCCAAGTGTAAACAGGGGTTAGACAAGTCCGCCTGTTGTTGCCGTTCCTGGATAATGGATACCACCACGAATGGCAAAAACAATGGCATACAGTGGACGCCATTCACCCCGTTGGATGACCTCGACTTTGCAGATGACCTGGCATTGTTGGCACACAACCATAGCCAAATGCAGGACAAAACCACAGATGTGGCCAACACATCAGCGAAGATCGGCCTCAATATCCACGAAGAAAAGACCAAGATCCTCAAAATCAACACCTCGAACAACAGCCAAGTGATGCTACGCGGAAAAGCCCTGGATGAAGTGGAACATACCTAGGTAGCATAATAGACAAGCAAGGTGGCACAAAGGCTGATGTCAAAGCAAAGATAGAGAAGGTTCGACCAGTGTTCCTACAGCTCAAGAACATTTGCAAATCAAAGCTGATCTCCCTCAGGACAAAGATCAGACTGTTCAACTCGAACGTGAAGTCCGTCCTGCTGTATGGCGCTGAGACCTGGAAAACAAAAACAACAGTACAAAAACTACAGACGACCTTTGTTAATACATGTCTGAGACGAATCCTAAGCATCCGCTGGCCTGCACCTATCACTAACTCCAACCTCTGGCAAAAAACAAACGAGCTGCCAGTACAGGACGATATGCATAAACGGAAATGGAGATAGATAGGACGTACGCTGCGAAAACCGAAAAACAGCACCACGAGACAGGCCCGCAAATGGAACCCCCCAAGGCAAGAGAAGAAGAGGACGGCCCAGAAACACCTGGCGACCTAGTGGCCGAAACCAAAAAGATGGGCTACGCATGGGGAGAGCTTGACCTAATTGCACAAGACCGTGGACGTTGGAGGGATCTGATCGGCGGCATAAACTCCAGGAGGAGCGGTGGGCATAAGTAAGTAAGTCCATGAACATTGTGCCCAGCAGGAAAAAGCGTAGACATTACATAGGTGAAAGGAGAATTCCACCCATTTTAAAAAAAATGCAGATTTGGTACAAGGTAGATGGGCATCTTTGCTATCAAAAGCAATCACGTGCCGTAACTGCTAGTAAATACTGCATTTATTACAAACTCAAACTCCATTGAAGCGAATCCTCGCTCTGAGTTCTTTTAATTATTGCAGTAGTCTGTGAACTAAACTCCTATTTAGGGCTGTATCGTTTCTACTAAGATGGGATTTAATTGCAAATATTTAGTAAATCAATACCACCCACCTAAATATTTTACAGTCACTGATTTATTGTTAAAACAAGTAATTGCAACGCGCTAAAGCGCATTAAAGCTACTCAGAAACCCTTTATTTCAAAATTATGTTGTTATATCCGAGGTTTTATAAGATTTATGTGAGAAAAAAATGGCGGGATTTGAAAATCACGTCGTTATAACCAAGATATCAATGATATTGGACCGGATTTTCGACCGTTCTATGCATAGTCGTCCCATCGCAGTTGCCCCGAGATGTAACTGTGACAGCTTCAGTTTACAACTTCAGCCTTTGGACGACTAAAAATAAGGACTAAAATAGGGGCTCAATTAATTGTTTTGTTACAACTTCACAATTAAGATAACCTTTCCTCTGGCTTCTCCAACCACTAAAATTCAAACATTTTAAATTGGACGTTGAAACTAGAATTGAAACTAAAATTGAACTGAAATGCCTTTGCACATTTTTAAGCATCTCATACTATGGGAACCTACCTCTACAGCCTAATTCGGTCGAACCTATGTTTTCAAAAAATACTTTCTTTTTATGGCCAACCAGGAAATAATTTATCTGTGGTTCGTGTTGTGACCAATTCCCATCGACCCAAAACTTGTGTGTTGTTGGTGTATTTTTCAGCAAAATATACACACTGATCGATTTCGTTTGTTTACATTTTTGCCAACGTACATATTTGGCTCAGTTTAGCTTCGTGTGAAATTTTTACCATTACACTAACACTGTGAAAGCATACTTATATTAAACAGTAAAGAAACACTGTTAAAATATACACTTTTCCATTCTTTTTTATTTTTTTCCTAATACATGAAGATAGTTTTACACAATTTTAAACAAAGTTTTCAAATAGCAATCACACTCATTAAACATGTCTTGCATAAAATAAAGTAATCAAACTTTATATAAGTAACAGATATTTAAATCACATTTAGGTCAAGAATGATATCATTTGTTCAGAACATTACCTGACCACTGGGAGCCCTCCAAATAACTAATCTTACCTTTATATGTTGAAATGTTTAGTACAAGTTATTCATTACATCATTAAGACACTTTTATTTCATATAACAAATTTACAATTTTTCCTACGATTTCATCTGCTGATAGCTTTGATACACTTTTAACAGATGATATTATCGGAGTAGGTAAATTTTTGAACGACTTCTACCATTTGTTCAGAAACTGTTCTGAATAAATGATGTCATTTGTTAAAGAAAAGAAAAACTAGGCCTCGACAATTGCAATTCAATAACAGTTTGACTGCAATCAGTCGCTGGTTTGTCAATGATGCTGTGTTGCAGGGGAGAAATGTATCCTAAAAATTTACGTTGAAAAGATGTTGTCCTTTTTTCATCTGAGCGGTGGAGGGGGTCTCATAGGTGGTCACTACAAACAGGTTTCACTGAGTGTCCTTTTTCTGGGCCTTGAACGTGGCCATAACAGACTATAACAGTTTTTTACATTTTTTATCCGGATCTGGAAAGTGGTGGCTATAAACAGGTATAACTATAGTCTTTTCATCCGGGTTCAGAAGGTGGCCACTACAAACAGGCTAAATGGACGGCTCTTTGATTGGAGTCACCACAAAACGGTTTTACTGTACGTCTTTTTATTCGGATCTAGAAATTGGGACACTACAGCACCAACCCTCCTCCTGATCAATTAGGATGACTATGTATATGGTCTACAACTAGAGCGGCCAGTGCAAACAAAACATAAGAGTACAAGCTTACGTAACACTTTCAATCGACATCTATTTAGTTTCTTGTTTTTGTAGACAAAATCAAATGTCTCATAAATCCCCAGTAGCCATTTTCCTTTTTTCTTATTACTGAAATAAAAGCGTTACTTCTGCAAATATAATCATAATTCATCGTCAAAAATTCGAAAATAAACAAAACTAGATATCATCACTAAAACTGTACGTCTTTTTTATCCAAATCTGGAAGGTAGTCCCTAAAACGTGTTTTACTGTATGTCCCTTGTATCCGGGCCTGGAAGTTGGTCACCATTGCAGTGTTACTGTATGTTACATTTTTATCTGGGTCTGGAAGTTGGTCAAAACAGGCAGATTTTGCCGTCAGTCCGTGATTTTTTTTCTAACCGTCATCCTCACCCTCCCCGACCAACTAATATAAGTACGACTCTTAATACAACCCTAACCCTTTTACCAAAGGCTACCGTAACGGTGGTTATCCTTAGTCTAGTTATAGCCATGATATATTACCTTGTCTTCGTGCATTCCCATCGGCCAAAAAGCACTTGGAAGCCATTCGTCACAACTGCATAACAAAGGACTCACTTCGGTCGAAGAGAGGGCGGGAGGGGGGGAGGGGTAGTTAGCGACTTCATAATGCGCCACGACTGACACTGACCCCTGACTCAGTGACATGTTACGTAATAGCTGCACATAAGCAACGCACAGAAAAGGTCAATTACAGGCAACGAAATAGTCACAGGCAAAGAAATATCATAAGTGATGCTGTTAAGCTGTAGATGTTTTCAAGCAATCTGAAGAATGCAGAAACACTTGACAATCTTCTGGAAAACGCTGAAATCTCCAGCAGAGTTAACAATTATGTTCAGTTAACAAGAGTCGACAACACAGGAAAGGCTCATCCAAGGAATAACTACACCAAGTTTGAAGTCGATCCGACATTCCGCTATCGAGATCTTTTGTTTAACAACAGATCAATTTTCACATAATCACGCCTTTTATAATTTCACTGCATACATCAAAAGTTGAAACAGCCGTCCGACAGACCCAAGGAATACCCATCATAAAATTATATGCATATTTTACGTGATGACGCCATGTGGCGCTATCGTTCGCTCTATTCGCAACAAATCTGGCAGAATCTTTCGGTCCTACCAAGCAAGGAATCCAACATGTTTGAACTTTCCGATGTTCAGCGGCTCAGGAATCTTACATACAAGAATTTAACGTAATGACACATACGCTTTTCTTAATTTCGATACATAAGTCAAAAGTTGTCCGACTCCGCCAAGGAATACCCATATAAAATTTGAAGTCGGTACTTCTTTCCTTTATCGGGATGTTTTGCACATAAGATCTTGTTCAAAATATATACATATTTTACGTGATGACGTCATACGCCGCACTCGTTCGTTCTACTTGCGATAAAATTTAAGCGAATCTTTCGGACATATCAAGCAATCCATGTAAAATTTGATTTCGATATGATTTTTCCGTTATCGAGATATTCACGACATACACATATTTTACTTGATATGTCACACGCCGCATTCCTTTGTTCTACTCACGATAAAATTTGACAGAATCTTTCTGACCTAACAAGCAACAATCCCACGAAATATGAACTTTCTCCAAAGTACAGCGGCCGGGAAATTTCGTACACAAGATTTTTTCGTATCACGATATACGCCTGGCCTAATAACTCTTAGACCTAATCAAGGAATAAAGAGATCAAATTTGAAGTCGATTATACTTTTCGTTCTCGAGATATCTTGCACACAACATTTTGTTCACAATTGACTGACTCAGAAACACACACAGAAACGTATAAACACCGTATGTCTCCCCTTCATCAGGGATAATAAGCGAACAAATGGGTGCTGGATAATGAGTCTACTATGTACACAAGATATCTCGAAACATGTTTTTTTAAACATTGAGATATGATGTTACACAAGGCCTTACACAACACTTGCTTTTAACCAGTACTCTCTCGAAAATAACAGTTTTTGTATGTTCTTTCCTGTTTTCAGAGTTTCACTAGGACTATATTGTACATAAGCAACCAAAAAAAAAAAAACAAAAAAAAAAACAAAAAAAAAAAAAACAAAAAAAAAAAAAAACAAAGCAAAAAAATATAAGTATAATACAATGAGAAAAGTTTCTTTTGTGATGGTTTGACATCTGGATTCAGACCATTGGGTGTTTGAATGAGCCAGCCTCGTTTTCAAATCGTCCGATCAATCACATCATCAAGCTGCACAATTCACACATGCTTTTCATCATGCTAAATATGTTCTTGAAAGGCATAGAAAAAACGATCAAAATGGCAGATGACTTCATTGGCCCATTGTTCCGTCTTAAATTATATTTAGATACAGATATATAACAAGACGAGACCCGGCACAAAAAAGCAATCAGATAGGGGGGAGGACTCTTTCAATGAATGTGCGTATTTTTTCTTACATGCTATGATGGCACTGGTTATGAAAAACCTATCAAAACCTATTCTCTAAGTATCAAAACCTGCGATACAATATAGTAGAGTTCATTGCATCTCCCAAAGTCGAAATCTATAACTAACTTTCCAAATATCATACGATTATTTTGTGTACATATTTTTTCAAACTATATTAAACACACATAGCACTTACATATCATAACGCGTGCAAATATTCTAACTATGTATCCTAAAGGTACGTGTGCGCTAACAATTGTAAAGGAAAAATAACTTCGTACCACAGTGCTGACGGGGCTTGGTCGCTTACCCCCCCCCCCCCTCCCCCCCCCACACCCCGCAGTTCGGGATATATGAAAACTCCTTTTACTGCGAATAAAGAATTGCTGTTTCTCTTTCTCAATAATATATCCGAGCGGTGATTTGCCTTTCTGTCAGACCCTGGGAGGAGCTTTCATCATCAGTTGCATAAGCAACTGATAAAAACGGCTGATATGTTTGGTAAGTGTATTGTTTACAACCAAATTATACCAATTATATCATTGTATGAACTGATTTTTTAAAATCAATTATTAGTCCAATAGGTACCCAGTGATTATAGTGTAACAACCCTATACGAAAGTCACTTGTTCATTTAAAAACCTTGTTGAATATAGATGTCTTACTTGTAAGCAAAATATGAATATTTTCTGTCATTTTATGTCTATTTTATTTACTGATAGGTTTGGGACAAGGCCGTTGAACGAATGATAAAAATTTGTTCGGTGTTGTGCTTGAGCTATTTAGGTCCTCACACTGGGCTACGTTTTATTTTCACATTTGTTATGCTGATAAGTTTTGGTCAATTTTTGTAAACACTGATAAAGTTTGGTCAGCTTCGGGTCAACTTCAATAATTCGTATATCTCTCTGTCAGAGCTACGAAGCCGTGCATGGTTTCGCTAATGGGGGTCAACCTCATGTCTTCTCAGGCACGTATCCTGCATACTAGTCCCTGTTATTCAAGCATTTATGCACAAAATTTTTCAAAACAGGCACCATTTTAATGGGCTGCACATCATTTATTTCTTCGTTAAAGTGTAGAAAAGTAGGCTTTCTCAACCACCTGTCAAATGTTTATGTTCTGTTTTTAAATGTCATGTGACTAAAGTCAATTTACCAAAATAAAGGGATTAATGATTTTCTGTAAAATATATACTCATATAATTGATAGATGCAGAATCAGGTATAGATTTATTCTGTACACCCTTACTTTTCACTTATAGTTTCTTTCATGCTTTTTGAAATACCAATGCAAAAAGTTTTGATGAATGATTACAAAATTTACTGTCAATTTTTCACATAATAAACAATGCTGACTGGATGTAAACAAAATGCTAATTATTGCGGTAGATTTGTGGATATTTCCTCATTTTCTTCTTTTAAAAAAGCGCAACACAGAACACTGCCATTGTACTTTGTGGGCCTTTAGCGAATGACAATAAAGACTTGTCAGTCGTTGAATTCTGCACAATGTCGCCACAGATGTTCCTCAAAGCGAGCGTAGCTGACATGCCTATCGTTTTATAGCGAGGATTTGAAGGCGGTACGCCAAACCTCAATAAGCCAAAACACACTTTGGGTGTTTCGAATAAAAGAATTCTGAATTTCGACTGCGAGGGAATCGGGTTAAAAAATAAAAGAAATGATAGAAAAGTATACAAGAAATATCGCAAATACAGCTCATAACATAAAAGAAATTGAAATTCGAAACTATTTGTTTAAACTTATAATAAATTTCTAAATAACATACGGGTTGTTAAAAACCCGACTGTTCTTTGGTGCACGAGAAATTTGATATTTAGGCAGGATTTTTGCATTTTTTATTTGGAACGCCTAAAGTGTGATTTGGCTTATAGCTGGCAGCTTCTCCGAGCTACTTAGTCGTATTTTATTTTGGTGTAAAAACGGACACAATAAAATGGTTCTCAAATTTCCGGGAAAGTCATAACCACAGCATAACCACCACAAAATAAACCTGTAAATCACAGTTTTCAGACAAATGTCTTGCGTTTTCTAATTTATCTATATTTTGCTGTGTGCTACCATAAGTTTGAAGTTGAAAATGAGTATCTTAACGGAAATAAACTGTTTTTCAGGGCAAAAAACACGAGGTTTGTGGGCGATAGCTGTGTGCTTTGGTCGCCATATTTCTCCGCGTAACGCTAATGCGCGACGAAAAAAGTTTGACAAAAACGTGCTCGTTGTTGTTTTTGAAGTATAAAAGAAATATGAAAACCACATCTGACATAAAATCTAACATCTGTTCCTTGTTATAAGCATATATTTGTGTAAAATCTTTAAGAATGCATGACACGTTATTTTGTAAACATCTAAGAATTCTTATCCCAGAAGAAGCGATAGATAAGATTATATTATTTATTTTCCGAGAAAGTTGAGAATAAAATGGTAATCAAAAAAAAAAATAAATAAATATAAATTAAAATAGTTTCAAGCATTCTCGGAAAATAAATACGCAGAATAAAAGGCTAACTTTCGGTCAGAAGTAGGTTTGTTTACATGATAAATGTTTGGATCACTGGTTGTTTTAACAAAATTACTTGACCAATAATATCGTTCGTTCAGAAAAACTGAGCCAACGATATCACTGGATCAGTCATGGGAATTAGCTGCAACAGTCGGAATAGGACCGCAATTGTTTACTTCCTGGTAGCTGATAAACAAACGAAAGATTGGAAAACGGTAGTTGCGCAGCAAATGGTGCTGATTTTCGATTATTTTTATGAATAGAAACAAACTAACGGTATATTTAATCTATGTCCGAGAAAAACAGAAGACTGTGACCTCACTGGCCTGGAAAAAACAGAGAAATCAAAATTGTCAATTTTTTAATAAAAAATATCATTGATGCGGCACTTTTCGAGGGCACCAGTCTTTATACAAAAAATATCTCGAGAAGTAATAGTCCCAGCGGACCCTTTCTATCTTCCTAGGACAGAAAGGGTCACAGTTCCTGCAATAGAAATTGCCATTGACCTCAATTTTCGAGGCTCTGGATCTTTCGGTGCACTTTTAAGGACACCCAGGCTCGAACTGGCAGGCTTTTTCTTTAAAAGCACACTGAGAAGTATCCTGGCGCATTATTTTCGACCTCAGCGAAAATCCCAAACTAGAGTAAAGCGTGGTTTTGCAACTGTGGATTCACTGTTGCTGTGGGCGATAATGAGGGATTCGATATCCTGATCTCAAGAAAACATGTATTTTTCTCAGTTAAGAGTTGTTATCTGACCATAAAATTTGTGCGCCATAATTTATAATTGGGCCATTTATGTGATGCACCCTTTCTAAAATAACGCCGTTGGCCCCAGTCGTGCGCCGAGATTTGAAAATTGACATCAATGGCATTTCCTATTATAGGAACTATGACTCTTGCTGTCAAAGGAAGACCGCAAGAGTCATCTAGGACTAGAGAAGTAAATAGTCATGCACAATATTTCTTACTATTTTTGTTCATGTGAAGGGTCAGTATATATAGACACATGGTCATCTTTGCTTTTTTTAGATGTAGGGAGGGTATCAAATATTGATATGTTATAAAGAAACATATAAGTAAATTAATTGTGGTCCGACGCCAGTCCCAAATCGTACGAGTATGTTGAGCGATAAATACGGAATTCACAGAATTTTACATAGTTACTACATGCCATACTGTGCTATACTATAGATATAATTGAGGGTTTAAAATATTATTAAAACCTTCACAGAATGATTTCAAACTATTCAAATAAAGCCCTTTTAAATGTTTTCATTTGTTTTATGTTTACAAAATGTGAAGATCAAGCGTTTTCAAAACTGGATAGGTGTGCATTCGAGAAAGGTGAGATGCAATCGTTGTTGTCTAACAGATAACCTCTACAACAATTCGGTGTATTGTGTATAACACTTTTTTTTATCCCATAGATCCACTTAAGATTACCGAAAATTGTACTCATAAGAAGTTACTTTTAAACTATTTATTTGCATGTAACAGATAAATCCTTAGATGTCAGATGTTTTATAACAACGACATGCAATTGAAAACTTTATACAAATTAGTATAGTGCACCCGTTGTATTGCAAACTCGCACTCATTCAGATGACTCAAACATCTTGATCCAAACAAGTCGAAGTAACCATTGATGAACTTCTTTCATTGCTTTTGACATACATACAGTAATGCCTATATAATTACAAGTGATCATGGTATATATTGAAAGTATTTACCGGCCTCTGTAAATACTAATCCGTTTACATACATATTAATTTATTAAACGTTTATATTTTCTGATGTGTGTAAAATTAACTTCGGTCTTAGTTAAACTTTTAGTGTATATTCTTGTGAAATCTATCGGCATATTTTTGGCTTCGAGAAGACTTTAATTGCATACAATGTAGTTCTTAAGTCTCTAAGATGCATATTACATGCATTATATTATGATTCAAACTGCAGCGATCAACAGCTTTATAAATAGGTTTTAAAATGAGAAAAAATTAAGAAGCAGAAGAAGAAGAAGACGAAGAAGAAGAAGAAGAAGAAGAAGAAGAAGAAGAAGAAGAAGAAGAAAAAAAGAAGAAGGAGGAGAAGAAAAAGATGAAGAATAAGAAGACAGAAGAATATCTGGAAACGTTTATTGTTTATATGTCCGCAAGAAAGCATCATTTTGTATTGTATAATGCAATAATGCCTTTAGTTGATGTTTTCTCTTTGCTATTTCCATAAGCAAATAAGTTGTTGTATGGAAATAGCTGTGGTTTTTTAGCCTAACAGTTATAATACCACGTTTAGGTATTACAATGCTCACAACAGCCTCATTTTGCTTGATAATCTCGTCAACACAGCTCTGGATTGATCGCTCTACACATTATTTGTGCAAGTATTTTTCTTCATTATTTCAAATGTTTTGATTGTACCATCACCAAAATTAATTCCAAAATTAACATGCCCTGATTGGCGACTCAGCATATTGTTTATTCAACAGATCTACCATTTCTATAGTTTTGAGGATGGAGGTGGCAGACAAACACATGACTAAATTTGTAGCGGGTGTTGACGTTGCTTAGATTTGGGAACAAAATTGCCCCATATTATTCATTTTTAGTTTATTGGAGGGTTTTTTCTTGTTTTCGATAATAAATTCTTTAGTTGGAATTGCAAATTTGAACGACCGGTAAGTACATCGAATGTTATCAAAAGAAGGGGTGAGCCAATTGGACATTTGTTGTTTCCAAACCAACCGTTCGGTTTTTGAAAACCTGCTGCAAATAGGTGGCGCTTTGTGTTTATTTTGGTTAAAAATGGCTTCCGGTGGGCTGCCGACGTATCAAAAATATGTAAATGGGGTGCCAGTACCTCAAAGACGTAGCGCAACACTTAGGGTGCGTGAGAAATACATTGTTCTTTTGGTATTTGTTACTTTTATGATGGTTTGTTTTGGTGCATTCCTTTTTCTGCCTGATTTGGGAAACCGTGTTAGTGTTGACCATCTGAAGAAATTTCAAGTCGGGGGAGAGTTGTTTTTGCCACAGAAGAACGATGATGCGGGAGGAATGGGCTTCAGGCACAATCCAGACGAAGTTATTGACGAGCATCAAATACAAGATAAAGAGCGATTTAACCAGAGAGTTCAAGATTTCAAAGTGGATTTTGGTGTTGATGAGGAGGAACATAAGAAAATAATTGAACAAATTAAAAAAGAAAAAGAGGCTTTAGTACAACAAGAGGAAGAAGATGCGGCAAAGGTAATTTTTTCACGCTCCATGACATCACGTCATGAAAAGTTCATATAACTTGCTGATATAAAGTTCATGCAACAATATCACTTATGTACAAATATGGTATGTAAGATATTCGGAAAAGACCCCCCGGAATAGTCCTAGATGACTCTTTTGGTCTTCCTATGACAGCAAGAGTCATAGTTCCTACAATAGGAAATGTCATTGATGTCAATTTTCAAATCTCGGCGCACGACTGGGGCAAACGGTGTTATTTTAGAAAGGGTGCATCACATAAATGGCCCAATTATAAATTATGGCGCACAAGATTTATATGTGTTTTCTTGAGATCAGGATATCGAATCCCTCATTATCGCCCACAACAACAGTGAATCCACAGTTGCAAAACAACGCTTAACTCTAGCTTGGGAGTTTTGCTGAGGTCGAAAATAATGCGCCAGGATACTTCTCAGTGTGCTTTTAAAGAAAAAGCCTGCCAGTTCGAGCCTCGGTGACCTTGAACGTGCGCCGAAGGATCCAGAGCCTTGAAAATTGAGATCAATGGCCATTTCTGTTGCAGGAACTGTGACCCTTTCTATCCTAGGAAGATAGAAAGGGTCCGCTGGGACTACCCCCGGAAAGGATCCGCCACCCTCCCAAAGCTTTTTGTGATTATCCCCCGTGAAACGGAGGGATATAGGTTTGAGATCGTCCGTCCGTCCGTCTGTCCGTCCGTCCGTCCGTCCGTCCCCTCTTCAAGCTAAGGACTTTGTGGACACCACTTCTATATCAACGAAGCATAATTCAGCTTTCATATTTCATACAGGCAAAATATAGGGTATAAAGATGTGCAACGTCAAGGTTTCAGTTTGATCGAAGCAAAATTGACAAATTGACAGGCTTTTGAAAATCGTCGAAAATAGACATATGTGCACATGTATAGGACTTTGTGGACACCACTTCTATATCAACGAAGCATAATTCAGCTTTCATATTTCATACAGGCAAAATATAGGGTATAAAGATGTGCAACGTCAAGGTTTCAGTTTGATCGAAGCAAAATTGACAAATTGACAGGCTTTTGAAAATCGTCGAAAATAGACATATGTGCACATGTATAGGACTTTGTGGACACCACTTCTATATCAACGAAGCATAATTCAGCTTTCATATTTCATACAGGCAAAATATAGGGTATAAAGATGTGCAACGTCAAGGTTTCAGTTTGATCGAAGCAAAATTGACAAATTGACAGGCTTTTGAAAATCGTCGAAAATAGACATATGTGCACATGTATAGGACTTTGTGGACACCACTTCTATATCAACGAAGCATAATTCAGCTTTCATATTTCATATAGGCAAAATATAGGGTATAAAGATGTGCAACGTTAAGGTTTCAGTTTGATCGAAGCAAAATTGACAAATTGACAGGCTTTTGAAAATCGTCGAAAATAGACATATGTGCACATGTATAGGACTTTGTGGACACCACTTCTATATCAACGAAGCATAATTCAGCTTTCATATTTCATACAGGCAAAATATAGGGTATAAAGATGTGCAACGTCAAGGTTTCAGTTTGATCGAAGCAAAATTGACAAATTGACAGGCTTTTGAAAATCGTCGAAAATAGACATATGTGCACATGTATAGGACTTTGTGGACACCACTTCTATATCAACGAAGCATAATTCAGCTTTCATATTTCATACAGGCAAAATATAGGGTATAAAGATGTGCAACGTCAAGGTTTCAGTTTGATCGAAGCAAAATTGACAAATTGACAGGCTTTTGAAAATCGTCGAAAATAGACATATGTGCACATGTATAGGACTTTGTGGACACCACTTCTATATCAACGAAGCATAATTCAGCTTTCATATTTCATATAGGCAAAATATAGGGAATAAAGATGTGCAACGTTAAGGTTTCAGTTTGATCGAAACAAAATTGACAAATTGACAGGCTTTTGAAAATCGTTGAAAATAGACATATGTGCACATGTATAGGACTTTGTGGACACCACTTCTATATCAACGAAGCATAATTCAGCTTTCATATTTCATATAGGCAACATATAGGGTATAAAGATGTGCAACGTCAAGGTTTCAGTTTGATCGAAGCAAAATTGACAAAATGACAGGCTTTTAAAAATCGTCATAAATCGACATATATGCAAACGGAGTGGACTTCAAGGAAGGGTGTCCAGTTTCCTGTCAATGGTAATCCATTAGCTTAGATATTGCATAGGGGTAATATTTAGGGTTTCACGGGGGATATTGCTGCTCTCTGACAGCATCTAGTTTCATAATGTCTTTAATTGTTTAAATAGATGCTAGGTTTTCTGTCCTTGGTCATCTGCGTGTTAGTTTTGATGGGGGGGGGGGGGAGAGGTTAAACTGTTTTTCCCTCGTCATAAGGTATTTTGTCATTATTATATCATATTTTTTTCGTTTAAAATATTTTGTACTATTACTGTTTTACTATTAGACTTAACGGGATTTAAGTAGCGAGTTATAACTCTGTGCTTTAGACTTACGTGCTTTTATTCTTTCATTGACGAACTGGCGTCCTTTTTTTTTTTGAGCATCACTTTTGAAATCGAAAACGACTTAATTCCATTAGGTCATAAATTGTTGAACAAGATTGACTTGCCTGCCACAGTTGCCGTTTTGTTTTTGGAAGTGTTCGTTTAGTATTAAAAAATTATACTCATGATGCGCAGAAAAACTTTGGGACGCCTGTTCGCCAATGAAACAACAAAATATGCGCAAGTCTAAAGCACTAAGTTGCGTAAGTCTCAAGTACAGACTTCTAACTCGATACTTTAGTCCCCTTAAGTCTAAAGAACAAAACACGGCGACTCTGGTCTTCCGTATAGATTAGGCACCATCGTCACACTTAATCCATGCCACTCCTTGAAGGCAATTTTACACGATAATGGGTAACGGTCAAAATTCAAATTGCTTGTGATGGGGAAACATCAATGAATCATGGATTAGGCGGAATTTAGAGATTTGCGCTGTGATATCGAATTGTGAATTTTTAAGACTGTTTTTAATAAAAAATAAAACGATTTTTATATAAGTGGCAAGTTCTCAAATCAAGTCAGGTCAAGTGAAAAAGGCAAACAAAAATGTATTAACAAAAGATATCGAAATCACAAAAAGCTGGTGGACGGGGGAATCCTTTCGGGAGGGAGATCTTTTCCCACCTTGTCATTTTTTTTTTTTTTTGGGGGGGGGGGTCTTTTCCGGATGATCCTTTCCTACATTCGGTATATGAATACTGGACGACTTTCGGGTGAGTATAGCGGTTGTAGTCGTATGCGTGACGAACCGATTATCACGAGACTTGTTTTTATACATCTTCCAATATTTATACACCGTAAATACGATACGATTCTTTTGTACACCGTCCAGTGTTTGTATACCAGAAAAACGTAGGGTTGGCCGGTGGAAAAACCGCGGTTTTTAACGCCCGGCAAAAATGCCTTTTGTCAGTGAACTGAACAGTGAAATATTGACACTCCGCAGTTTTTCTCAACAGCCTCCTGCTAATTCCGTAACCCGTTGCTCCCTTTTGCCGCTACATTTTGTTTATCAGTGTTTACTGCTTGTCATTTTATACTAACTTTGTTGTCGACATGTTTACTTATGGATAAAATTACAAAGTTAATGTTTCAGGTAAATCTAAGTATTTTCCTTTTTCCATTTTTGCAATTTTTTTCCCAGTTTTTCTACTGTCCCGGAAAAAGGGTTTTATATTTGGAAAATGCCAGCCGTAAATGAGATACTGGTTTTGTACACCGTCCATTAATTGTACATCATAAATAATTGTATAACATTTAGCCGAGCGACGTTTAGCTGAAATTGACATTTTGTCGAAATTTACTGTACAGTTGAGAGACGGGATCCCATATTATACGAACATCCCCGGTGTTAGTTTTCAGCGGTGACCGAGTAACTGTGCCAAAGGGTATTGAGACGCCAACCATATTGCATCAGACTAACATCCTTTGGCGAAATAGTCATTAGTAGTCCTTTAAGTCAACGGTTTCAATTGGATAATATATTTCTTCCATTTTTTTTTTTTTGGAAAAGGGGGTTTCTTCCCACATTTCCTCCAATGGAAGGGGAAAAATAGCTTTCTTCCGGGAAGAAAAACTAACCTTGGATGAGTAGGGGAGGCGGAGGGTGGAGATGAAAAAAATCTTAAATGAAAGTGTAATGATGTAGTGACCATAATTCCAGACCCCTCCCTAGAAAAAAGTAAATTTAAACCTGTTTGAAGAGACCACCTGCCGGAATCGGATAAAAGATGGCGTACGTTAAAACCTCTTTGTGTTGACCATATTGAAGGCTCGGCTAGCGAATACGTAGAGTAACACCTGTTCGTAGTGACCATCTTCTATACCCGGATAAAAAGGCGTATAATAAACCATTGTGCAGTCTCTGTCGAATCTGTGTGCTGTTGTTATTTAGCAATAGTCATTTCAAGCCTGTCATGATGTACAATTTAGCCGTTTGTCAGTATTTGGCATTGTTTTATTCCAAGCCACGATCAGATCATTAATTTCAGAGAAAAGAACAAGAGCATAACGCCGCGCTACAAGAAATCAAAGACCACGACAGCGAGAAAATTGAACCCCAAATGGAACCCGAGAGTGATGCCGTGACGGAAAAAAGACGAGAGAAGATTAAAGAGGTCTGTGCGCTGTCCTTGAGGCAGTATTGCTACCGAACTAGTAACAACCAAGTGTTGCTTTTCGCAGTCGTAATTTTGTTGTCAGTCTCATTATATTTGTATGTGCGGCTGAAACAATGTTTTTCTGTTTGAGAACATCTAAAGCCATGAGTACGTTGAGTCATCGGATTGCTTTCACTCAAGTCGGGTCTGTTGGGTAACTTGTAAAGATTAAAAAAAGTAAGTCGGGCTAATCTGCTAAACTAAGTAAAATGTAGCACTGACACAAGTCAGTGTTTTCAAAGGATGTTTCTATATTCAGATGACGAAGCATGCTTGGGATAACTATGTGAAATACGCGTGGGGTGCCAATGAGCTGAAGCCCATATCAAGAAGAGGACATTCTGCCAGCATATTCGGAAACTCAGCCCTTGGAGCAACCATCGTTGATGGGTTGGATACTCTCTACATTATGGGCTTGGAAGATGAGTTTAAAGCTGGTAGAGATTGGGTAGCCACACAGCTGGTCTTTCAAGGGGTGAGACTAGTTTTGTCGGTCATACTTCGAAATAATCCTGTTATTTATAGTTCTTTGATACAAGCTTTGACTCGATAAATGTTATCGGACTTGACTTTGATGATGAGGTCGATCCGAAATCGCAAATAAGCGCGATAGGACGGTATTTCAGTATCGCTTTTTTTTTGCACGGGCTTAAAATGTTAGGTGTGTATTTTATGCCGTCACAAAGTAATCGTTTGTTGCGTTCTCTCCGCCAACCTAGAAGCGGCAGTGAAGAAAAATAAGTGAACGATAAAATACTTTGAAAAGTTGAATTTCCTTTGGAAACATCTTCAGCAATATCGTGCCTTTGTCCTTCCCACAATGTACTTGAAAGGAAAAAGCCATAAGCAACAACAGATGCTATTTACTTCACTATGATAGATCTTTTAATGTGTCTGTATGAACAATGACTTCGTGAACCACATACATATTCATTTTGCATTGAATTAACTGTGGTGTTTTTTCTCAATCGATTGTATGATTGAATGCTGTAAAAGAAGTTACAGTATACTGCATACATTCTGGTGAATAGATGTGCCAAAGAAAGCGCATTCTTTCACACAGTGACCGCGACTATATGCGCAAGCTGCGCATTATATTGCCTTCCGGACGGAATAAGGCCAATAAAGGTATCCCCGCTTCCACCTTCCAGCACGAACCCTGGATTCTGTAAAATATTTGGTCCTTACATTCACATGTGTGTTCTGTTTGTGCCTTACTGTAGTCATCTGACGTATCAGTGTTTGAAGTTAATATCCGATTTGTTGGCGGTATGCTGGCCTGCTACGCCCTCTCTGGAGATCAGGTAATTCTCTCTCTCTCTTTTTCTTTTTTTTTTTTTTTTTTTTTTGTTTTGATCATGTGTGCAACATTGTGCAATGCGGTGGGGGATCACGTCAAAGATCGTTTACACTGTAAAACTGTGATACAGTGAACACCTCGGGACCGAAAAAAACTATTCTTTGTATAGAGGTAATAAATGAAGAGAGTTGAATTTCATTACCGGCGTCCAACGCAGGCTCCATTGCTCAGTAACTGAAAGTTGTTCACTAAGTTGAGGTGTTTATAGCGAAGGTTTAACTGCATCGATGTATTTTTTTAGTCATATTTAAATAAATCCTTAAAATTAGGCGGCCTTGTAATGATGCAATTAATAAAGCCCAAAAATATATATATACTGAATTAATATATGTTATCTGTATTATATATTCAGGAATATTAGAACATTTCATACCTTCTTTCATAAGTAGTTTGTGACCAGGCTTAGTAATATTGCTGTGAAATGTACATGAATGCGGCGGGGGCAAATACCAGTCCAGATTTCGTATGTCATTAAGTGAAATTTATAAAGTTTAATAACGGCCAGAGTTTATACATTGTAGAATTGAAGATTTTTATGGAGTCACCCGCTTATGCAGTGGACTGTGATATATCTTTTTTGTTCGTTTCTCTTGTTTACAGATTTTTAAAACAAAAGCAGTGGAAATTGCTAACAAACTACTTCCAGCTTTCAATACACCAACCGGTATTCCGTGGGCTATGATAAATCTGAAAAGGTAACCTTCACAGTCACACTGAATCTGGTTAAAAAATCCGACTTTTACAACAAATGTATGTAAGATTTAAAAAAAATGTTGCTTCAAAAAATTTTCGTGGTGTTATATTAATTTAAGGAAGGTTTTATTTCTTAAATTATCTGCTCTGATCGTGCAAAACACCTAACACTAACCCTGAAAGAAGTCTGTCATGCATGAAACATCTCAAATAAACTTTCTATTTAAGTGGCGGAGGAAGAAACTGGGGCTGGGCGTCAGGTGGCTCGTCAATTCTCGCGGAATTTGGAACCCTGCATTTAGAATTCTACTACCTCACAAAAATTACTGGAGATGATGTGTATCTTGAAAAGGTACATGTGTTATTATTTGTCACGATTATTTATATCATGAGAATTTCCTATTTTGACGAGAAATAAGTAAAACTGAGAATAATAATATCATTAAAACATGTTGATGTATTCTTTATAAAATTCTATAATGTCGTATTTTAATAGAGGGTCAGTCATGTGATTCTAAAGCAATGTTATAAGCAATTTTTCACGTTACCATCCTCCAATTGTGGGTGTTATTTAAACTTCGGTTAATATATGCATGTGTGTGGCCTCAAGAATTTTTTTATGGTAATGTGGAACAGGTGGAGAAAGTGCGGAAGATGATATCAGAAATAGACAAACCGAATGGCTTGTACCCAAACTATCTCAACCCGAAAACAGGACGCTGGGGCCAACGTAAGTATGCAGCAAGAGCAAAATAAGTCGGGCGGGGGGGGGGGGGGGAGAAAAATAGTGAACAACGAAATAAGCTTTGAAAAAACACGCCTTGTTTTGTCAACATGCGTGGAAATTGTGTTTAATTTATTCGTCAATATAGTAGCAATATCCTTATGAAGTTAAGACAAGTATCCCCTGCAAAAGTACTGAATTACTAAGCATTGTTGCGATTGAAGCTATCTTTGTAAATCACAGAGCACGTTTCCATTGGCGCACTGGGGGACAGCTTTTATGAATACCTGCTCAAGGCGTGGATCCAGAGCGCCGGGGAGGACGAGCAAGCCAGGCGCATGTACGACCAAGCCGTCGAGGTGAGAGCTCTCTGGCGCTGCTTTTTATGGAAGCCGTCCTCCTTTCCTCCTTCTCGCCCCCTCCCCCCTCTCCCTCCCCCCCCCCCCCCCGAGACCATGTAAACCACGAGAAGTTGTAAAGTCGTTTCGTTTTAGAGGCTCAGCCACTATCCAGCATGACATAAATAAAAGCCAAGTCAGTGTTCTGACATCACTTTAAATAGAAATTCTGTTTTCAGAAATTGGAAGGAAGACTTTTACAGACCTCAAAATCCGGACTGCACTATTTTGCTGAGTATAAAAGTGGCAGATTGGAACACAAAATGGATCACTTAAGCTGTTTTTCAGGTAAGAGAAAGGGAACTTTCCCATTCATTGATATATTTCAAAGCACATATAAAAAACACAAGGTTTCAAAGAAGTTTTTCGATGTTCTGTGAGCACTGCAGCAAAGATCGCTCGTTATAAATTGTGCTACAAATTTACTTAGCATGAACAAAAACTGAACCTGAAATCAGTGGCATATCATTTAGTTGTGAATGAGAAAAATTGTTCCCGGTTTCTTCAACGAGTGGATACTCCACGAATTATTCCAATCTTTGTTATTTTCAACTTTTTATTATACTGACATGTTTATACGCGGTGACGCAAAATCAAAATAAAATGTGTCTCTGGTAAGTCAGGAGCTTATAAACTGATCAACAAATCTTGCTTTGTAAGTAGATTGAACTTTGAGCGATTTTAAACAGCTCAGATTTTAAAAATGGTGTCTAGTATGTTAGACGTTATTACAGCAGACATATTTTGGTTGAAACTATTTTTTGTATTTAATTCTGTATTTGAAGGGGGGATGCTGGCTCTGGGCGCTGAAGCTTCTTCTGACAAAGACCACTATTTGAAGCTTGGTGCAGACATTACTCGTACCTGCCACGAGGCCTATGATAGATCAAGTAATTACAATAGAATTAATCGTAGAGTGGGCTATTCCGTTCGCGGGGGGGGGGGGGGGGGGGGAGGGGGCCAGAGATACGAGTATTCAGATGGGCAGTGTGGGGGTAACAGGAAGATGGTTAGAAAATTCGTTGTTGGGCATATGACGGTAGGAGGTTGGACAAAAAGTTATTGAATTCCTGGGCATTATTTTTAGATAAATTCAAACAAAGAAAAAGAAAATTACTGGAATGAAGTGAAACATTGGTAAAATACTTTCATAAACCAAGTCTGAATGGGTAAAATCTGGGCACATTCTACATTCTAGTTAGATACGTGCTAAGTCAGGTGATAGATTAAGCAATTAGAATCGCACTAGTTTTAGTTTTTAGACCAACTTGTCAAGCGGCATATGATAGATTAAGTAATTGCAATCAATTAGAATAATTAGAATTTTCTCTGCATTATAGTATTTCATGTTTTTTCACTAATAATATGATTTCACTATGAAATTTAACAAATGAAAGAAAACGTGTTTTGTAATGTATGACTGGCACAGTTGCAAGAAGTTGTTTCTGTTTCTGTCCGAGTCCGATTTACCCACAATTCCATACTTCCGTGTCTTTCTGTGGCGGGGGAGGTCGCGGGCGGGGGGGGGGGGGGGAGGCAGTCGTACCTTTCGTTTCTTATGAATTGATTGTTTCTGTTGCGTAATTACATAATACAAACGAAATCGGTTAATTGCGTAGCGGTTATTTACATAAACCGGTTAACTGCATGCTACAGTAGTAAAATCCACCGCCGTTCATTTTCATGCAAAATATTCCGGATAATTGCATAAATCGAGTAAACGCATAATATTCTCCGGAAACTGGCTAAGCATTGGGCCGGTTTCTCCTATACTAGATGTGCTTCAGAGGAAAATTATGTTTTTATGTTAAACGTATTCGCTCCACTCGAATCGTAGACTATGTACTTTTTTGCATGCAATTTTACTTTCTGCGTAATGTTTTCAGATACCAAGCTTGGTCCCGAGGGCTTTCGTTTTGACCAAACCACAGAAGCAAAAGCCACTAGACAAAATGAGAAGTACTATATTTTGCGACCAGAGACAATAGAATCTTATTTTTATCTATGGAGGCTTACAAAGGACCCCAAGTATAGGCTATGGGGCTGGGAGGCAGCTCAGGTATGTATTTTCCTTCATCTTTCACTTTTCTTAATGATTAACTGCCTGTTAAAATGTTAACATAACATTGGTTCGGTTTTGGAAATGCTTATATTTGCGAAAGCTCACACAAGCAAACACTCTTTCTATATTTTTTTCTATCAAATTAATTTTAAATTTAAAAACGTCTGATTTCTTATCAAATGGTGTAAGATGCAAAATGCCTTAGTTGAAACATTTATTTTTATCTTGGTGCTTATAAGTAATTTGTTGCCATTTTCCAGGCTATTGAGCGGTGGTGTAGGACGGAGAGTGGTTATTCTGGTATACGTGACGTGTACCAAATAAACCCGCCCAAGGACGATGTACAACAAAGTTTTTTCTTAGCCGAGACTCTTAAATATCTCTATCTCTTATTTACGGACGATGACGTCATAAGTTTAGATAAGTGGGTTTTAAACACGGAAGCACATCCGCTTCCTATAAAAGGCACGCACCCCTCAATTATGTGATATTTTTATTTTAAAAAATCTTCCCTCAGTATTATTACTAGGAATTGATTTTTGCGGAAATCTGTTTGGTAGAATTCACTGTTGAGTTTAGCCTTGTCTCTAGCCATATCATGATCTCCTGAAAGCTGCAGAAACCGACCAGTGCGTCCGTTTCTGTTTTCATGACGCTATACAAGGAGTAGCACCAGGGTAGATTTCAGCTGATTTACGGGCAAACCAGACATCGTGCAAGTGCCGGAAAGCAGTGAGGAAAACGTGTCTTTAAATCTAGACATCTACAGCGGATGTTTTAGTGATATTCTCTTTATTGTATATTTATTCCCGCTGTTGTTACAAGGTGACTAGGATTTTTTTACCGGTTGTTTTTTCCTAGGTTCTAATTGTGTTTTATGGTGAGAAGTTTGTGCAATAGTACTGTCATTTCAAATTGTTATTACTCAGTGACGTTACCACAATCTTGTTTTTTTTTTTTCATTATTTGGCAGCTAGTCATCGAAAAAAATGTTATTTCGTGCAACATAATGGCTAATACCAGGCCCTGCGGAACATTTCCAAGTGGTGCCAAACCGCAAATAGGGCAAGAGGTACTGGTAATTTAAGTGATGTCTCCACGAGGAGTGCGGTTAAGTAATATACCTTCAGATCGGTTACTCATTTTCAGCTTAATGTATGTGTGTTATTTTCTTGTTCCTTTTTTTTTTTGTAACAAAAATGTATTCGGATGTACGGGTACATGTGTGAGGCAATCTTGGCTCCTCAATGTATTTCAAATTATAAAATAGCGTGAAGATGGCTATCATTTGCTCAAGATATGGACGATCCAAGCTAATGTTCAATTTTTTTGTGATTATGTAACGTACAGTTAATACGCTTAAGCTGGCACTCGGGGGTCGTAAAAAATTCTCATGGGGCATTGTGTCTTATGTAAGGGGGGTGGGGGGGGGGCGGGGGTAGTCGGAGAAGTTGTAAGAAAGTCACCGAGTGGAGGATCAATTTTTTTTTCCTTACGGCATATTTTTTATTACACATGAATGTTGAAGTAAAAAAAGCAAATATGGAGCATTTTGAGTAGTGCTGTATGGTAGCCAAAAACGTAACAAGGAGTTAAGGTTACAATGTCATTCAGTTACAATGTCAGTAATAAGACAAATGTTTGCAGTTCCTCATTGCTTTCTGGCGGCCCTTAGGAAAGAAATGTATCAGTTTGTTCAGTTAAATATTAGTCAAATGTGTTCATACAGGTTAACAAATTGGAATGTTTTACTACAATAACATGGATTCCTTATTCTTCCCGACAGGGGGCCAAGGTGCTTATGTGTATATTGCCACTTAACCACGCAGTTGAGTTGTCAGCTTCACATTATTCACGTTGTCAGCGGGGCCTCGTTATACGGACATGGCCGGGACTATGAAGTGGCATCAAGCGATATGTCTGTGTAACGGAAGCTTGTCGTATCATGTTCTGTTAGGCTAAGGTCAGTTGAAAACGTGTCGCTTTAACCAATCAATCGAATAAAACCATGCCTGTTCTGTGCGTTTTTCTGTAATTTAAGAGGATTAAATGTCCATCGAAATTGATTTATCAATAACCAGTAATTCGATGCTACAGTTTGAGCAAAACGGTCGTTAGTAGTTGTCAAGTTATTAAGAATTTAGATATCAAATCGTCATTTTACTCCTGTTAATATGTTCTTTATGTCAGTATGCCATTTGCTGCTGAATCTCGGTTCTACAACTTATTGCCTGGTTAAGTACGGGTTCGAGGTAGCCGTACGTGCAATACTGTTTACCTGAGCGTGCTAAAACGGTCGATCAGCCAGGTGCAGTGGCTGTGGTAACTTCGTTGTTCCGGCTGTGCGGCAGAAATAGCAACTGAGTACTGGTAGAGAAGTGTTTATGAGCGTTATGTATTTCTGTGAGTTTACCGTAAACTACGTGCATGTGTGCAGTTTGAGATATGGTATAATTTGAGTCTGTTCAGAATTCTGCACACAAGCTGAAAAAGTTCAATCGCATGAAATCTGTGAAGTGTATTAAGTTATATACCATTTTCAAACTGACTGATAAATTTCTGTTTGCAAGTATTCGCACAGGCACTGTAAATTTTCCTGTCATTACTGGCGTATTTAAAAAAAGGCATTGTTAGGCAATTTACGCAGTTCAGATTGGTAGGGTCTGTAGACGTCATAGTGCTGCCTAATGCAGTTATGTTGTTGATATTTAAGTGGCTATGTCTCTGTAACTTGATGCTTTCAACTCAGGTCGTAGTCTTGTATTTCATAGTAATTCACTATACGCTGTTTTTATAACGGGGACAAATTGCCAAAAAAAAAAAAAAGAAAGAAAAAAAAACGCGGTAAATAGTGATATTCATAAATTCTTAAAATAGAAATAAAATAAACTCGCTTCTGTGCTGTATTGAGTAAGCTTAATCAGCTGAACATGCCCCAGCCTTGCATTCTACTTCTGAAGGGTTAAAAAAAGATCACACCATCGTATTTTTGGCATAAACTAATGTAAACGCATAATAATGGTTCTGGTGATGAGGCTGGGTTATTTACCGGTGTCGACTGCAGTAGTTTCTTCTGGGTGGTACGGTACTGTTAAAACATATCCTAAATTAGCACCAGGCAATGAATGATTTGTAGTTCTGAACTGTCTCTTGACTTCGTGCTATGTCATATAACAGCACTAAAACACTACTAATGTAATAAAAATATTCCAGTTGGATATTTGCAAAAATTGCTTAAGTCAAGGAAAATTCCGAAAATAATATTGTAGTATTACTGCCTCACATTTGATATTTTAAGAAAAACGAAAACTTATAGTTGATTGAATTGCAGAAGTTATTTTTGAATTTGTCCCCATGTACCTCAAACATTCTTTTAGAGAAAACACAATTTGAATGCTCAAAAAAAATTTACATGATCATATTTTAAAACGCTAATATGTATAAGCTTTGGATGTAGGAATTGTTTCTTTGCAATGCGTTTTTTTGGCTAATTCATTAATACAAAGACGTATGAAGACAGAAGCAAAAACAACGCAAATTATACAGAACCTAAGATGGGGTGAATTTGCAATTAGGACGCCGAATGTATTCTCCTGTACGGGATGTCTTCTATTGGCCTGTCCAGATAGGTGACCGACGCTTCATGTGCTCTACATTTTATTTCATTATATCGCTCATTACCAAAATATGAGGCACTTCAAGTGAGCAGTTTCACCATGTATTAAGCTGTCTTTGCAGAAGTGTTCTACCTCTGTAAAGAAAATGTTGAATTTATGTGTTGCTTATCTGAAACCCACTGGTGGGAGATTGTAACATTATGGTTTCATTTATCATTATATTATTTTTTTTTTTTTTGGGGGGGGGGGGGGGATATAAGTAAAAAGAGGTTTAAAAAAAAACATTTGAAACTTTCTGTGAGTTGAATTATGTATAAATATAAATTGTATGGTCTCAAATTGAGAGATGAATCAAAATGGATGCTTTTTGGTAAGTAATCCCGACGAATTCTGTAGATAAAAGAGCGTGAGGGTCAGCGACCGTTGTACATTATCATCATTCATTCTTTAATTTCGGTGTGGTTTATGCTTTTTGAATGTTTTTGATTTAATGTGAAATTTCCGTTCGAAAACTAGTTTTTGTCTACTTTGGACAAGGTTCGACCAAAGATGTGTGTATTCTTTGACTGTTCCATACATCCATGTATTCTTTGATTTCAAAAAAAATATGTGTTTGGTAAGTTGTGGTTTTGTTTGCTTCTTTGTTGATACGTGTTATTTTTATTATTTTCATGTGGTTTGCTGATTTTCTTTTTAATAATCTCCCAACTGACAGTGCAGTAAGTCAGGCGCATACCTGGCCTGGGCACTTATTTGAGAGGGTTGTGGTGGCCTCAATACGGGCTATTTTCTTCTGATTTATGCAAATTTATATTGATCGGAGGCTGCACAAGAACCGAAGAGCACGTCCAGCAAATTGGCATTGTGGTAGTTGTTTGAAAGGGAGTGGATGATAGATGAAATCAAATATTAAAAATTGGCTGTAAGGAATCTGTAGATCTGAACGAAAATTAATCGGTTATGTCATTGCGTGCTCTTATAAAGTAAATATTGGATGAAGAGTAATGTGATAATGGTGCATTTGTTGCTAAAAAAATCTTTTCCATTCCATCTATTTTTAGGTGTTGATGTGCTGAGTGCATATAGGGTTTGATGTACTAATTGTTGAAATCAAGAAGAAAACGTGGTTAATACATATCTAAATTGATTATTCATGCTGATTAAAAATCATGGAAGTCTTGTTGTACAAAATGAGTTTTGTAAAAAAAAAAGAAGTAATTAATAAACACGCGAAAAGAAATATTTTTGTCGGTTGAACTGTAAAGTAAATATGAATCAGAATCCTTTGTTTAGTTCAGAAGCTAATATTTGTCCCTAAGTTTAAAGATGAAGTATGTACAAATTAAAAAGTTGTTATATACATGAGAGAGCTTGTAGAAAACGACTACTTTCTTAATGAAATAAATTATATTTATTACACTAATGTGTATTGATCCGTGTTATAATTTTAGGTGTAATAAAATTAACATGTGACATATAAGCCCGATTTTTTTTTCGCTGTGTGGTTTTGTCGGTTCTTGGCTTTATCTTTACATTAAGTGTTTGTCCCTATGAAAAATAACTGGGAAATTCAAGATATTGTAATGTCATGCTAAAATGTTCTCGGTTGGCCGAAAGTAAACATATGAAGTTATTCTGGGAAGTTGAAAGAGATTAAGTCTAATGTAGCACACTGTCGAAAGTTAATTTAAAAAAGTAGTGAAATGGGATACTTAAATTCATTGAATAACTGAGTTACGGTACCGCTAAGCACCAATTTGCCACGTTTTTTAGTTACGTGCAAACGAATTTAGGATTTTTGATATTTATGCCCTTTTAATTCCCTAGTATTTTTAAACCGTTAGAGGGATCGCATACGGAAGAAACATTCGGATTTTCACACACCAGCAAACATTGCCCAACAAAGCTTGTCAGGAAGAACAAAAGAATATTGGCTCCGATTTTGATCCTGTGAGGTCCTGCATAATTAACTTCTAATTGCATATGTTGAATTAAATGCTGGATAAAATGTTGACGGATTTCACATCGGCGGTCAAACGTCAACAAATATAAGGCGGTTAAAACTAATATTGGCTGAAGTGACATTAAATAAGCTTATTTCAGCTCTACAATCAATAAAAAACTCAACAGAAAATGCAACTTTCAATGCCATTGTTTTGCTCCGTAGCATAAACACAACGAGAACGATAAACGCACATAATGCACAATGAGATACTTACATTGAAAATACTCAAATGAAACGAACACATGATAATAGTCATCAATCAATATGTCTGTATGGAATGTATGGTTAATAATTGCTATTTATTCTGACAAATGAACGTCAACAAACGGGTGATGATGATGGTTATCACTTATCATCGCACATTATGTCTCCCGGACCGAGAAAATACATGTGGTCTGGACGTTCTGTCTCTGTGTATGTTGTGTGTGTGTGTGTGCGGCAGTCTGGTGAACAAAATGCGTGCAAGATATCTCAAAAACGAAAGCCGGATCCACGTCAAACTTGATCTGTTTATTTGGGTAGGCTGAAGGATTCTGAAAACCTTTTTGTAATTTGAGAAAATCTTTTTTCTCGAGTAGAATAAACGAGCACAATGATGTCTTAAGAAATATATGCATATATTTATAACAACTATGTGTCTGCAAGATATCTAAAAAACGAACAATTGTTTCGACTTCAACCTCTGTCAGTCTGTTGTGAACGAAATGTGGTGTGCAAGACATCTCAAAAACGAAAAGTAGGATCGACTAAAAACTTGGCCTGTTTTTCACTGGATAAGTCGGACGTTTCTTTCAAACTTTAACGCATGTTGCACTATTAGACAAGGCGCATAGCGCCGTTACTTAAAATTCTTGTGTGCTCAATTTCTGTGCCGCTGGACATCGGGGAAAGATTCAACTAGGTTTAACTGCTACTCGCTAGGTCGGTAAAATTCGTCGTTTTTGCGTGAGTAGAGTAATTAATAAAATAAATAATTAATCATTCTATAAAGGGCTTGAATATCCGTTCTCCAAATGCAGTATCCTGATCACCTGATCATCCTGATCTATCAACTTTTAATATATGGCGAAATAAAGGAAGGTGTATGACGTCAGTATGTAAAAATCCTATGTGCCCAATTTCTCAGTCGCTGATCTTTGGAAAATGTTTAAACTTGGTGGGACATTTGCTCTTGGTAGTTTCGAAGTTATTAAATAAATAAATAATTATTCTATACTGGGCTTGAATATCCGTTCTCCAGATGCAATATCCTGATCACACTGATAACATCCAATGGATTGAGGCTTAATTCAAGGAGGGGCTATGTAATGCAACATAACATAAAAACGCTTGATCCATAGCGGGCGCAGACCTAAGCCTATAATGATAACAAAACGAAATGAAGGTTTTTGTGTGAGTGGAATAGGCTAGATGGGTGTGCTTTGAAAACGCACCATACGTCAAGTGGCAGATTCTCATATCTAAAAGCTCTGTTTCTCTGACCACACTTTGAATAACGAGGCAATTGTTCTTTGGGACATAATGGTACATTATATAAAGGCAAGTGTGCCAGCAAAAAAGTTGCATCAGAGGTATCTTGGAGTTTTGATATACTGTCGGTTAACTTGGTATCCTTCTTTGCCACGATTTATGATTTCATAATGATATCAACTTGAGTACGGATTATAAAAATTTTACTCAGAATGTCCGAGGCTAAGTTGTTCGAGACTGAACTCTTATTTAGTCCCCAGTGGGATGTGGTATTGCCCATAAAGCCATATTTTAGACCGTTACAAACATTTTTTCTAGCATTCCAGTGATAAATAAACAGCTGTTAATTCTTTTACATTTGTGTGTTAAGCGTTCATTTTGGACATTTCAAATTTCCAATGACAGTAAAGCTAGTCAATATGTCGAGTATCACCGACGAGTATAGGGCCTGCTGCACTGCAGCTGGTGTCCGTTACAATATATACAGAATCGGGTATGGCTCTTTTTGAGATGAAATGACGCTTACCATTGAATGAAATGCATAGATTATGCAGATATCCTTTTGGATTCTACATTGTAGGCGCACGCGATGACATGGGTGATGACTTAATTACGTTTATGAGTCGACACATCACAGCACGCACAACATGGTCAATCGAGCTTAGTTTGCCCAAGATTCTTTGCAATCGTTTCGTAGCCCGCTGTTTTGAATTTGACCATATACTCAGCACATCATGAATTTCTTCAATTTTCTTCCTGTGGTATTGAAAGTGTGCATCCGCGAGTGTCAGTGGTGATGCCAAAGAAAGTAAGTCTTTGTGTGGGAGCGATGCACCCCCCGGCTGATTGAAAACTCGAGCGAAATCAAAACATGTAAGTGATGTTTCATTGCGTAACGCACTTCAAGCGCACTTTCACCACTGATCTAGAAGTTATAACACACTTCAAACTCATTTTCACATCGGCACTTTAAAATGGGATGAGGATTCACTCAAACTAACATGACGGTATGCTTTTACCAAATCAACTGCAGTGTCAGTAGATAGGCGTGCGAATTTATGGAATGATCTTCACACCGAGAGCAGCCATGGATCAAAAGTATCCCAACATTGTCCTTTGGTACGACAGAAAGTGACGAGATTATAGTTTTTCCATACAATTTTATACCGATATGAAGAAGTTCATTTAAGCGTTCTTTTTCACCCAGGTCTCTGTATGTAAGCTCTGCATTACGACTATCAGAGATTTCAGCTGGTCTTGTAGAATCCAGGTTAACGTTTACAATGTCATAACCGTATTTTGAACCATTTAGAATAAAATATTTTCTTAATCGGAATTGAGAAAGTCTTTCCAAACTACAAGTTTATCGGTCAAATGGTTACAGACGACGCATTTCTATGCGTGATGTTAATGCCTGATGTTTAAAACAAAATAAACACTCTTTATTTTAACATTATAGTACTGAGTGTTTAATCCTGTTACTAATGAAATGCGTCGTCACTTATTTATTGATACACCACAGGGAAATATAAATGTGTCTGAGAGTTATGTCCAAGAGTTATCAGAGATTATTCTAACAGTTAAAGGCTAATCGAGGTTTTTAACTAAAAAAGTAAACGTCTATCAACAACCTAAATTTGTACAAACTTAATATTTTGCACTGCAATAGCTTTATTATTCAGTTTAAGGTCCTTAAATGGAACACTGACTCCTGGAGGGATAAGGAGTATTTTCAAAACAATGACCCATTGCCCTTTTTAAAAAGCAATCCAGCCCTCGCATTTTGAGAATAAATGGATAGAATAATCAAGGATACAACTGATAATCTGTCCCTAGTAATAGTTACAATATACACATTCTGTAAAAATAGCAGTTGCGCAACGGATATCTAATTTTGCGGGGCCAATTTGTCGTACGGCAACCTCATTAGGAGTATTGCCTCTAAAACCCTCAGTTGTTTTAGCTGATCATCTGGTGCATAAGTTTTCCTTCATAAAGAACGAACTTTTTTCCTGGGGGTATTTTAGAGAACGGAGACGGTTCACAGAGACTGTACAAACAAGGTTGACTTATCGCATTGGTGCATTGGCAAGGTATCGATCCTGTAGTGCAGCAGTGGCAGTCGCCGACGTCTTTGTTTATCTCGCCGGGTTCACAAAGGTTTAGATTAGGTCAAACATGACATAGTGATGTTCCGTTGTCAGATTTGTTGACGTCCTTTGAACTGGAGCGTCACCTAGCTCACAGAATAAATGTTTCTTGGTTTCTTGGATTTATCTATCATTCTGAAATCTCTCACTTATCCACTCGTACATCACTCAGTCATTACCGATAAACTACAAACTCTGGAAATATATGCTATATGATTCAATCGATCCATTCAATGATTCATCAGAGATGGTAATGCTAAATCCATTACCAAGACGCATATTATAACCAAGGCTTAGGTGTATTTAAGTAAATTGTGATACCAGTCATGTCAAGTGTAAGACTGCGTTGCACTGTCGACACCGCGTCGCTATATTTTCCGTCTGCCCTACTATGCACATATGTACAACGGTCAAGCACTGATCGTAGCACGCTGTACCCGCCGTCTTCTCATACTATTCATGCACAGTTTTATAGGAAACCTTTCTGAAGCATCTATATCTAACTATTTCAAGAATGTTATTCTGTTAACTTATAACAATCTTTTGAAAAAAGTTGATAATGTAATGCAAAAAAGTGGTTGATTAAAGCCCATCAAGTCAGACATATAGCGTACACATTGCGCAGTTCTAGTGATGGGTCAATGTGTGATATTTTGCGAGATAGTTCTTGGACCACTCTAAACACGTTTATTAAACACCGTTCGCAAGAATACACAACTGATACATTACTCAATTTGCATAGTCTGGGTTCGTTTGTAGCTGCTGATTCGCATAGTCGTACAGAGACTTGTAATAGTGTAATGGAAATCTTCAAGAAGAATGTGTCCAAATAGTCTGTGTCTCTGCTATCGAACGGTTCGCCGCTGCGTCGACTTCAGTGTAATTGTTTCAGTCACTTGATTGACCGCGACGTCTTGTACAACTTTCGTGTTCTGGCAGTTCCGTTTTGCATATAGTACAACTCGGTACTGTGACGAGTGGGCACACATTGTTAAGCAGTGTGTTGCTTCTGGCGTTAATATGCCGCTCTCTCTTGTAAGAGGGAGGCATAAGCTCGTACTTGTCAGACTGTTAATTGTATTCGAGAACTGAGACTTGATTGATATAAATAATTGGCAGTTACAGATGAAATCCCAATTAAATAAGTTGTTGCTATGGAATTCGAGGTAAGACTAATTTGAATAAAATATTTCATTGAAATTGCAGACGGCGTGTCGTCCAATCCGTATGCATTCTGTGTTCAATCGCCACCACCGCTTCTACTCTCCCATGGTGATGGCTTTCCAGTCTACAATCCGGTGTTTTTTTAAACTAAAACTGAAGGTCATTTAATTGTATGCAAGTCATTTCAGTTCCCACCTGTATATAGCAAAGTTAGAGAAAAACATTCCAGAGCTGACACCATAACTAATAACAGTTTCTTTAAAATGAAAAATTGTCGTCCTGTTGCAAATTTGATAACTACAGAAAATAAAGATAAAGTCGTTATAATATCGCTAATCACTTAATAACAAAGTTTGTCTTTGTTTTTGACAGTGTTTGAGAACTCTGTCTGCACGAAAGGTAATAACTTGTTTACGCAATGTTGAAAACAAAGTCTCCTTGAATCGACAATGAATGGTCGGTTAGGAAACAGGCTTTGGCACCGTTTATTCAAAGTAGTAGGAAAATAAGGGTTCGAAAACAGGAAGTGACGTCATCAAACACCCCCTCCCCCCTCCCCCCCTCCCCCTCCCCCTCCCCCCTCCCCCCTAGGGGTCGACTGTCAGAAGTGAGGACCCCTACCCACCCCCCTCCCCCCTCCCCCCCTAGGGGTCGACTGTCAGAAGTGAGGACCCCCCCCAGGACTGACAAAATTTTGTGATTTTAGCATAGTTATCCGTTTCAGACAATTTTAGGCAACTTTGGTTTTGAGGACCCCCCCCCCTCGGGCTGAGAAAATTTTGTGATTTTAGCATAGTTATCCGTTTCAGACAATTTTAAGCAACTTTGGTTTTGAGGACCCCCCCCCCCCCTCGGGCTGAGAAAATTTTGTGATTTTAGCATAGTTATCCGTTTCAGACAATTTTAAGCAACTTTGGTTTTGAGGACCCCCTCCCCCCCCGGGCTGAGAAAATTTTGTGATTTTAGCATAGTTATCCGTTTCAGACAATTTTAAGCAACTTTGGTTTTCATGACCCCCCCCCCCTCTTACTTAAAATTGCGATAACTTTCGTTATAGTTAACCGATTTGTATGAAAATTTCACCATTTGATTCAGTGTTATATAAAGTTTTGTCATAAAGTAATCATGGGCTACTTGTGCAGCTGGCTGTGTGCATATTTATAGCATGTAGCCATTTTAACTTAAAACTGGGATAACTTTTGTTATTCTTGACCGATTTACCTCGAAATTTCACTGTTTGATTCGGTTTTCTATCTAGTTTTGACATAGCCATGGGCTATTTGCACAGCTGGCTGTATACATATTTATAGCATGTAGCCATTTTAACTTAAAACTGAGATAACTTTTGTTATACTTGACCGATTTACCTGGAAATTTCACTGTTTGATTCAGTTTTCTATCTAGTTTTGACATAGTCATGGGCTATTTGCACAGCTCGCTGTATGCATATTTATAGCACGTAGCCATTTTAACTTAAAACTGGGATAACTTTTGTTATACTTGACCGATTTACATGAAAATTTCACCATTTTGTTCAGTTATTTCTTGTGTTATTTCGCGGATGAATACCATTTTGGCTTGACCGCTAGATGTCTCTGCTGTGCAGCTCTACAACTGTATGTGGGACATTCTGCTGAGTCAGCAATTTTAACCAGTTTGAACAAGTTACACACCATATTTTGATTACATGTAAGTAGCATAAAAGCATGAGTGAAACATACATTTCAACCAGTGATAAATTCTGCTGAGTCAGCAATTTTAACAATTTTGAACAAGTTACACACCATACACCATCGAAGTAGTATACCTTTTTGTTCTGCTTGGACAAACTTTTTGTTTTTATGACTCTATGACATTATGTGACAACATGCGACTGTGACATTATGTGACTTTATGTAATCTATGACATTATGTGACTCTCTATGACTTTTTTTTAACATAATAGCCATATTTCTATGTCTATTTTCACTATTATTATTATGCTAATATTTAATTAGTCATATTTCAATGGTTTTATTACAATAACCACACGCATACACAGCATAGGAATAAGTACATGAAAGGTCTCAGAGTGTGGGGAAACCAATCAATAAATTTCAGAGTGCACTCGTTCAGAGCGTGGGAACGATCAATAATTTGAGAAGGAATGGGATTTTCCCTACGTTAAGTCCAATGTTATGTTTTATGTTATAGTAGTTGGAAAATGGTGCAAACTTTACCAAATGTAGTTTTTGACAACATATGATATATAAAATAAGTTTTAGCATTTTACCATGGTACTTATTCAACTATTCTAAAGTTATAGTTGTGCAGAAATGGTGGTTCTAGACAAACTTTAACAAATTTAGTTTTTCACGTTTCAAACAATTCTACCACTTGGTTGGTTGGTTGATTGTTGGAAAATGGGAAGTGAAAATGTGGATAGTTATGTAGGAAAAACTGCACCCATTCAAACATGTATTCGAATGGCAAGCCCATTTAAAAGATGTGTTCGAATGGCAAGCCCATTCAAAACACGTGTTTGAATAATTTTTGGAAGATATTAGGTCGTGGTATTGTTCAACAAATTGTTCAACATGTTCAACATGTTCAACATGTTGAACAACATGTTGAACATGTTGAACATAACATTGGACTTAACGTAGGGAAAATCCCATTCCTTCTCAAATTATTGATCGTTCCCACGCTCTGAACGAGTGCACTCTGAAATTTATTGATTGGTTTCCCCATACTCTGAGACCTTTCATGTACTTATTCCTATGCTGTGTATGCGTGTGGTTATTGTAATAAAACCATTGAAATATGACTAATTAAATATTAGCATAATAATAATAGTGAAAATAGACATAGAAATATGGCTATTATGTTAAAAAAAAAAGTCATAGAGAGTCACATAATGTCATAGATTACATAAAGTCACATAATGTCACAGTCGCATGTTGTCACATAATGTCATAGAGTCATAAAAACAAAAAGTTTGTCCAAGCAGAACAAAAAGGTATACTACTTCGATGGTGTATGGTGTGTAACTTGTTCAAAATTGTTAAAATTGCTGACTCAGCAGAATTTATCACTGGTTGAAATGTATGTTTCACTCATGCTTTTATGCTACTTACATGTAATCAAAATATGGTGTGTAACTTGTTCAAACTGGTTAAAATTGCTGACTCAGCAGAATGTCCCACATACAGTTGTAGAGCTGCACAGCAGAGACATCTAGCGGTCAAGCCAAAATGGTATTCATCCGCGAAATAACACAAGAAATAACTGAACAAAATGGTGAAATTTTCATGTAAATCGGTCAAGTATAACAAAAGTTATCCCAGTTTTAAGTTAAAATGGCTACGTGCTATAAATATGCATACAGCGAGCTGTGCAAATAGCCCATGACTATGTCAAAACTAGATAGAAAACTGAATCAAACAGTGAAATTTCCAGGTAAATCGGTCAAGTATAACAAAAGTTATCTCAGTTTTAAGTTAAAATGGCTACATGCTATAAATATGTATACAGCCAGCTGTGCAAATAGCCCATGGCTATGTCAAAACTAGATAGAAAACCGAATCAAACAGTGAAATTTCGAGGTAAATCGGTCAAGAATAACAAAAGTTATCCCAGTTTTAAGTTAAAATGGCTACATGCTATAAATATGCACACAGCCAGCTGCGCAAGTAGCCCATGATTACTTTATGACAAAACTTTACATAACACTGAATCAAATGGTGAAATTTTCATACAAGTCGGTTAACTATAACGAAAGTTATCGCAATTTTAAGTAAGAGGGGGGGGGGGTCATGAAAACCAAAGTTGCTTAAAATTGTCTGAAACGGATAACTATGCTAAAATCACAAAATTTTCTCAGCCCGGGGGGGGGGGGGGTCCTCAAAACCAAAGTTGCTTAAAATTGTCTGAAACGGATAACTATGCTAAAATCACAAAATTTTCTCAGCCCGAGGGGGGGGGGGGGGGGGGTCCTCAAAACCAAAGTTGCTTAAAATTGTCTGAAACGGATAACTATGCTAAAATCACAAAATTTTCTCAGCCCGAGGGGGGGGGGGTCCTCAAAACCAAAGTTGCTTAAAATTGTCTGAAACGGATAACTATGCTAAAATCACAAAATTTTGTCAGTCCTGGGGGGGGGTCCTCACTTCTGACAGTCGACCCCTAGGGGGGGAGGGGGGAGGGGGTGGGGGGGGGAGTAGGATAGAAATAAGAGTTCTACCCCACATTGGGGTAGAACTCTTAAGAGTTCTGCCCCATTTGGGGTAGAACTCTTAAGAGTTCTGCCCCATTTGGGGGCAGAACTCTTAAGAGTTCTACCCCAAATGGGGCAGAACTCTTAAGAGTTCTACCCCAATGTGGGGTAGAACTCTTATTTGTATGTGAAGAGTTGTGCGGCAGTGTATCGGGCGCAGATAGAGTATGACGAAAGAAAACGTCATTTGATGCAAGGATTGCGATAGCGATAGCGAGCGAAAGTGTGTTTCCGGTGAAAGGTCTTGAAACGTCTGGAGTGAAAGGGTGTGTGTGCGGAGACGGGGTGGGGTGAAAGGGTGTGTGTGGAGAGAGAGACAGAGACAGAGAGAGAGAGTTATAAGAGTTTTATTTTAAAAAAGCATTTCCCACACATTCTCATGCATACACATAGCGGTGAAATTCCTGTTGATGTTGAGACTGAAAATCCCTCCATGTTTCATAGAGGAAGGCCTGGTAGTCGACATATACCTCTTCCCATAAATCGGCATCCTTCTTTGAGAAATGATAAGCCGCCAGGCGTTCCTCAGTAAAAAATTCTTTCTTAAACTGCATATTATTTTTTCGACACGTCTGCTCTCTACAAAAGTTCGAAAGCTCTGCAGGCAATGCAGGCAATGCAGGCGGAGATGACGAAATGTGTGAAACGTCAGACCACCCCCCACCCCTCCTTGTCAATACACAGAGTATTGACGACCACCCCCACCCCTCCCCAATCACGTTTTCGCCGTTGGCGTCTCGAGTGAAAGAGGGGCTGCTTACGGGACACACTGGGGGAAGAGTATGTACACAGCAGCAACACTTGCTTGACGTTTCGCGTTTTCGCCGTTGGCGTCTCGAGTGAAAGAGGGCTGCTTACGGGACACACTGGGGAAGAGTAGCACAGCAGCAGCGCAGCAGCACTTGCTTCACCGTCTCGTTGGGCGTCTCGAGTGAAAGAAGCTGCTTACGGGACACACTGGACCACGGTTTATTGGGCCACTGGGAATCGCTACCAGTGCCACTTGCTTGACCGTCTCGTTTCGTTGGCGTCTCGAGTGAAAGAGGGGCTGCTTACGGGACACACTGGGCCACTGGGAATCGCTACCAGTGCCACTTGCTTCACCGTCTCGTTTCGTTGGCGTCTCGAGTGAAAGAAGCTGCTTACGGGACACACTGGACCACGGTCTATTGAGCCACTGGGAAGAGCAGTCACTTGCTTCACCATCTCGTTGGCGTCTCGAGTGAAAGGGGGTGTGTGTGCCGAGACGGGTGCCACATTGTTGAAACGTCAGACCACCCCCCCCCACCCCTCGAAATTGTGATTTTTGCATATTTATCCGTTTCAGACGATTCTGAACATTTTTCATTTTTTCGGTCGACCACCCCCCCCCCAGGACATACTATGTACCGACCCCCCCCCCCCAGGACATACTATGTACCGACCCTCCCCCCCCCCCCCCCCAGGCGAGCAACATTCTGTCAAGTCAGCTTCAGTTCCATCAGAGGGGTATATAAGGGATGAGCATCCAGCAGTGACAGTCATTTCGGTAAGTGGAGCAAGGGAGCACAAGTTGTAGAACTACAATTGGATCACATCAGATCAAGGGATGGCATCCAGTGACAACTATTTCGGTAAGTGTTTATTGAAACTTTATAAATAAAAAGTGAACTTTGTAAACAAACTTTGTAAACAAACTTTATAAACAAACTTTGTAAACAAACTTTGTAAACAAAATTTGTAAACAAACTTTGTAAACAAACTTTGTAAACAAACTTTATAAATATAATTTGTAAACAAACTTTGTAAACAAACTTTGTAAACAAACTTTATAAACAAAATTTGTAAACAAACTTTATAAACAAAATTTGTAAACAAACTTTATAAACAAACTTTATAAATATAATTTGTAAACAAACTTTGTAAACAAAATTTGTAAACAAACTTTATAAACAAAATTTGTAAGCAAACTTTATAAACAAAATTTGTAAACAAACTTTATAAACAAAATTTGTAAGCAAACTTTGTAAACAAACTTTATAAACAAAATTTGTAAACAAACTTTGTAAACAAACTTTGTAAACAAACTTTGTTTACAAGTAAAATTCTGCTGAGTCAGCATTTTTGAACAATTTTTGAACAAGTTACACACCATATTTTGATTACATGGAAGTAGCATAAAAGCATGAGTGAAACATGTCAACTAGTCAACTAGTGATACATTCTGCTGAGTTAACACACCATTGAAGTGGTATAAAAGGAAGAGTGAAACGTATATTTTACTTCATTTCAGTTCTAGCAACAACGATGGCAACAGTCTACTGTCATGATTGTGATGTGACATTTCCATCTCTGGAAGTGTTCGTGACACATAGATGTAAACCAGCTAGGTTGAAACGTGCTCGTGAAGAGCTTGTTGAGCAGATTGAAGCCAAGAGACGAAAGACCTTACAAGATGATGTTGAAAGACCTGATCCAGTCCTCTGCGGTGAATGTATTAAAATATTTCCATCTTTGGATGCGTTTGAGACGCATGCATGTGTTGAGATGGAAAATGTGTCTCATGAAGAACAAAGAAAGAAAGAGACAGGACAAGTAGGCAGAGGCAGAAGAGTGAGTTTTGGTGGAAACGCACAGGAAAGACGGTTTGAGCCTGAAGATGGATCGGATTTGCTACTTGAAATGCGACAACAAGAGAATAGAATCAAGAGACATTTGCTAGAGACGTTAAACCGTGGCATGAAATGGTACATTGTCGTACATGCACGCTTCAAGAAAATGACACCAAATGTTGAAGGCGTGATGGTAGAACAAGTGGATAATGCCTTCATCAGTAGTCCAACGTATGCAGCATACAATCCAACAGATATTGAGAAGGACTTGCCAGAAGCCTATAAAGAATTGTTTACCAGGTTTGATGAACATGAGCGACAAGGCTCTGGCTGGGTGTTGGATAACATATTATTCATTGAAGTGCATACAGCTACGTCAGCGCCACTGGAAGCGAGCAGTTTTATCCCACTACCGAAGAAAGTAAAGAGTACAAAGGCGGTGCTAAACATTCAGAATAAAGACAACAAATGTTTCTTATGGTCTGTATTGGCTCACCTTCACCCTTCATCAAGCAATAACCTACAGCGTGTGCATCAATACAAGCTATTTGAGAACGAATTGAAGGTGGAAGGCATGACATTTCCAACACCGATTACAGACATTCCAAAGTTTGAAAAGGAGAACGATGTGTCCATTAACGTGTTTGGATATGAAAATGATGTCGTTGTTCCCATACAACTGAGTCGAAACACCAGCGCCAACAGCGCCAACAGCGCCAGAGAAATCAACTTGCTTTTGATTAGCAATGACAAGACAAGACATTACTGCCTCATCAAGAATTTCAGCAGACTGATGGCTTATCGATCAAAGCGTAAGGCTGCAGCATTTTATTGTTTCAACTGTCTTCATGGGTTTATACGACAAGATCTGTTAGACAAGCATCGTGAAGTGTGTGGCAAGCATGGAGCACAACATTTATCGTTCCCCAAGGAACCCTTCATCAAGTTCAAGAATGTAGCCAAACAACAGCGAGCGCCGTTTGTCATTTATGCAGACTTTGAATGTTTCACGAAAAAGCATGAAGAAGTTAGGTATCAGCATCATCGTCCAAACAGCTTTGCCTATGTGGTTGTGAGCCAGTATGATACACGTGCCCCAGTCGTGTATCGAGGCGATAATGCCGTGAAAGTCTTTTTAGACCATATGGTGAATGAACGTGATCGTATTGTGCATGGTTTACAACAGAAAAAGAAAATGGTGATGACTCATGAAGATGAAGAGGATTATAAGAACGCCACAGATTGTTACATTTGTCATGAGCCTCTAGGAGCAGATCATGTGAGAGATCATGACCATATCAATGGCAAATACCGTGGAGCTGCACATAGTCAATGCAATTTGCAATTTCGATTTCGAAAAGATCAGCAGGATGTTGAAGATTCTTTCATCATTCCTGTGTTTTTCCACAATTTACGAGGCTATGACAGCCATTTGATCATGGAAGAAATTGGAAAGTTCAAAAACGAAAGGATTACAGTCATTCCCAACACCGTTGAGAAATATATTGCATTCACCATGAGCAATCTGAAATTTACAGACAGTTATCAGTTCATGAGTACTTCTCTACAGAAGTTGGTCTCCAACCTGGCGGCAGAAGGGAAAGAGAACTTTTATCACATGATGTCACACATTCACGATAGCGACCAACAAGAGTTACTGTTGAGAAAGGGAGTGTACCCTTATGATTACGTGGATGAGCCATCCAAGTTTGCTGAAACACAACTGCCGTCCAAGGACAAGTTTTACAGTCTGCTCAGTGAAGAAGACATTAGCGATGAGGATTATGCGCATGCGCAGAAGGTGTGGGAGACATTCCACTGTACTACATTTGGTGAATACCATGACTTGTACCTGAAATCAGATGTGTTGCTGCTGGCTGACGTGTTTGAAAACTTTCGTCACGTATGTCTCAACACGTATGAATTGGATCCAGCTCACTACTATACAGCGCCAGGACTGTCCTGGGATGCCATGTTGAAAGCGACAAAGGTGAAATTGGAATTGATTAACGACATTGACATGTACCAAATGGTTGAACAAGGTCTACGGGGAGGAATATCTGTCATCACACACAAGTATGCGAAAGCAAATAACCCCTACGTAGCAGATTACGATCCCAGGAAACCGACCAACTACTTGACTTACCTGGATGCAAACAACTTATATGGCTGGGCCATGTCGCAAAGCATGCCGGAAAGTGGATTTATGTGGGTGAGCGAGCCAGAATCCATAGACTTTATGGATGTGGATGAAGATGATGAGATTGGGTACATTTTAGAAGTGGATTTGGAATACCCATATGCAATCCATGATCGTCATAATCACTATCCAGTGGCTCCAGAACGGAAATGTGTGAAAGTGGGAGAATTGTCAAAACATAGTCAGAAGCTACGGAAAGATCTAAACATGAAAGGCAAACCTAGTGAAAAGCTCATTCCCAACTTATGCGACAAGAAGAAATATGTACTTCATTATAGAAATTTACAGCAATATGTCTCACTGGGGTTGAAAGTCACGAAGGTGCATCGTGCCATCATGTTTGCACAGAGCAAATGGTTTGCAAAATACATCTCCTTGAACACGGAAAAGAGAAAGTTGGCCAAGAACCCGTTTGAGAAAGACTTTTTCAAATTGATGAACAACTCGGTGTTTGGCAAAACCATGGAAAATGTAAGAAAGCGAATCAATGTTGAACTTGTTCACCAGGAAAAGCGGTTCAAGAAACTTGTGGCCAAACCGTCCTTCCACAAATTTAGAATTTTCAACGAAGATTTGACCGCGGTACATTTGCGCAAAGTGGATCTGCTTCTGGATAAACCCATTCAAGTTGGGTTCACCATTCTCGACCTCAGCAAAGTGCTCATGTTCCACTTTCATTACAACTACATCATGACCAAGTATCCCGACGCCAAGCTGTTGTTTAGCGACACCGACAGTCTATGTTATGACATAGAAACGGAAGATATCTACAAAGACATGCAGGAAGATGCCGACTTGTTCGACACAAGTGACTATCCGCCAGATCATTTCCTGCATTCCAACGTGAACAAGAAAGTGCTTGAGAAAATGAAAGATGAGACGGCGGGCATTCCCATTGAAGAGTTTGTTGGACTTCGGCCGAAAATGTATAGTATGATGTATGGTGGGAAAGAAAAACGTACGGCCAAAGGCATCACTCGCGCGTGTCAAAGACGGATGAAACATCAGCAGTATAGAGACAGTTTGTTCAACCAAACACAAACGATGACCACAGGACACATCATTCGAAGTCATGACCACCAGATTTTCTCGGAGAAGTTGAGGAAAGTGGCTCTCTCTCCCTTTGATGACAAGCGATATGTCATGAGTGATGGCTATTCCACTTTGGCGCATGGACATTACAGTATATAAGGGGGGAGACACTTCAACTTTAGAGTCAGTTGAGGTGTGAACACTGAAGCGTCAACATGAAAAGATCTGCAACAACGGATATGGATACTCTTGCTGATACAGTGAAAGACATGAATGTGAAACATCCTGATACTACCATCAAGAAATTAAAAGTGGAGACGGCGACGGCGACGGCACCAACACCACAGTCGTGGGATGGAATGCTTTCTCTAGGCAATGGAAAGTATATCAAGATTATGAAACAAAGTAATGAAGGTGTGATAAACATTCGCAAATACCTCAGAGATGAGGGGACTGGAAAAAACCGTCCAACGAAAAAGGGAATTTTGCTGACAATACCTGAATGGAAAATGATGAAGAAGCAGGTGAAAGAAGTGGATAAAAGGCTTCGCAGACAAGACGACAAGTCATAACAAGGTAACAATCATGAATGCACTCATGTTGGACGATGGTGTCTACCTTAAAGTTAATGAGAGGAATGAAGTGATGATGGGTTCTCGGAGATGTTCTGCTTATCGGTTTAAACCTGAAGTGTGGAAAGACTTTAAAAACATACCGCTTGAAGCTGGGTTTAAACGCAGACTTGAAAATAAACTGGAAGTGACGGTGGCTGAATATGATTCTAAGATACGTGTGACATTCTGTAGAAATCTTTTACAGGATTATCCAAAGGATTATAAGGGAGTTGTGCCAGATACACCCTATGCACAGTTGATCTTCTTTGATATCAAGAACTGGCGCGCAATCTTACGATTCCTAGAAGCGATACAACATCCGCTGTTCGACATCATCCGAGTATAAGAAAGATGGAAGACGACTATGTGTTAGATTATGATTCCCATGACATATGGATTCTCATACATGAGAAACTTATGTGATGATATTGTGCTACGACATTTTGGACAGTATCTCGTCCTATCGCTTGATGACCAATCCGTGTTGAAGGATCATCTAGACAAGTTGAGAATACCCGGCTTTCTCCTAGCAGTCTCAAATGAATTAGAAGTGCGTGTGACTGAGAACGGTCTAGACGTGTTTGTACAATTTCGCCAATATGACGAGCTTACAGAAGACTGTGACATCATCACCCTCAGCACCGTGGAATGGAACGCGCTGTTGCAAGCATTGGATTGGAAAGAACCTGACGCTTGAATTCAAAGAGGAAGGAATACAACTTATGCGGGGTACCAAATCCATTGAGCTGCCACAACCTATGCGCGTGATAGACATAAATGAAGAAGGATATGAACTGAAACTGTCTGAACATGTAACTGTGAAAGTGATAAAGTTTGGTGATGTGTGTTATGTAAGCTTTCATAGCATTTACAAACACGGATGTAATGTCTATGATACCTATATCAATTTAGATTCTAATGAATGGCATGCATTGATGAATGTATTGAAAAATGAATGTGATTGTAAATAGACTTTGTAAATAGTGTAAATAGACTTTGTAGTTAAGAATTTGTAAATAGTGTAAATAGACTTTGTAAATAAAAGTTTGTAAATAGTGTAAATAAAATTTTGTAAATAGTGTAAATAGACTTTGTAAATAAAAGTTTGTAAATAGTGTAAATAGAATTTGTAGTTAAGAATTTGTAAATAGTGTAAATAGCGTTTGTAGTTAAGAGTTTGTAAATAGTGTTTGTAAACTTTGTAAATAGAACACAATAAACAAGACAGTTTGAAAACTTGGTTTGTTTTATTTAACAACAACAACTTAACTAATATAACAACAACTTAACTACAACTTAACTAATATAACAACAACAACATTAATAAAACAATGGTTTATAATGTCTATATACAAAATCCTTTACAATAAAATCGCCATCCTTTCTTTTTAATATATTCACAATATCAAACATACTCTGACCTCGAGCTCTATGTAATATATAATATACACAATAAAAACCACATGACGATGATATTGGCGTTTGTAATGAGATAGAATTATACATATAGTCATTTCTTAAAAACATGTCTAAACGATCATCGAGAGGGAACAGTCCATAAGAGTCAAAATATTCCACAGGGTCTTTATCATAATACACTGCCACCCAATGTTCTCCTGGTTCATCTTGATCGTCTGTGTTGATCACATAGGCGCCGCGTTGTAAAGATGGTAACTGGTCCATAGCAAACACGCCTTGAAACAAGTCTTTGGTCATGACATCACGACTCAATATGGCATCAATCTGCTTCGTGTTCATGACTGGTAGTCGAATTGAATGCTGCGATTTGCACTGATCTCAATAATGTTGTCAAATTCAGCATAGACAATGACATTGATGGTAGGTTGCAAAGCCGTAGCAAAGTTCATTTCTAACCGCAAATTCCCATGCTTGATCAGGGGGAAATGATCATCACCATCATAATCCGGTGTTAAGTCAAACGAAAATAAAGCATAACCTCTAGGCCAATCTTCCCGTTTTATAATGGAACTTTTCTCACCATTCAACCGATCAAACGATTTGTAAAGCGTTTCAAAAGCGTTCAGGTATTTGTTCTGTGTAATGTCAAGCTTGAGAGGTTTGGATAGAACTGGTTCACCATCCGTGTACAGTTGCATATAGTCCAGATTAAAATGATCAAAATTGTATGGATTCCTCAATACTGATCCACCAAAAGCTTCATTATGAACCAGACCAATGACAATACGATTTGGTAATTGACCCAAAAAGATGTTATCTTTCACAAAAGACTGAAATCCTGCTGGAATAGCCAAGACTTTACATTCTTTTCTAGTGATGATGATCTTGGCAGGACTTTTCATCAATGCATCTGTATGTCCTAACTGAATACCTGGACTCACCCTCACTTTGCGAATGGTTAAAAATGCCTCCTTCACTTCTACCTTATAGGTATTATTTGCAGCCATCAATACATAGTCATCTTTTTGTCTATGGAAACGCAACTTCAAACTGATACCATTCGGAAGATAACGATCCTGCTCAAACAAATCTATCCTTAAACCACCAGTAAGCATAACATCACGGCTAAGATGTGTATGCAAATAACGATGATGTAAACCATTATTGCCTTGCTCACCCAAGTCACCGCCGTCAGCATTGACATGAAACCCGGATACATATTGTTCATGATTAGGTCTTTTCACCTCATGACTATTCATTGACCCAGCAGTATCCTTGTACATGAGACGCATAGAGCGCTCAGAATGTAGACTTTCTTCCGAATCATGGATGAGATGAGAGATAATGCTGGTATAACCATGAGTATTGTTGCTATGCGAAACCAAACGATCATTCAGAAACAATTCAATATTAGACCATAACCCATTAAACACATCATTGATGCAAGAGCATTATCATCTGCGCCACACTCTGTTCCATCAGCCTTTAGAATGCGACATATAATATGAAGTTTGCTGTTCTTTAAATCTAGATATTCTTCTGTACTCGCAGGAATGTAGAATTCTATTGGAGCGCCTTCTCTAATGGTAGTCAATGGTTGATAGTCAACATTATAACTTTTCTCTACAGCAGTTTGCGTTGGTGGTACGTGAAACCATTCCAATGGAGAAAGACTACATTCACACGAATGATTATGAATGAGAGACATGATTTCAAAAGATATCTTTGCGATATTTTGATGTTATCCGTCTGGCTGTTTTTCGTCTTCTGGCACGTTTCGTTGGTTGCACACGCTTTTGTTCTCCAAACACACGTTCACCAAACACACGTTCTGCTACTCGGCCCGTCACATCTTTCGCGACATTCTTTGCAGCCTTCTTAAGATGTGGCGCAACGATCTTAGCCCCAGCCTTAAGTAATGGAATAGCTTTGCGAGCCAATGATCCCAGTATTGAACCAATACCATCGCCATATTGGATTCGCGCTCCTTTGAATCCTGGTAATTCCCCGCCCACTTGACGAAGAAAATGGTTGCGATATGCAGACGGATCGTGTGTATAAGCTTTCATATTGCTTTTGGTCGAAAATGAAGTTTACAGATCACCTTTCCAGTTTGAAATGGAACATTATGGCCTGTGTCGTCCTTAATATTCATTTCTATTATGTCAAATTTGGATGTGTTTACAGGAACATAATGCGGTTCGCCATACGTTTTCATGATAATATCTCCATCATGGCCTTGTATGCCAACAGAACGTAGCAAAGGCACATAATAATCACCAACAACTTGTGGTTCACAAATGCTACAATACACATACAGTGTATAAAACCCCTGTTTCACATCCGCTTTATGGTCAGCTGTACATGTTTCAGTATACCATTGATCTGGGATAAATCCTAAAATCTCAGCCAATCCAGCGGAAAAGGACACTTCATAACCATAATCGAGAAATAGAAACACACGTCGTCTAATTTTATCATACTTTATTCGAATAGCTTCTGTAAGTTTCAGAGCATTAGTCGCTTCTTCATTGACTGCCTCACATAGTTCTTGTATGGTTCTATAGTACCCATAAGGAATATCGAGAGTGCTAAGAATAGGATCATCGAATAGTTCTTGTTGATACTGAATAGAGTAGTCCATGCCCTGTCTCATCGTTGTCCATGTATGTGGATATTGAATTTCAGCTAAAGCCACTTCATATTTTCCATTTAGATAAATGGTTCGAGGCATACGAATTTGATAATTCGAAGCCTTGTTGTTGGGATAATAGGTCATACTCGCATTGCTAGGCAAAGTGATGTAAAAGCTTGTCGACTCCATGATGGGAACTAAATGGTATAGGTGCGTTGACGTTGTCTATATACCTCACGATAGCGCGCGTCATTCAACCAAGTATGCCAAATCTCATCCTCATTCACATGGTCTTTTATTTCTCCTTCACAACACGCGCTTGTACATCTTATTTTTACAGGAATAGTTGGTTTATCTTCTTGGCAACAACAACATAGCTCTTTCAACCATATTAAAAATTTTCCCATCCTTCAGGAAACTGTCTTTGTTGACGTTGTTTCATTTCTGTTGTAATGTCGTCACGAGTGGTCTTTTTACTAAACATTGTTTTTGGAATATTAGCATCAACAATTTCCTGGATAAACGGATGCCAACCATGTGGTATGGCTCGTTCTTTTCTTCTTGTCGCCACCAATGCTTCTTTCATCAAATCAACCATGTTGGAATTTGTGATAATATCGCCCGTTTTCAACACAAGTTCATTCTTCTCTGACCATTTAACACCATATTTTTTCAGTTCGGCTAAAAGTTGTAGTACTTTTCCATGATAGATAGGTTGAAAATGACTTAAAAATAACTTTTCTGGCTTTTCAGGTGGTGATGATGATGATGATGATGATGAGGGCTTTTGCTGCCTAGACTGACTTGTTCGTAAATGACGACCAAGAAGTTGAGACATTTCTATAGCCTTTTCACGTGTTCGTTTCCCACGTAAAAGTTTATTCACTTTCGTTTTGATATCATTTTTCTTTTCTAGCAACATTTTATATTCATATTCAGGAATGAGGACCATTTTCATCGTATGTTTCATTTTAGCAGTAGTTTGGCTAACAAGGGCAATGCCAATCTAGCAATAACTCCAATGAATCCTCCTTTCTGATTAATCAACTTCTTTTTTCGTCGAAGGGATATCTTCTTATCTGCTAGAGTACGTAGCGTATGACGTTCACGTTTAAATTCCTTAAACCGTTTTGAGCTTAAGGGTAAATGTCCTTGCAATATATTCAAACAAATTTCAAACAAGCTTGTTAATTCCTCCTTTGTAGCTTGCTGTAGCAAGGATTTACGTCGTTTAGGCCCACTGCGTGCAAGCAAATGAAGAAACGGTTGGTTCGCTCGAATACGTTTAGACATCTTGACTGCGAATGGTCAAATGAGTTGGTTCTTGTTCATACACTGCTTTATCAATATAGACATAATGTGTATCTTTTGGTAAAATGCCTGTACGAATACGTAGTTGATCATTTGTCTTTGGTTTTAAATCAATGAATAAATAACCATGAGGTTTGCTAGTAGCATCTTGATAGGCTTCTATGAGAAATTGAGATCTTCCAGGATACATTTGTCGTGCTAATGTACTAATTTGTTGACTGTCTCTCGGATTTTTAAACAGAATGATATAATGTGTATTCAAACTAATATTTCGCATCTCTTTCCCATGATGGAATAAATTATGCACAATAAAGATAATGCTTAGATTTTGATGACTGCTGCTAACACTAAAGAGACGTGTCATACGCTCATCACTATGACATTTGGTCATTAAGTCATCAATGATAAGTAAGTTTGGTTTCTTCGGGTTAAAACGCTCTTCAATGTCATCTGGAATGCCTTGGTAAAATTCCACGCCTTTCATTCCCTTGTACAAAGGCTGATCTGCTGCATAGAGCCATAAAATGTTTTTCGGAGAGGGTTGAATTAACTTTTGTTCTAGAATTTCCCTGACCAGAGACGTTTTGCCACTGCCTGTAGGTCCAGAGACCAAACATGTAAATGGATGCTTCATTGTTGAATGTCTGTTTCTTTCACCCAACTGTTAAACTTGTTTGGCCAACCTAACCACTTGACAAATAATTCTTTCACACCTCCTCGCCTTTTACGTGTTTTCAAGACTTTTTCAATTCTATACACAGATTCAATATCTTTGGTCACTTTCTGCAGTTCTTCTTCATAGAAATGGCCATCAATATCTTCGTCTAAAAAGTCTTTCACACGATACAAATGTATTCCTTGCTTCTTACAACGATGTGTGACAATGAAGACTTCTTGCGTCCATTTGATGTGATAATCGCGTTGAAACACATATTTAATGTGGGAAATGCGAACATGATCGCCAATGTTAAATTTAAAATTCTTCTTCTTCTTCGGTTTCAATTTCAGTTTGTCGACATACATATACTTCCACACTTTTGATTCGTTGTCTTTACGAATCTCGGCTGGAGCATATTTATTAGGAAGAGAACCATGAGGTCTATGGTTGTAATTGTACACCAAGTCTGGAAGAATGTCTAAGTAACGGTAAGTTTGATTATGTAGAAAATACCGATACATCATTCCCTTCAGAGTACGAATGACTCTTTCAGCAAAGTTGGCTTTGGTTTCATTCTTTGTGGTATAAGCATGAATGCCTTCTTTCTTCAAAAATGCTTTTACCCATCTGTTTTTAAATTCTGTTCCTTTATCAGACCTTAGAGTTCGCGGTCTTCGTCGTGTGTCATGAAAAATCTTTTGGAAAGCTTGTATGACGCTGGTATGTGATTTATTAGGTATTGGCTGTACCCAGACATATTTGGAAAACACATCAATGACAATGAGTAAAAAGCGTATGTCATCATTATAGGGAGCTATGTTTCCCATATCAGCCAAATCAATATCCCACATATCATCAATGCCACGCGTAATCACACGCTGTCTTTTGAACCTGTATTTGACAGGTTGGAGTAAACTGAAAGCATCTTGATCCTGCAGCCATTTCTTCACTTGTGACTGTGTGACTGGTTGATCATGTTTTCTTAAGATGTGATACAGTTTGTAAGGACCAGCAAATGCTCCAGGCTGTCCAGGTTTGAAGTAAATATTGGTCAAGTAGTCTTTCCACGTCGACATGATGAATGAAAACCACCTTCTCAACAGAACAGCTTTTATTTTATAACTCAACCAACATCACTAAACTAACATAGTAACTTAACTAACATGTATTTATAACTAACATGTATTTATAACCAACATATATTTACAGATCAAGTATAGATACAATGGTATGAATCACTGGAGACCATTGGTCTTCAATGAACACTAACCAATGACTGAGTTCATCCAATGTAATAGCATCTACACCATATTTTTCACAGCGTTGATTTGCATTATCTAACACTTTATCTAAATGAATGTAATATTTAGCTTCATTCCAATATGTATAAACACATGCAGCATGACAAGTATGTTCTGAACACTCTTCATGTTGACAAGCAGGACAGACTAAATAGGCAAACTTTTTTACAGCGGATAACATTTCTTCACAATAAGCTTTTTGCACAATATATTGTCTCAGTGTCATATCCGCCATTATGCAGTCTTGTGAGTCTTGCAGCACAAGTCTGTCAGGTTTAGCAAGTTATGCTGCTCCGGCAATGTAGCACAAGTCTGTCAGGTTTAGCAAGTTATGCTGCTCCGGCAATGCAAGTCTGTCAGGTTTAGCAAGTTTTTTCCAGTTGCTGTTCACTTAACACACTTCTCCATGTTCACACGTCTGCACATCAAGTCTCACACAACAAGATTCTCCATGTTGACTTTGTTTCTGTTGTTTTATTCTGACATGTCGGTTTCTTCCTGTAATAAAATATCTTTTAATATATTTGCTGCCTCTTCTATCATGTTCTTTCTTTGTTTACGTTCAAACCACTCACATAAAACTAAATTTGCTAGTAAGAAAAACATTGTTATCAATTCACTATGTTGTTACAAAGATGATTACAAGGGTTCTCTTACCTGATAAAGCTGCTCGGTTTCCTCTTCTTCTTTACAACAATCTCTCAAATGATCCACTTCGGTGAAATATACTTCAACATCACTACGAGCAGAATAAAGTGCAGAATCAAAGTCAAAGTCAGGATCTTCTTCTATTTCAATTTTATGACATTCTCCAAGAAATCTTGAATGCAGTTCAATCACATCAAGACTATGATGTACAACATCCCAAAAAGCATCCAAATGATAAAGTTGATAGTCTGGAGTGCCATAGCAAGCAAGTTTAGCAATCATCAAGTCAATATAAGCATTTTTAAAACATGCGGCCATCTTGTTTCAGTGTCTTGTGTGCTTTTACTTTGCTTCACTGACTTTAAGTACTCCACACTTGCCGCAGAAGTTGTTTGGTTCACACAACTTGCAATTATACATGTGGCAGTGGCAATGATAATCTTCCACATATCCACAAGCACCGCAATAGTCACAGGTAAGTCCAAGTTGATTTTGCACGTTCATGTTCTCCAACTGAACTTCAGTCAGCCTTTTCTTGGATAGCTTTGACACCTTCATCCGACCATCCTTTTGCAGCTTGATGATTGTTTTCTTGTCATGACATTCCTCACATGGTGATAGGGCTGAGTTGATGTTGTCCATCTCCTGAAGCAGTGTCTCCCATTCACCATCATTCATGTTGATGTGATGTGTGTATTCTTTCCCTTCAAACCGTGACGTGCGCACAAAACTCACATAACGCATATCCAAGTATGAAATGACTTCAAGCCACTTCGTTTGCGTTAAGTACAGTTTGAAGCCAATGTCGCGTAAATTTTTCAAGCTCTGGCACACAATCTTCCACAAAGATGGTGAATAAGCACACCATCTCTCTCCACGTGTGATGCGTAGAAATGGCCCATATTCTCCATGCTCCACAGTAATGGTTAAGTTAGCACTAATTTTAAAGCTGCTGCTGCGCTGCGCTGCGTTGCTTGTCTTGTTCTCCATGGCTGCAACAATGTATTGATGATCCACTCCCTCCAACTGTCTGCTGAGAAATGACTCCACTCTGCTGAGTTCACTCCCTTTTATACCCAACTGGTTGCTGAGTCAAGCTTTTCAAACTTCTTGCAAACGTTTGAATTCACTTCAACTCGTCCATGGTTGAATCGAACAAGGTCTGATACATTCGTCGTCAATGGAACATCATCATCATAAAGTAAAATGATTCTTGCAGCTACAACTAACATGAGCTCAACTGCCCAAATTGTATTCGCGTTGATAAATGCTGAATCAATGTCATAAGTTGATATGATAAATGTTAAATCAATGTTATAAGTTGATAGTATATGTAGATCTTCACAGTCACGTAGAAACGAGTCGATGAAATCACTTGGAATAGTCTTTCCGACAGCTTCCCAATGCAGATGTAAATTCTTCACTTGCTGCATCCAATCCCATTCAAAAGTAGGAAGCTTTGAAAACACATAGTTAGTATAATTCACTTTGAAGACGTCGTCCATAGTCATACATCTGTCAAGAAGTAATGCTGACATTGTGAAGTCTTTTCTCGTTACAATTTAGAGGGGGGGGGGGGGTCGGTCGACCCAAAAAATGAAAAATGTTCAGAATCGTCTGAAACGGATAAATATGCAAAAATCACAATTTCGAGGGGGGGGGGGGTGGTCGACCCAAAAAATGAAAAATGTTCAGAATCGTCTGAAACGGATAAATATACAAAAATCACAATTTCGAGGGGGGGGGGGGGTGGTCGACCCAAAAAATGAAAAATGTTCAGAATCGTCTGAAACGGATAAATATGCAAAAATCACAATTTCGAGGGGGGGGGGGGGGGTTCGTGGCTTTTTAGGGTCTGTTGCCATGGTTACACTGATTGACAGGTGGAGTTCGTTGGCTTCATGATGATTGACTCGGCCAACACTATCAAGCAACTTTCGCTCCAGACTTTCGCTCCAGACAGTATGACGTCATCCTGACGTCATTTTTACGTCATGGATGGCCGCGCCTATCCTAGCGCTTATCGTGACTTCCGCTCCAGACAACACTTCCGCTCCAGACAACACTTCCGGTCCAGACAACACTTCCGGTCCGGACAACACTTCCGGTCCAGACAGTATGATAGACAGAAAGTGGGCGGGGCTTCATTGTCTTCATTGATCTCATTGGCTTTTCATTGGTCACGTGACTGATGACGTCATTATCACCATGGTTACGCCTTGGTTACGCCTATGACGTCACTTCCGGTCCAGACAGTATGACGTCATCAAGTGGGGCAGAACCCCTCTTTCTACACTACTGGGGGGTCCTCACTTCTGACAGTCGACCCCTAGGGGGGGAGGGGGGAGGGGGAGGGGGGGAGGGGGGGAGGGGGTGTTTGATGACGTCACTTCCTGTTTTCGAACCCTTATTTTCCTACTACTATTCAAGCCAAATTTGGCGTTTACAAACAGAGGATATGACGTTGACCTTGGACAGTATCAGAATAAGACGTATGGGGGTAAACATTTCGCTGGAGGTTTGCTAAATTGGTTCCCACAAGCCACTTATTAACTACCCTTGCCGGTCTACACCTCTCGCAGAAATTTTGGTGTTTCCCCAGACCCCAGTGATCAGCGAATGGTAAATCCTGACGTCAGAGCTTGATTTGTATTACATTTTTGGTACTCATCGGGGTCTTCGTCGATAAGTTTACATTCGGCAGGAAAGCGAAACTGTTATATTTGTAATTATTATTAGTAGTAGTTTGGTTTGTAAATGCAGTTAATTATCAGATTATTTTAATATAATAATCTTGATTGTCTAGATGAAACAATAAATCTTATATTATCGTCCATGCTCGAATCAGCTCTTCCTTAATTTTACTCCGCAAGTGTCTCCGTCAGAGCTGCAAAGCTTGTTCAGCTAATAGGAATAAGCGTCATATTTTGTGGTCTACATACCCATCCCAGTTATACAGGCATTTACGAAAAGTTCATGTGCAGTATATCCAGTCCTACAAGGACGAGACAGTAATTGGGACACAATTATGGGTTTTTAATGATTTTAGGGAAATATCCCTCAACTTACACGTGGACAAATATGTACCATCGACAGAAGAGGTCTAAACGAACATTGCTAATACAAAACACAGCAACTTCACAGCATACGAACATTAAAATACATAAAAGTATAAATTGTGTTTCTAAGGTAAACAATAGACAAGTTTGGGACATAAAATGTCGGCCTGAACATGAACCAATCACAAACAGCGTTACAACCGATGTCCCAGAACATAAACCAATCACAAACAGCGTTACAACCGATGTCCCACGACCAAGATGGCGACGTCAACAAATAAACAGCTGATCAATCTGGCTGGTTTTATTAACTTTTCTCTTGAACAACAAATGATACTTTCAATTTTATGTTATAATATTTTGAGATACACTTTCCCAAGTATGTGGATCTAAGGATAACCAATAGTAAAATGGGTAAAGCAGGTTTCGGCCTATCTGCGTCAAATGTCTCATTCTACCCTCCGTCCCATTCTACGGTTTGGGCCTTGTAGATTACTCCTGTGGTCTTCTTATAAGCCAAACCACACTTTGGGTGTTCCAACAAAAATGCGCAAATTTTTGCATTTCGAATAAAGATAACCGGGTAAAAATGAAAGAAATGATAGATTTCGTCTAAATGTCAAATTTCTCTTGTACAAGAGAGCAGTCAGGTTTTGAACCACCCGTATGCGATTTTAAAAATTCATTAAAAGTAGGGCATAAAGTTCACAGGGTCCCGGGGACCCCTGACAATCGGATCGGGACCCCTGGAATTTGACCATGCAACCCTGTTGCAGAAACTGACCCTTTCTTTCCTTTAAATATGGAAAACAGCCGCTAGTACTAGAATATACCCTTTTTGCAAAAACAGGCCTAATTTGGCCCCAATTGTTCGGATTGGGGCCTATAGGTTTGGGGTGTCCGTCCGTCTGTCCGTCATCGCTTTATACCCCTATGAATTCGGGGGGCGGTTGGGGCCTGCTTGTGTTTCACAAATACTTACTTGTTTTTAATGGACTATATATTTTATTTCTTCAGATATTGTCAGGATTTGGGGCAGAGGAAGAGGGATACATATCCACTCCTCCATAATATAGAAATAACATAACTAAGCTCGGGGTGTTATGATCGTATAAACGGGCCCCTGCAAGACCACTTTGGCAGGCTATATCCCCAAAACATTTCGGTGGATAAGGCTCAGACGTCGAAAGAAGAACACACATATTTCGCAAATGTATACTGCAAAGTTTTTTTTTTTACATTTCCGTTGAAAATGTATGTTTGGCGATTTTTTAAATTGTTGAGATATTGTTGCGATATTTCTGAAACAGTTTGTTGGATAGGGCTGAAACGAGGGAAGAAGAACCCAAATGTGTACACCGACGTTTTCCATCATTTTCTGTAGAAATGTATTTTTGGCGATTTTTTTTTCAATTTTTTTGAGCCCGCCAATGTTGTACTTCTAAGCAAGGGATTTTTTTCCACATGACTGATTGGGGAGATGGGAGACATATCCGTTTTTGTTAAAAAAAAAACACTGGCCAGTCTAGTTTTACTCGGCTGACATCGAAGTTGTTTTTGCTTGGTTGCCAAGCTGTTCCATGTATGGGAGTGGTTATCTAACCTTAGCATTATTTGCAGTACCTGGAAGTTGGTCATGTGCTCATGTGAGTCGATTTTGTTCAAAACATACGTACATATTTGGGTACATGTCTAGATGATGCCGGTGTTATTTTTTTTCGTTCCCGTTCCTTCATAAATTCTATTTTTGGTAAATTTTTGAACATGGGGGGGGGGGGGGGGGGTTCGTGCATTTTTTTACTTTGGTAGGTTATATCTCCAAAACATTTCGTTGGATAAGGCTCAGACGTCGCAAGAACACACACATATATCGCAAATGTATACTGTAAATTTTTTTTTACATTTCCGTGGAAAATGTATGTTTGGCGATTTTTTAAATTGTTGAGATATTGTTGCGATATTTCCGAAACAGTTTGTTGGATTGGGCTGAAACGTGGCAAGAAGAACCCAAATGTGTACACCGACGTTTTCCATCATATTCTGTAAAAATGTATTTTTGGCGATTTTTTGGGCTCGCCAATGTTGTACTTTTAAGCAAGGGATTTTTTTCCACATGACTGCTTGGGGGAATGGGAGACATATCCGTTTTTGTTTAAAAGAACACTGGCCAGTCTAGTTTTACTCGGCTGACATCGAAGTTGTTTTTGCTTGGTTGCCAAGCTGTTCCTTGCGTGGGAGTGGTTATCTAACCTTAGCAGTATTTGCAGTACCTGGAAGTGGGTCATGTGCTTTCTTGTGTTATGACAAACAACTCACTTACCCCCACCCCACCCTCCCACCGAACTGAGTCATCTATTGTACAGTTAATAAAGGATGTTCTTCTAGTGCTTTTGCCGATGGAAATGCACAAGACAAGCTATATATAATGCAATGAATGCACAGGTGGATGAACCCGTATGAATACAGGCCCATATGACTTTGGGGAAGAGGGTTAGGGTTGCGTTCACAGCCGTACCTGTATTAGAAGGGGGAGAGGGGGTGACGGTAAGGGGGTTTGCTGATGTAGCGACCACCTGGATAAAAAAGACAACGTTAAAACCTCGACCATCGACCATCTTCCAGACCCAGATAAAGGCTTACAGTAAAACCTTTTTGTTTATTCATCTTCCAGACTCGGGTGAAAAAGACGAACAGTAAAACTTGTTTCTAGTACTCACCTCCCAGATCCGAATTAAAGACGCACAGTCAAATCTGTTTTTGTGACCACTTGTCTTGACTCCCTTCCAGACCCGGACAAAAAGATAAACAGTAAAAAGTGTTCTTTTTTTTTTTTTTAGCCTAACCGACTATCGCCGGTTGGTTGTACTCATCACTTGTGGAGTATGTGACCGCCGTGTGTGGAGTGTGTGTGTGTAAACATTTTTCAAAATGCTGCTCTTCCTACAGTTCTAGTCCGATTGTTTGGAATTTTTTCAGGAAAATTCCCTAGGTAATCTTCCACACAGCGTGTATTTAATTTTTGTTATTATTTTTATTTCATATATTTATTTATTTATTTATTTTTTTTTTTTTGGTGATTTGGTTAAAATCGGCCGAAATATTGGCCAAATTTGGGAAAGCACAAAAAATGGTACTCTTCTTACAAGCCCGGCCCGATTATGTTGAAATCTGACAGGAATGTTCCCCTCATGCCCCTGCTTCAGGCTTAAAGTATTGGCCAAAAACGGTCAATTTGCAGAAAAATCAGTGCTCCTACTTGATGAGTTCAAGCCCCGCTCAAGGGGAATTTTTTTCATTGTCTAACTTTATCAGTATTACAGGCAATGTTTACAATTCTACCTCCGACAGAGAGAGTAGTTTGCGTTGTCGCCTTCGAAACAAGAGGTTGGGAGTTAAAACTCGCTGCAGGCATACTTTTTCATTGTCTATCTTCATAGGTTTTACAGGCCATATTTGTAGTTTTGCCTCTCACGAAGCATGTAAAAGCACATGCTACATAAATTTCTTTTTCCTTTCTTTTCTTCTTTCTTTCCTTCCTTCCTTCTCCCTTTCTTTGTTCCCAGGTAGATCTTGCGTGGAGTTGTACCGTTTTTGTTATCGGTTTGGCAAAAACTGGCCAAACAAACGGATATCATTAAGGGAAACGCAAAAGAAAGAATCTTGTTGTCCCATAGATCCTGTTCGATTACTTTTGATAGTAATATTTGGCCGTAAGACCTATCAAATTTAAATTTTGTTAAAATTGATCTATTACTCCTTTCAGCTTTGTAATTTATTTGCTTTTACGGCTTGGCACAATGTCCACGGCCATTCTTGTAATTACCACTTGGCCAGAATCGGACAAAAAAAGACAAACAGCAAAATCTGCCTGACGTGACCACTTTCCAGACCGTTTAAAAAAAAAAAGACGTAGAGTAAAACGTAGAGTAGTGACCTTCCTCCACACCCGAACAAATAAGACGTATTGGAAAACCCGTTTTAGCGACCATCCCAGACCCTGACCCATGTAAAAAGACGCACACCGGTATCTGCGCTTTAATAGAAATCGAAGATTAAGATACCCACAAGTGTACTTCCACCCCTTCCCCATTCAAAAAATGGGATAAATGTGTTACGTAACTCGACTTCTGGTCACAACAGATATATTCAGAGATACACCAAAACCCCGGGATCGGACCGCCCCGCAAATAGGACTACCCCGGAAATCGGACCACTTTTCGAGAGGAACCGAATGAAACCCATTGCTTTCTATTATTAAAGAACCCCACAAATCGGACCACTCCGCAAATCGAACCATAGGACCACTTTTGTAAGTCCGGAACGCAGACAGAGCCCCGGAAATCGGACCAGCCTACGCACATGACATGTACTCAGTAAACAAACATAAATTGAGGTTATCGGTGTTGGGGATTATAATGCTTAATGATCACAGGCTCGTTGACTGCTTTGATTTAGGTGGGGATCATACTTTCTTGAGTACACAAAGGACTTGTTTGATTAAAAGAAACTCCGTCAATGTGATTATAAAACGGGGTTTTTCTGGTGTGTGATGTTGCATCACATGTAATAGGTAGTTGCTTTAATTTGGTATTTGCAAATTTATCCATTTGAAGAAGTGGGTCAAACAAACTCCTAGATTTTTCACAGATGACGCTGTTGTGACAATCGAATCGCCAATGGTCAGCGCAAGATTACCTGATTGTGTTAGGGTATAGCGGGATCTGAACACGATAAATTCCGTTTTATCGTCGTTTAATCTGAGCATACTAGTTAACATCCACGCTTTGATGTCTTTTACACATAATTCCAGTTTTTCAAGAACGGTGGCTATTTTTTTCGGTCGAAGTTGATGTAAATCTGACCATCGTCAGCGTAGAAGTGGTAAAATACATTGTGCCGAGAAGCAATGTCAGCTGAGGGCGTTACATAAAGCGAAAACAGGATTGGGTCGAGCACTGAGCGCTGGGGAAGGCCAAAGTCTAAAATCTTTTCTTCAGATACAGATGAAATCACTTAATCGCATACCGGTTAAACGCATAAATCGGTTAACTGCATATTATTCGCGAATCCCAAACCATTTCCAATGCTACCTATTGGAAATTTAACCGGATAATTGTATACCGCTTAATCGCATAAACTGGATAAACGCATAGCTTTTTCACGTTAAAATGGAAAGCACACCGGTTAATTGCACAATTCTGGGTGACTGTCCAAACAGTACCAAACTAAGGGAGTGAGCTGCTCCTCATTTATTTATCTAATGCATTGTCTTCCGTTTGCTTGACCCATTGTGTACATGTACCAACCCCACTCGCGGTTGTTAACAGTGAGTCTCGAACTCTTATTAATCACCGCACACCTCTCAGCTCTCACTAGATAATGACCTTTATCCTTAATCCCCGCACTGCCTTAGCTGACGCTAGATAATGGCCTGCAGCTCCTAATCCACTATAGACCCGTGTCACTTCTGCCTCAGTTCTCAAAAATCCTGGAAAAATTGTTCGAAAATCGCCTTAATAAATTCGTAGAAAGTAACAATCTATTAAGTGAAAGTCAATAGGGATTCCGAAATTGCCGTTCAACATCCTTAGCTTTAATACAGTTACTTGAAGAATTAACGAGCGCAATAGATAAAAAGCATGCAACAATAGGGGTATTCATAGATCTGAAAAAGGCGTTTGACACGATAAATCATAGTCTCCTTCTCAAAAAACTCAGCTATTATGGTATAAGAGGCATCTCAAATGAATGGATTGAAAGCTATTTGGCAAATCGTCAGCAATTTGTTCAGATCGATAACTTTGTTTCTACTACATCTAATGTAATCTGTGGTGTCCCTCAAGGCTCTATTTTAGGTCCAAAATTATTTATCTTATATATTAATGATATTGTGAATGTTTCAAAGTTACTAAAGTTCATTCTCTTCGCGGATGATACAAATATTTTCTACACAGGGAAAAATGTATCGGAAATTGAAAAAATAATCAACATAGAATTAATAAAGTTAAGCACTTGGTTCAAATTAAATAAGCTTTCTCTTAATGTATCGAAAACAAATTTCATGGTATTTGGACACTCAAATAGAAGTCTGGATGTGAATATCTTGTTCGCAGAAGAAACTGTCAAGCGTGTTGGCTCAACTAAATTCCTAGGCGTTATTATAGACGAGAAACTATCATGGAAAGCACATGTATTAAAAGTAAGAAGTAATTTGTCGAAATGTATTTCCATATTGTACAAATCTAGTTTTGTCTTGGAGAGTAATGCTCTGTACATGATTTATTGCACATTGTTTCTCCCGTCTATGATGTACTGTATAGAGGTTTGGGGTAACACCTACAAAAGTAACACAAGGTGTATTTTCATTCTTCAAAAGAGAGCTATAAGATTAATTGATAATGCTCCTAAACTAACGCATTCTCAACAATTGTTTCATTCTTTGAAATTGTTAACCTTTTACGATATCGTCAAATTTAAAACACTAGTTATCATGTTTAAAGCAAAATATTATCTTCTTCCTAAAAATATACAATGTTATTTTAATATAAATTTACAAAATGAAAGGAAAACAAGACAACACGGAAAATTCTCAAGTTGTTATGTTAGAACTACGTTAAAGCAACACTGTATCAGTATAGTTGGGGTAAAATTCTGGAACTCGTTACCAGATGATTTAAAGAATATCAGCTGCTTAAAATCGTTTAAATCTCAGTTAAAGTTTAGTTTAATCTCCTCATACACGACCTTATAACCTAGTGATATAATTGTGATTTATAGAGTCTCATAGTTGTTGATAGTTGTACTGCACATGTCGTTTGTGTTTCCAGTTGAGCACGTTCCTTTTTGGTTATGTTTTAGCATATAAAGCAAAAAATTAAACTGAAACAAGAGTGGCAAACTTGAAATTTAAAGTTTTTTGTCCTTTTAGAAGTGGTTTACGTATACATATAAACTTTGTATTGGACAAGCAGTAAACAAGCTCAGCTTATGCTTTGTCCCTTTCTGAATCTGAATCTAGAATTGTCTCTTTTTTCTTTTTATTACAACTGGATAAAATTGTGCAAACTTTGTTTTGTAATTCTCTTCAGAAATAAACCAAGAAATGAAATGAAATGAAATCCCCGCGCTGCCTGAGCTCCCACTAAATAATGGTACTCCGGATAAACGCATATATCGGATAAACGCATAACAGGACTTGGCTAATTGGCTATGCGCCGGGGAAGGCCTAAGTCTAAAATCTTTTCTTCAGATACAGATGAAATCACTTAATCGCACACCGGTTAAACGCATAAATCGGTTAACTGCATATTATTCGCAAATCCCAAACCATTTCCAATGCTACCTATTGGAAATTTAACCGGATAATTGTATACCGCTTAATCGCATAAACTGGATAAACGCATAGCTTTTTCACGTTAAAATGGAAAGCACACCGGTTAATTGCACAATTCTGGGTGACTATCCAAACAGTACCAAACTAAGGAATGAGCTGCTCCTCGTTTATTTATCTAATGCATTGTTTTCTGTTTGCTTGACCCATTGTGTACATGTACCAACCAACTCGCGGTTGTTAACGGTGAGTCTCGAACTCTTATTAATCACCGCACCCTCTCAGCTCTCAGTAGATAATGACCTTTATCCTTAATCCCCGCACTGCCTTAGCTGACGCTAGATAATGGCCTGCAGCTCCTAATCCCCGCGCTGCCTGAGCTCCCACTAAATAATGGTACTCCGGATGAACGCATATATCGGATAAACGCATAACAGGACTTGGCAAATTGGCTAAACGCATAAATCGGTCAACTGCATATTATTCGCAATTCCCAAACAATTTCCAATGCTGATTGCTAGCGATTGAGCAAAGAGTGGGTTTGGAGATAGCTATTTATACTTTTTGCAACAATGCGTTCAGTCAATATGTAAATAAAACTAAGATTAGAAAATTTTTCAACACCTTCAGATCCACAGTGGACTTTTCAGACCCCAACCGTCTATAGGATTGCACTCTGTCCGTCTGTCTGTCCTGCCGTCCGTGTGTCACACTTTGGATGCTGTTTAGTCTCCGAAACTATTTACCCTAGGCATGTGCAACCTTGCACAGTGAAAATATGTATATTGGCGTTGTGCAACGTCGTGTTATTTTTCAAATCGGCCAAAAATTGCCAAAATGGCGACTTGTCAGACATCGTGATTTTTAGGTAACTGTAATGTAAGACTTAGGTGACTTCCACGCGAGTTCTTCGAAACTATTTACCCTAGGCATATGCGACCTTGCACAGTGAAAATATATATATTGAAGTTGTGCAACGTCGTGTTATTTTTCAAATCGGTAGAAAATTGCCAAAATGGCGACTTGTTGTGTCGGTTGGGTCTGCGCTTTCGACGATGACTTGTTATGTGACTAATTTTCAGCATTTGAACTATTCTTGGGTGGAAATACGATTGCGGGATCGTCGAAGACGCGAGGCGAAGCTTTTAAGGATACATTCCTCTGCAACACAGTCCCGTTGATAAACAGTGACTAATAACAATCCAAAGTTATAACAGTATCCAATGGCGATATAGTTAAGAGGATGAAATGCAGTTTTGTTCATCCGAGGAGTGGAATGTTACACTCGGCGAACCCTCGGGCTGGAATATTGAACAAAACTGAATGTCATCCTCTTAACTATATCATAATTGTTTTGTTGCATTTGCTATAGCCATAGGAGCTTAAATTAACGAATTGGGGCCATGTTATGATCATCCTGTACTTCGTTGACGCGACCCGCACTAGGTTGTAAGGTCTTTTCGACCAAGGGGAGGTACATAGTGCTTGTGCGTTCTGTGTGTGTGTGCGTGTTTGTGTGTCAGTCTGTTGTCCGATCGACTTCAAACTTGATCTGTTTATTGCTTGGTTAGGTCGGACGGTTCTGTCAACTTTTGACGCATGTTACGTGATTAGGCGAAGCATATGACGCCATTATATATAAATTTTTGTGCAGAATTTCTCAGTCGCTGAACATCGGAGAAAGTTCAAATTTTATGTGGGTCAGCCTGACGATTGTATCAACTTTTTTGACGGATGTGACGGTATTAAGAAAGGCATATGACGTCATTACTTAAAAATCCTATGTGTAAGATTTCTCAGCTGCTGAACATGGGAGAAGAACGAACGAAAACGGTACATCGCGTCATCACATAAGATATGCATATAATTTGAACAGGATGGGTATTCCTTGAGTCAGCTGGATGGCTGTTTCAATTTTTGACGCGTTTGGTAAAATTAAGAATGACGTCATTACGTAAAAATTGATCTGTTGTTAAGCAAAATATCTCGATAGCGGAAAGTCGGATCGACTTCAAACGTCGTGTAGTTATTCCTTGGATAAGTCGCACAGTTTTTGTTAAACAATCAAGGTGTATGACGTCACCACCCCCCCCCCCCTCGCCTTCCCCGTTTTGTTGGCTGTTTTGTTAACTGAGCATAGTTGTTAACTTCGCTGGCGATTTTAGTTTTTAGCTTTTTTCAGAAGATTCTCGAGTATTCCTGCACTCTTAGAGTGCTTGAAAACAGCAAAACTTACTGTCGATCTATGACTTTTTCGTTGTGTGTGGCTATTTCATTGCCTATAATTGATCTTTTGTGCGTTTCTCATCTCCAGCTATCACACAACGAAGCGAGGAGTCAGTGTCAGTCGTGTTGCAGGGGACTGAACGTTCCGTACCTTTTCCTTTCCGCACTCTTTTTGAGTCGTTCCGTACCCTTTTTTGGACTTTCTGCACCCTGCCAAAAGACGTTCCGCACCCTATTTGGCCGAACCGCACCTCTTTTATTTTCAGTCTTCTCTTTTATTTTTAGTTAACAATTTTTTATTTCATTTTTAATTTTTTCGGAAAACCGATTATGCACCCAGATGAATTGTTAAATATTCTATAAATTTTCATATTGAGTGATAAATGAAATTATAGGGTTTGCTTTTTGATGACTTTACAAGTTGATGGCAATCAGAAATATTGGGATGAACGTGTAATCATTTCTTAAATTTTCCCAGCATTCATTGCAATTTTAATAATCAAGGATTTGACATTACGAGCTGAGTAGGTCAATCCGGAGTAAATCCTGCCAGCAAATTGCAATTTACTGTAATCGCGGAGAAGCTTGGGGATAAAGATTAACGGAGATCATGGCTCCGAGGCATGTCACCCCCGGAGTAAAACCTGTCTTAGTACAGATAACGCCTGCCCTGTAAATCCTGCGACTTAATCCTGTCTTTGGGCGAGTAAGTCCTGTCTTAGGCGAGTAAGATTTTCTCTCGGGGTATATATGATGCCACTTGCAACTGACACATATGAGTTGAACATTCTGCAACAGCGGTCATCGTTTATGGTTTTTATAAACGCGTCAAAAGAAATGTTTGTCATCTCTGTAAAAAAAAGGTCTGCGACCCAGGCAGCAGATCGTTACATGCGTGAAATGCGATTGACTTCAGCATCGAAAATGTAAAACAGGAATATCTCAGGAAGATTATTTAAGAGCAAAGAAAAGTAAGTGTTTTTAGTCAGTTGATGGCCGATTTTTTGTACCTTTTATTGCATAACATGAATGAAAAAAAATATCGGGACTTAACCGACTGACTAATCAGTCAGTTAAGCGTCATTAGTTTTTTTATTCATGTTAGACACTATTTTTTTTGCAATTTTACACACCATATTTTGTGTATTGGCATCTGTAATAGATATATTTTTTCAGAGAAAAGGAGGATAGCCAGTCCTGTCGAGAACAGACTTTGGACTTTGAGATCCAGGTGCTCCAGCCGTCTCTACAAACAGATTTGTTATGAGCGACAATAGCGCGAACAGGAGCTGAACAACCTAGAACGTGTGGTTTGTTCCTACAATCTTCGCGTAGCGGAACCAGTTCCATACAACGGAAACTGTCTTTATTTTTGAGTCGCGGTCATGAAGACAGGTTGTTCAGCGTCACTTCTCCGAAGTGATCTTGTAGACTTCATAAGTCACGTGAGTACGAATGCGTCTTTTCTAATAATTATGAAACGGTACTATGTGTAAAAATTACGGTCAGTTTATGTATTTAATCTAGATTTAATCTATTTGATTTAATTTAATCTAAATTTTGTTTATTTGGGAACTTGGCATGCAGATTAAGTGAGTGGACCGTAAAAAAAAAAGTTTTTTTTTTGCATTATGGTTTTATATATTTCAAATTTATTTTGATTTCAGAATTGCCCTCGCAATCTTGCGGAAACGCTGGAAGATAATTTTGTCCAGGACTTGGCGATACCGCACTCGGAATGTAAAGTATCCCGTGCAATTGAGGGTATTGCGCGAATGTTGAGCATCACCATAGTCATCTTCACAGCTTGCCGCCAGACCGGGTATACGGCCAGTTCGCAGCACGGGGCTGGTGAAGAAATGCTCTTCCTGGGACACATCAAAGACAAACATTTTGTCCCTCTTGTGCCGATAGAAGTTGAAAGAAGTGACATCAGTGACTTGGGTAAATGTTTTTTTATCAGCCATTTCTTTGCAGTTAATAATAATAACAATAACAACAATAATAATCAATAAATAAAAATAATAATATTAATAATAATAATAATAATAATATTAATAGAAATAAATAAATAATAATAATAAGAAACTGACTGCATGGTAAACAGCTGTAAATTTAAGAATAAATCAGCAAAAACTAAATTGTTATTAATCCACAATTTTACTTTACAGACGAAGGTCCTTTTATGCCAAGAGCGGAAAGTACGAGAACATCACAGAGCACGCCTAGCCAAGCAAAAAGCTTTGATGTGACCCAAAAGTCTGCTGAAACTTCTTCGTTTGACTTGACACAGCACCAACAATTGAAAGAAGACATTGCTCCTGAAGAACGGTCGATTGATGAGGCAACTCCAGTTTCGAATTCCAACAGCGTCGAGTTTCACCGTCAATTTGAATACGGAATTGTTAAGTATTGTAACAGGAAAGGCAATTCGCAGCTTGTTGATCCCAAAGGTTTTATGTACAACATGAAGAGAACGCTGAAAAAAGGTGGAAAGTACTGGAGATGCGCCGAGTGGTGTCCGTCATGCAACAGTCACACAGATCGGCGAAACCTTTAAAGCTGGACAGTTTTCACGGAACCATGCTGCAAAACCAGGAAAGCTGGTGACCATTGAACTTGCTGCACAGGTAATTTAGGCTAAATTTGAAACTAGACCGGTTATGTCACCGAGTGACGAAATTAACGCTTAAAAATTACAAAGTACAAAGAAGGTTCACAATAATAAGAAAGTCCACAAAAATGCCTTGTTGAAACTTTTTTTCAGTTTTACAGGTTAAACAAGGTGCATAGAAGGACATATTAAGTCTACGGGTCAAATTGTAGAGACTGTACTTCTGAAGACAGGGTAACCCGCGCCGCCGGGAGACCAAAACACCCACACGACCTTGACTTTAAGGTAATATTGGGTCAACAAAAAATTTCCTTCGGTGCAAGTGTGAATTAGACACGTCGATAAATGCAAAGGGGCGACGCATGAAAATTCCAAGTGTAATAATTTACGTAAATTAAACGCCTGAATACCCATGTTTTATAACAGTTTCTTTTATGTGCGTGTGTTTCAGCTCAACGATAGTCATATCCCCCCGTAAAGACATACGAGTAGACAAACAGCGTCACCTATTATTCTGTACGCCAAACCAGATTACCTTGCTAGCTTCCGCACGAACCTGGTACAGGGACGGCACTTTTAGAGTCATTCGTCACCTCTTTTTACAGCTATTCAGCTTGCACGCTTTTATAAAAGCAGACGGGAATGCCAAGCTGGTCCCACTCGCATTTGCGATTATGTCCCGACGAAAGAAGACAGATTACATAGAGGTCTTTCGGGTATTGAAAGAGTTGGTCCCAAACTTAGAAGATGGTGGTGCCGATTTTGAACGAGGTAAAGTTTTAACCTAATAAGATAGTAGATAATCAGAAAGAAGATATGTTCAACTAAAAGTTTCAAACAGAAAACAAAAAATAACTTTACTTAATACGAGGCTGAGAAAACAAACTTCAGGAAATACAATACGCGAGGTACAAAATCCTCTCAAGAATAAATGAATGGTATTTTTGCTTGTTACAGGCCTATGGAAAGCGTTCAGGGAGGTTTTCGGTCCGGATATAAGGCTACAAGGTTGCGTCTTCCACTGGACCCAGGCAGTCTGGAGGAAAGTGCTTCAGGTCCAGTACATGGAAAAAGCATATGTGCACAGTTTGATCAGAAAACTCCTGGCTCTTTCGTTTCTCCCGGCCGCCCACGTACAGCCGTCCTTTGAAAAGATCCACGACCGCGCCTCCGCACACAAAGTCCTGAAGTCTTTGTGTACGTATGTCGAGGACAATTGGATCTTGTCAACAGTCTGGAATATTGGAGAGTGGTCTGTTTTTGGCCTAATTGTGCGCACAAATAATGATGTCGAGGGCTGGCATCATAGATTGAATTCCAGAGCTTCACACGCTAACCGCAACCTGTACTTTCTTATTAGCGTTCTCCGCACAGAAGCCTCCATGATCAGTGTGCACCTTAGTCTTGCATCTGAGGGTCGCAGCCAGAAAGCCCAGACGAAGAGCAAATACCGCAGAATTTCAGCACAGATAGCGAAGTTCTGGGACGAGTATCGGTGCGGGAGCCGTTCAGCCTCAAAGCTACTGAAAGCAGTTAGCCATGTGTACGCTCCAGTTGCTGAGTAGAAGACTCGCTTTTACTTCGAGTAAAGTGCCTATAGAGACGATTTAACTGAAGAGACAAACGTTTTTGTAGTGATAAAGCCACAAATTTGTGCTTTGAGTTTTTCTGTTCCTCTTTTTGTTCCTCTTTTTGTAAGTGCTTCGTTTTTTAACTCCTGTCGCTCTGTGTAATGTTTCTTTTATTTAATTATTTTTAATTTTTTTTGTTTAAAAAAAATAAACAACTTTTATTTCGTGCTTGGTGTTTATTTCACAATTCAATTTTTAAAAAATTGTGTGAATAATGCAGGAAACCAAAAATGTGAAGTATTTTCCATCGACAAAACGTAATTATTCAGTGTCACTGAGAAATTACCCCCCCCCTACATCATGCTAATCAAACATTACAGATAATTGCAATTTTCCTCACGAAAGAACTTGATATCTCACAAATGTCCGATTTATTCAAATTGCAATCAGTGCAAGAATTTTTCAATTGTCAATAGCATTTGGCACCGCTCCTAATTTCGGACAATAATAGCAAAATCGATCGCCCAAAGCACACAAATCAATAAATGACAAGAGCTCCCGTGCCATGAACTCCATAATTCTTTACTCCCTGTCGTCTCCGTGATCACAGGACGGTAAATTGTAATTTTCTAAAGCGTTATGAAATGCTCTGTACTGTCGGTGGTATTAACTCATATACGATTCATTATAATACCAAATCCTTCAGAGTTAGAATTGCAATCCGTGCTGAAGAGACGTAAGGTAAAACCTGCCTTTCTTGACCAACTGCCAGACCGAATAAAAATGTAACGTACAGTAATACTGCTGTAGTGACCAGATCCAGATACAATGGACTTACAGTAAAACCCATTTTAGCGACCACCTTTCAGACTCAGATAAAAAAGACCACCATCTAGTTTTGTTTATTTTTCGAATTTTTGACAGTGAGTTACGATCATATGATATTATGAAATTTTTCATTTCATTAATAGGAAAAAAGGTGAATGGCTATTGGGAAACTAGAGGCTCATTTCGCTAGCGAAATGTTAAACACTTGACAAAAATTAAAACGCAAAAATACTTCCTTCAGTGGGTTAGTTCTTGAATAATATATTGCAAACAACACAGCTTGAATACGTCTTATAAGCCGAGTAGTGTTTGGTTGTTGTTGACTTAAAGTTTTATTGACCGATCAGGCATACGTCGTGTTATCCATTTACGCAGTGAGAGCTCGCACAAAGCTCAGCAACTGTGTTCTGGCTGTGCGTTAAATGCTACGCATTTACTTGCAAAAAATACACTCTTTTCACATGGCGTTTTAACAAAGAAAACGAAATCAAAGACGAAAATAAAAAGTGACATGCACATGTTCATATCAAGCTCTTCATAAGTCCCAAGTTTGATGGTCGTAGGGCCCATCGTGTCAGAGAAGAAGAAGACACAAAAAATCGGAAAAAGTGTCAAGAAGAAAAAAAAAAAAGGACGAATTTTGCTCGCACAAATTCATATAACTCTTGCAAGCCAAAGGCTTGTCAAGTGTTAATTATGGATTTAGTCGGAGAGACATTTGTTTTTCATTACAAAGAAAAGAATCTAAATAGGTGTCGATTGAAAATGCGTAATTTAAGTCTGCACTCTCATGTTTTATTTGCATTGGTTGCCCTAGTTGTCTTTCGTGATGGCCTTGAGAACTTACAAACGTGGCATAAAAATGGTCTCTGTGCCATTCATTGTAAATAATGCTTCATATTTGTAAACCAGGTGTCTTTATATTTTAATTTATTATTTTATTGGGAAATTCAAAGCAAAATTTAAAAATAGCTTTTGAATTCTAAAGATGTTGGATGTTATACGAAACCACACATTTTTAGAGTAAAAAGAATCTTCATGGATGGGTATATTTAGCAATAACTCACTTTTCCAAACTTTTTTCGTTGACCTAACACCTCACTTTGACTCCATTTACAATAAAAATATCGGACTCCAGATCATGCAACATTTATTTTTTTGTTAACTATGTCGCAGTCAGATTTATTAAACAGCTCTCGACACGCAAACAGAAAGGACCTTTTTATTTAAAAATGCAACAACAAGTGTTATTGAATTGCAGTTCTCAATGTCTGTATGTTGTGAATATGTATTCGTTGATATTCACTGCAACTTAATGGTTAATTGTTACAGCTTGAATGACAAATGGTGTATCTTTTTATGTAGATTTTCGTCGCTGCCTCCTGAACGATTAAGCAAATGTGTAGCTTCAACGATCACAGAAAAGGCCAGAAATGAAAATGGTATCTCACTTTGCATGCCGGCTGTTGATCCTGCTGCAAATTTTTATTTCATTTCTTATGAAAAGTAGGTTCAGCTTTAAATTGTAAGCATTTGAAATATAATATTTGGTCAATATTTTGTGAGGGGATTTGAAATACAGTACAAGTACAGTGATAATCCGGGATAGAACCAACCCGGAAGTGACGCACCTCGGAAATGGAAACATTTTTTCAGTAGTCTTGTCCCAGTTTCCTTGAGTTTCATGTTCAGGTTGCAGTAGCGAAATGGTAGAACTTCAGGTGGATATTGAAAAGACTTAGTTTGTGAAGCTTTTGTCGGATCACTCCCATGAATTAGTTCTCTGCCTGCCACAATGTCCCTCGACATTCTTGTTAATGGTTTTCCCTTTCTCTGTTTTTTAAATGCTCACCAACCTATTAACAATAATATCAAAAATCATGCTTTCCGCTTTGTTTAAATGATGTTCTCCGCAACAAATATAAATGCAATCTCCGTATAATGTGATGACCATTTTAAAATAGTTTATAGGTGAAACAATGAATCAGAACGTAAATATCGACAGATGTTGCAATTATTTGTGACTAAATCGCCAGTTAAGTTACGTAGCATTGCATGTGATGACTTGTTTTGAGTGACTATGACAAGGTAAGAAAATAGTGATCTAAAGGCTCACATTTTCTCCCGAGATAATATTTCATGTTGACTCAAAATGGTCAGTCTGTACTAAGTATGTATAACATATTGTCCCACAATGATTCAAGTGTTTTACTTTAATTGTACAGTTTCTGGGGATGCGTCATGCTCGGATTCAGTAGAGAGTTACTATGGTTACTGCTATGCGATATTTGACCGCAATGACCACAATGATGCCGTGGAAATGTGTAGCCAACAGAACGGCCTCTTGGTGTGGTTCAGCAGTATGGAGGAGTACTACTGGTTGAAAGGCCGCCTTCAGTACTATAGAAAAGCAACAGATGGAGACTCATGCTTTTATATTGGTAAGGTTTTGTGACCATTTCATTTATCTACCCACATAGTTCCTGCTGTTCTTGAAAATCCTGAAACGCTCTGGAATTTTGCAAGAGTCCTAGAAAGGACATGTCAAAGAGCCACGAAAGTCCTGGAAATGGAAAATGTAATTAATTATAATTATTATAACTTGATGATATCATAGTATCTGATTATATATATGTTATACCCTTGTAACATTTACTTCCTTTATATATGTTTACAGGCAAACTGACATATTATGAAGTTTACAAAGTTCTTGAAAATTACACTAGTTTGTAAAGTGCCTAAACTATTTCAGGAACTTTATCAACTTCCTTATTTGGGGGCTTGGACATTAAGCAGTTTGCCTGAAATTAAAAACCATTCCTTGTAATAGTCACAACCAAAAACTATATGTATATATATATTATTATTATAGAGAAATAATAAAAAGTAAAATCAATTTATAAGAGGCAATTTACACACCGAAATTACGATATATATATAGTCTAGACGGACACAGGCGTTTTGCACTTTCTGTAATTTAGAAGTCAGTTCTTGAGTTATGCCAACGAACAAACAGTTGCAGTAATCCAGCCTCGAGATGATCAGCGAGTGCATAAGTATTTTCGTTGCATCTTCAGTGAGCAGGTGACGTATAGAGCGTGGCTTTCGAATCCAGAAGTACGAGGCTTTGACAAGATGTAAAACATGACTTCTCATTATCAGCTCTTGATCTAAGAAAACTGCGACATTTTTGACACAACGGCCAGTTTTAATTTCTTCACCAGCAGTACAGATCGAGTCGAATGGAACTGTGTTTTTTTTTTTAATTGATTTCAGTTTAGATGGTTATCGAACATCCGTTAGATGGTCGTCGAACAGATTGCTTTAAGACACTGCTCGAGTTCTAGTTTTGTAGACTATAATAATTTGGTGTGTTTAGGGCTGACTGATTTATAAACTTAACTGTCGTCAGTGAAGACATGGTAGAGAATATTGAGTAGGAAGATGATATTACTAAACTCTTTCTTGTAACATGTGTATTCCCATGGGCCTAGACCCGATCCCTGAGGAACTGCAGTCGTAAGTTGAACCGGAGACGATAATGTATTATCCACTAAAATGCACTGGCGACGGTCATGTAAGCACGATGGGAACCACTGCAGGGCTGAGTCATTTATTCCAAAATCAGAACGTAAGCGCCGGAGCAAAATGCTATGACTGACAATATCAAATGCGGCACTTAAATCTAACATATCAAGTAACACCACTCCTTGATTATCCATGCTACGATGTATGTCATTCACTTCTTTAACCAGCACTGTTTCAGTGCTGAAACCCTTCCGATAGGCAGATTGCATCGCTTCGCATGACTGCTTGCTGCAGTGGGGCCTATTTATTCCGTGACAGTGGGTTCAATCACTTTCGATACAAACGGTAAATTTGACACAGGTCGAAAATTGCTATCATGTAACTCGAGCTGTGACTTTTTCAAAATGGTATAACGTGAGCTAATTTGAAATCAGATGGCATATGACCCGTTGTAATTGAAGTGTTTCTAATATGTTTCAAAACTGGTTTCAAAACAACATAGTTTCAGCATTACAGCATTTTAACAGAGGTGTAGGTCGAGGATCGAGATTGCACATGGTTGCGCGAGCTTTCAAGACCTGCTGTTTAATGATACTCTCCGGCATAGGAGTGAATTCCGAAAAGTGGGCAGTTTGACTGCTAATCTCATCTAAGCAATCCACAATTGGACTGAAAGCTTGTTTTATTTTATCCACTTTTGATTTGAAAAAAAAAGGATGCAAAGCTATTTGATAGATCCTCAGGCGAAGCTGAATCTGGATATTTTGTTTCTTGCGGCAGTTTTAATAGATTGTCAAATATTCTGAACAGGGTTTTGTAGTAACCTTTGTTCTCAGTGATTGCTGAATTGTAATAGTCCTTCCTGCCGGTATTCAATAAGCGATTTGTTAAGTTGCGCTACATATTGAATGCTTTCCGTGCGTTCGGAGATTTAGCCCCGTGCCACAACCTTTCTAGCTTTCGCGTTTTTACTTTACAAATCTAAGTATGGCGGCCCAGATGAGTGGCACCAGTATGGTGAAGTTTCAGTTAAAAAGATTTGAGTTTGGTTGATGCAGAGTCAGTTTCTATGTCACAATGAAAATTGAAGTCACCACAAATAATAATACTTCTTTTGGTCAGTGCGAAGTGTTCAAGAAGTGAATGGAATTCATCAAAGAAAGCTACTTGCCCAGAGCCCGGAGTTGTATATAGAAGTCGAATCTTGTAAACATTTGAAGGCAATTTCACTGAAACAACCAAAGCCTTGAATGTTTGAGAGGGGCTGATGTCGAGCGGTGTAGCATTTAATCTTTTAATTAAGATAATAGCGACTCATAGGTTGAAGTGGCACATCAAAAGTCTGTTCCTGCCTTAACAATAACAAGTACACCCACAAAATCGGAGTAACTTAATCCCTTGCTCTGGGCTGCTACTCTCATGTTGTTTGACAAAAGGCCAAAGGGGTACGGTTACTATGGCTGCAGACAGACCACGTTAATACTTAGCATTGTTGGTGCTGGGGTCACCCTCTCTGTACAAATAAGAGGCAATTTCGCTTGCGTTTTATAATCATTGAAAAGACATTGCAAGGCCTTGGGAAATCTATGGAGTCGAAAAAAATGTTTAAAAGCCCGTTCAAGGTTACTTCTGTTAATAAAATAAGGAATAAACCTGAGTCACGTGAGTGTTGTAAAACGGGTGTAGGACATTTGACCAACCGAAACTTGACCAACCGAAATTTGACCAACTGAAATTTGACCAACCGCAATTTGACCAACCTCTCAATGAAAAAACGGACATTTGACCAACTTCATAATTTATTGTTTTTCGTACCACTTATCAGTTAAACATTAGCAATCACAAATGTTCCGACAAAAGCAACATTTAAACAGTTATAACACTACAAGTAAAAGTACTGTCCAAATGTACCGGGATGGTAGTAATCTCATATCCTCGCAAAACTTCACATAAAACACTACCTGAGATGACACTAAAGCTTCCGCCAGGTCTGGGTTTGTTTGTATAACGCCTTGTATAACGCCGGATTACGGAGATTAACGGGGCACGTGGAACTCAACCTTATGACACTCATTGACAGCGAGAGGATTACCACAACATCTCTTTGATGCGAATGAGCACTTCTTTGAAATAATTTTTCTTACGAAACCTCGAACTCCTAGATTTACAAGGTTATGTATATCTAAAACTGAGAGTTGGTCAAATGTCAGTTTTTCAATTAAGCGGTTGGTCAAATTGCAGTTGGTCAAATTTCTGTTGGTCAAATTGTGGTTGGTCAAATTGCGGTTGGTCAAATTGTATGTACCCCTTGTAAAACAAAGGGGTTGGGGTGGGTCATCGGTCTTTAGAATTCGACTTATACATGATCTTTCTTTTTTATTTTCGGTAATTTTAAAGCACGCTCCACTCATTAATAGATCTACATATACACCCGGAATTACGATATATAGAAGCAGCGTTTTTATGTACCATAAACAGATTTGTTTTCATATGCTTAGCAACTTCCGTTTGGTTTAAATGTCGAATAAAAATGATTGTTTGCTTTTTAACAGCACGTCAGTGGTACTTGCCGAATACTTTGTTTGCAATTAATTTTTTTGGCTAGTTTCATTTCATAAATCTATAACGTTTCAATGTTTCTTTTAAAATGAAACATAAATAGCCTTGTTGTATTTTTGAGGGAAATTTCGCAAAGAAACACAAATGTTTCTGTGCCTGTATATTATAACCTCTTCGATATGTCTTTTTTTTTCTTTAAAGGATTAATTTCAATGAAACTACACGCTTCAAAACCATGAGTTTCCATTAAAGCGTTGTTCCAAGTGTTTTTTTTTTTTTCGTTTGATTTGAGAATCCATAGTGGTTAGTCTTTGGCTTCTGAATGAGTATTCCATTTGAAAATAAATATAGTGATAACCTTCACGATTGAGCAAGAGCTTTTCACGTATTATGTGAAGGGGAAAACTGTCAGTTCCTAAAAAATTATCTTAAAAAGTCCTAGAAATTTACCTCAAAATGTCCTGGACAATCTTGGGATTTTTCTGAGCGAAAAACGCGGGAATCTTGTACCCACGTTTTTGACCGTGCTTATGTGTAATTTCGGAATCCCGGTCATCTGCCCCCCCGGTCAGCTGCCCCCCCGGTCATCTGCCCCCCCTTTTTTGCAACCCGGTCGACTGCCCCACCTCCCTCAAAGTGGAGGGGTGGTCTCTTGACCCCTCCATTTACTACTTTTTCTTGGGTTCTTGGCTTACAAAGACACAATATATAAATTTATATTCATTTTATTGAATGTATTGCACCTCGGAAAATTGCAATTCACCAATTGGAAACTAATTGCAGTTACAATTGCAATTAGTTTACGGATCAGTCTCTCCTGAGATCAATATTGGTGAATAGATCAATGAAGATCAATCGTTTCAGGGACGAACTAGACGGGAACATCACAATTGCCTAATTTTTAAAGAATTTTTTTCCATTAAAAAAAAGGAGGGGGGGGGGGGCAGATGACGACCCCGTCAAAATGCAAGGGGGGGGGGCAGTCGACCGGGTTGCAAAAAAGGGGGGGCAGTTGACTGGGGGGGCAGTTGACCGGGGGGGCAGATGACCGTTTACCGTAATTTCGTTTCCCCTAAATAACTTTTATTTTGTGTAAGAAATATTTGTTTAACTTTGAACTATTTTGTTTTAATTATATGAATTTAGATAATTTAAAACATTTAATTCTCGTGTTATTGCACTTTGTTTCCAAACTTGGCAGAAAGCTCTGTAGGATTTTATAGAAGTATCGATTTTAGCAATTTTTTTTTAAAGGAATAGTAGAACACTTGAGGAAAAACGAAACTGAAATTTTTACTTTATTCCACTTTGTCATAGCAACAAATCCTTCAGTGATGGAATTATGTTCTTTGTTCTTCATTTCTCTGGCATTATATTTGTATTTCCATTGAGCTAACAGTCGTGCTTTGCAGGATTAACATCAAGCGAAGTAAATGGTGATATGGTCTTGGTATGGAGTACCGGAGAGGAACTTCATTTACCTGAACTCAGAAGTATGATTGTGGGGAATACGAATGGTCCATGCTTCTGTATGAAAAAATTATCGAATGTCCTGAGGGGAGTGCAGTGCAGCGCAAACAAATTTTTCACGTGCAGAATACCAGGTCTGAGTTTCTCCTTTAGGAAAATTGAAAGAAATTATTTGAAAAAGATATGCCTTTGTATTTAATGGCGGATGGCGGTTAAAAAAACTCTTTTTGGTGTCCTAAATGTATACGCCTAGGTAGCATCACAGGTAGGAACTAAAATAAAGTGTTCCCTATTTCAGCGGATGACTTTGAGGAAGACAATTTCCCATATGATCTGTTAATACCCACGGTGGACGGTTACACACCACAACATTTGCCGACGACTGAAGCGCAGACAGAGAGTCCAAGCACAAGACAAGCAGAGCATCAGACTGTTGCAGGAGAATCTGAAATATCCTCTACACCATTGTCAGTTCAAACTACAACAATAGAAACAACGGACCAAACCATTTCACTAACCTCTGTAGTACAAGGTATTCACTTCATTTTTTTCTGAGGTTGTTGGAGAAATTTTGTATGATAACAGCACGGAGTTTTGAAGTGTTAATACTTCTGCAAGGCAAGCTGTAAATCAGCAAGTTTTGGCTGAGGAGACATCTACTCGTAGTGCACGAAAATTGGCACGACGGAGATGGTGAATGAACCCGGATGCAGCAGCATGGTCAAGGGCTCGAAGGCGGTCCCATCAAACATAGGCAAAGGGTGGAAGAGACTTCCGCTAGGGGAAGGACACTTCAAAATCAAACCCGCCATAAGTCATCTGTCTACTTTGTGGCTAATCCAGCACCATTTGGAGCTCAGTCACTGGAAGAGAGACAGTAGATCTTGTTCTGCACAAGCATCTTCCATATAGATTCGCGCAAGTCGTCTCAGCTCCAGCTCCTTGTAAAGTTTCTACGGGAAAAAGCAGAGGTTGCTGTTGAGAGTTCTCAGTAACAGCCAGGCACACAGGCGGCCCAAGGGTGACGGCCGTTCGACGGAGACATTAAGACGGCTTTATGGCCCTCCTTGGATGTCAGGGCAGGCCTTATTGAGACAAGTGTTGCTCTCCCAACGCGGGGGAAAAGGCGAGAAGAGGAGCCCTTAACATCGCCTTCCCCACTGGGGTAGCCACCGCAGCTGGGCACACGACTCTGTGGTAAGAAGCGAACAAAGCATGTAAAGCTGAATTTCTGTTTTTGGAGTGTCAGGATACTACTTTACGATGAACACAGAGCAGATAAATGTATGCTCAGGAAGTACCGGATTCACCGGAGCGACGAGAATTTCAGAGGATTCCAGCTTAGAGGAAGTCTTCTAGAAAGGAAAATCAGAGGACCTTCTTCACACTCTTGAGTTGGTTTCCCGATCCGAACGCCAGGCCCCACAACGTTGAGTCTGTTCCAGTTTGAAGTTTAAGTTTAGCAGACGAACATACGCTATGGTTTTCTCTGCCTATGTGCTTATGATGTCGTACAGAGACGAGAACAAGAATCTGTGAGACGCCAGTCTACTCTGCCACACGCAAGGAGAAAATCATCTTCCTGGACGTCTTGAACCCATACCTCAAGACAGATCACCTATTGTAGTCCAAAGTACTGGGCAAACATGATCTTGGCAAGTGCAACTCAAACGGCTAGCCTTTTGCCGCTTAAGTGCGTTGCTCATTAACTCTTCGTCACAAACACGGCATCCAGCAAGATGGCAATTATATGGATACACCTACGATCCAAGCACAGGCACCTGCTTGGCTGCGTTATAGTTTGCAAGTATATGGATACACCTACGATCCAAGCACAGGCACCTGCTTGGCTGCGTTATAGTTTGCAAGTATATGGATACACCTACGATCCAAGCAAAGGCACCTGCTTGGCTGCGTCATAGTTTGCAAGCGTGACAGGCGTGACGTAAACATGACCCGTGCCATGACAGAGTGATTGGCTGTCAGACCTTCTGCTGGTGAGGATGGAATCACGGTAAGAAGTCAACCACAGTCCAAGAGGCTTAATGCCAGTGTCTGATTTCGCATGAAAAGGCAGAAGAGTTGAGCAGTAAATTGCAGTCACCTATACGCTTGGACAACACATCTGCCAACCGAAACGAGGACATTGGGAGCCATGAAGTGATCTCTGTTACACCTGCTCCTGTTGACGTCCTTAGAGTCATAACGAGTTACCACCTGGTTTCACGGAAACGGCCAGGAAATGTAAGAGCTGCTGAACGATACGCGTGTGAGCCACCCCATGTATATCATAGATAAACAGTTTGTTGGAAGACGCAAGTCTTATCTGGCCGAAAACGGTGAGCCGAGAAGCACCTCAGAGAAACAAAGAACAAGTGGTGGGGAGAAACCGACTCCTTTCTGAGAGTCCACTGATATCCACAACGTAGAAGCCCTACAGTGGTCTCAAATCAGTTTACGGGCCGTGAGTCAACATATCGACCCCGGTATTAGCAGTTGATAGCAGTACACTGCCGACCAGTGAGGATGCGATACTTTCCAGACAGGCGGACCATATCACAACACTGTTAAATAAGCAGTCAGACGTGTCAGGCGACACCCTCCAGCTACCGATATTGCAGGAGCTTGATAGTATTCGGAACTGTCGTGAAAGCCATAAAACAGCAGTCAGTTTGCAAAGCCTCAGGCTCTGATGGAATCCCCACTGAATACTATAAGTGCGGAGGAGCCCGTGTTGTAACAGGGTTAACTAAATCATTTGGCATTTTTTGGAAAAGGCCAACTACGGCAGGACCTGAAAGGCGCGTCCATAATACATCTGTAAAAGCGCAAACGAAACGGGCTATTGTTACACCATAAAGCAGTCTAAATCCTCACTGAAGTCATCTGGAACCGCCTCCGAGAGCGAAGTAATAGACAAAGTCCACCGTGCGGTTTTCGCAGCGGTCGAGTTACTGCAGACATGATCTTCGCGCTCGGTGTCCTGACACCGTTTTATGATGGCAAGTTGGGTCATTTTTTCGACAGTGATAGCCGTTCAGCATGACCAAAGTTGCCAAACAAGGCTGCGAGGTAGCGCCCACCCTTTTCGTGTTTGCTCTTATGTTACAGTTTGCATTTCATAACTTATGGCGCTTTTTCAGATGAAATCAAGATAAGGGGCATGCTGATAAGAGATGTGCTGTTAGCGGGCTAAGTTTATACTCACAATGAGCCAAAAGACTGAAGTGGTGTTTCAACCGCGTCGGTGTGACAGACACCGAGATCCGGAAGTCGTAACTGATGGTGGTGAGCTGACGTGTGTGAAGTCTTTGCTATCTCCATGCCATGCATTAAGTCTAAGGCATTGTCTGTGGAATAGCAACGATATTAAGTTGACCACAGAGATTAGCTGCTGTACTCTTCTCTGTTGTACGGGTGCAAACCTTGGACCCCCTTACAATAAACAACTGCTTGAAGCATTTCACATGTGGTAGCCCGCGCGCAATGTACAAAATCGGCGCAAGTGATACATCCGCACTGAAACATGCGTTACGAGAACTGAGGCACTCCCACTACAAAACCACCTTCGCTGGACGGGTCACAAGGTGTGGATAGACGTCTACCGCAGGGTTCGCGTCGGCGGGGTTTTTGTTCACTTTTTGGGCATTTTTTAACGAAATGACTCACTTTTTCGGAACCCACGGAGTTTTTCTTGACCCAGCTGAGTCACGCTTCCTTTTTTTACTCACTTTTCTGAGAACCCAGCGCGAACCCTGGTCTACCGTATACGTAAAGATGTCCTATGGCCAGCTCAAAGGGGGCGGTTGTAGACAGCCCGTTTCTGCGTTACAAAGGCACCTTATAGTCAGTATGAAAGAGTACGGCGTCAGTCTGTCTTTATCGGAAGGGGACGCACAAAAGTGGCGGACCGGCAGTCATTCAGTGGGATATTCCCAAGAAAGCCATGTCGAAAACGAGATAGGAAGAGTGCTGCCAAGAAATCCCGAAAGCCACAGTGATGGACGAAACCTAGAAACGCAGTGACTGTGTCAAAGGATGCCTGCCCAGTTTGGGGGTCTCGTGACATTAGAGGTCTCACCGGTACCGAGACGCTCATTTGTCATCGACGTGAAACTTCATCATTATTATCATTTCTGTATAACACTAAGATGTGAAGCTATGGTGCTAGTGATTATTTTAAATGGTATTAATGGTTTACAGCTGTGAATAAAAACACGTAATGCTCAATGTTTTATTGATGGGTAAATGTAGTTTGGTACAGGAGAATACACGTCTTAAATTATTGCAAAGAAAAAAGGCTTGAAATTATAAAATAAAATACCTAAGTTAGTGTTTTACACTTGTTATTGCAATGTATGCGCTTAAAAAGCTAAAAGTACTTAAAATTATTGAAATATTTTAAATGTAGCGCTACTGTCTTGGCTTGTAGTGCTTAGTACTTAGGGTTTTGTTACTTTAAGTATCTGAAAGATGTTGTTTAACAACTTTGTTTGCTCTTGGTACTTATTGCAGGTAATGCTGAGTACAGCAGCTTGTGTTCGAGTTTCCAGCTGCTTGTTTCGGGTGGCGGTGTTGATATCGGCCATGCACAAGTGTACAGTAAATCTATGCAGGTTACACTGCAAAGTCAGGCTTCAGTCCATTGTGACATCACGGGGAGCGTGGAGTATAGCTGGACAGTTTACAGGTAATGTTAAGGGGCGCATTTTATGGGTTGTTGAGGCAACATTGATTTTTATTGCTGTGTGGTGTTATATTTAAAAAAAGTACATTTAATTTAAGTATGCTTGGAATGGTGTAGGCTCTTGTGTAGATACGGGATAAACTACAGATTATTTTTTCTTAATGGTCCGGATATGGTGTAGTTCAGAACTATGTAAAACTGTCTGGTACCTAAATTAGAGCAAAACACACAATTAGAGATAAAGTAGGGTCATGTTTCATTCAAGATTAATTTTGGAATTTTGATAATGTAAAATGTCAGCGTAGTCTCTGGGAAAAATTAGTCCGATTAATTTGTATAATTTTAGGCATTTTTATAGTCTCTGGGTCTTACTTAGTTGATGACCGAACACGTATTACCGCAGTTATCAATGTGGGATCTAGTGTTCTTTGAAGTTATAAGCTTAAAACAGCAACGAGCGATTTCGCTACCGAGTAGCAACATTTTACACTTGGGAGCGCAAAATCAATATAGGTTTATAAATAAAGTATTCTACATTGAACTTAAATAATGTCAATGTCACCATACCAGTTTCATGAATAAATTTTCGAGATAAAAAAAATAATGGAGCAAACACTTTTTAATTACCCCCTTTGCAGAATTTCACAAAATAGTAGAAAAGAAACAGCTTTTTAGCAAAAGAGATTTTGGATTCGACAGACCGGCGAAAATTTGCAGATCACCAAAATAAAAAATATCATACATCATCCCTCTCCAAACGCGAGTGGGTCTTCTGCCTACAAGTTTTAGTGCGGTGAAATGAATACTGTAGAAGGAAAAGCCTTTATTCAAAGCTTTACAGACGGACGGACAGAGGCGACACCATGGCTATTGCCCATGCGGCCGAAGACCACATGTGCTAAAAAGTAACGGAATCCATTGCAACCGCACTAATTTTCAGTCATACTTATTGAAAGCACAACATAGTTTTGACTGAGCTATGAAGTAAACATAACAACCGTTATAAATATTACACTCTTGTTCAGAACAGTTTCAACAGGTAGCCACCGACATTTTAAATCGTCATGCATTCTTTGAATTAACAGAATGCTCTTCACGGCTACGCCTTTGTTACTGCAGTTTTAAGCACTGTGACGTCAAAGCAACACAGGCAAATGCAAGATACTTAAGTCCAGTATAGCTGTACCGTTGCTTTAACGCCATACAGGCGTATTGTGGTGTAGTGTGGGTTTGAGTTGGGGTCGTGTTTAAAGGGACTAGGACTTTTATAATTTTATTTCATTTCCCATTTTCAGTCTGTAAAGCCGTGTATTTGACGTCACAGGCCAAAATTTCGGTCACCAAAATGTTGCTGTTTATGAAACCGTTTTCGGGATATTTCATTTTGAAACTGTCATGACGTCACAAGGCCTCTTCTCGTGGCCCAATGTGTCAGTGTGCTAAGTTTCATTTTCTGTTTGCAAGCTGTTTGCGAGCAGATGCGTAGAAAAAGTGACGTAGAAAACGAAAAAATCAGAAAAAAAGGAAAATACAGAGGAAAACAAGGAAAAAAAGCCGAGAGAGAGAGAGAGAGAGAGAGAGAGAGAGCGAGGGAGAGAGAGAGAGAGAGAGAGAGAGAGAGAGAGAGAGAGAGAGAGAGAGAGAGAGAGAGGGAGAGAGAGAAACTTTCCCAGTTTCTAGTAAGACAAATTACCAAATGTAAATTATTGGAAGCATTACCTTAGCTAAAGTATGCCTGATTGAATATAACTTTAATTTTGACAAAAAGGGGATTTGTAGCAATCGTTAGGTTAAAAAAACGTAAAATAAATGCTGTTGACTTGATACGGGCTAGTATACATGGCGAGAGCGGGCAGGTGACAGACTATAGCCTGCCGTCCAGTGTGCACTTGTCGAAGCGTTCGTTGGTGATTCCACCGCGCACTCTGCAATACGGGATGTATAAAATCCGGAGTCTAGTGAGCACATTAGCTAAGTCGTTGAATTCTAAGATGTAAATTTAAGTATCAGTTCGTTTGAATTTAACATTTTTCATTTAAGTGTTAGTCTGTAATTTATTGGCATGGTTAAATGAATGCATTATAAAACCTCAGCTTCTAGAGAGCCGCATGGGGAAAATTTCTCGCTTTTCCAAAAGTGTTCAAATATACACTATTCTGACCCTTCTGTATCTGGTTTTACTGAAGCTTCTTTGAATATGGGCCCTAGTGACCAGACAGAGATTAGTCATTTTCTTCCACGTGGTTATTCGAGTCGATGAGTCGGGCTGAGTGAATAAGCCAGTGTTTTAAAACATTGAAATCGGAATCGTAATGGAAAGAGAAATTGCGATAAGTTCAATTTTCTGGCCATCATTGTGTATGCTGCAGGTATTGATGCAACACTTCGTTTGTTTCAGGCGTCGCTGCACGTGCAAGAAACAGTGATAACAAATACAAATGAGACCTGGATTGAAATTCAGCCGACACCGATTGTTGCGGTTATTAGCGGAGGCTCTGCTGTGACAAAAGGTGTTCAACACCACTCTCTCTGTCGAGTGCGAAATAACGCTTGAAATACTACTACTACTACTACTACTACTACTACTACTACTACTACTAATAATAATAATAATAATAATAATAATAATAATAATAAGATTAATAATAAAATTAATAATAATAACAATAATAATAATAATATAGAAGTAAAAATAGTTGTCAGAATAATAGTAATCATTGCAATTCCTTAATAGAAACTTGCTCACATAAATTATGAGGTAGAATCATTTAACAGGCGCGACCTTGTGGGAGGTTATGCCTTAGGGCCTAAAATTAAAGGGGATTTGACAAAGTGAGAATAAAAGTGGGGATTAAACTTCTGAGAGAAAGAGAACATGTGCATTTTGAAAAATTGATTTAGCTCTAACATATAAAACCCATGTATATATTTTTTGTCAAGAATAAGGAAAAGGAATTTCGGGCATTTTAATTTGAACAAGAAAAAGTTCTTTACTTATAAAAGTAAGTTTTGCATGGCAATTACCATCAATGTGTGCTCAAGTTTGTGCTTGTGTTTTAATGTACTTTATTATTCAGGTATATATAGCACAATAACGGTTGACTCAAGTGGTAGTAATGACCCTGATTTTCCCGATGAATCAAACTTGATATTTGAGTGGTTCTGCAGACCGGTGACAGAATCTTATCCGTCCGACGAAATATTGTTAAGCGCTAGAGAAGGTATCTTTTGATATCCAAACTAATAAAGTGTTAATTTTTAGTCGTAGATGGTGAATCATTGAATTATTGAATGATAGATGCACAAACGAAGCCAAGAGAAAAGTTCACCGGTTATGATCCTGACCTTTCGAAACAGTAAACATCCTTTTAGCATAAAATGAAAATGTTCGGTTTGTTAAGGCAATATTAAGTGTTAGATATTTAGTAACAAGACGTATTTTATTTAGTTATTTGTGGTAATTTACAACAAGAATTAGGTATAACTTTCAAAATGATGGTTTCAGTTATGCTGTGTGTGGGTTACACCATTCTTATTTCTTGCAAAGATTCTTTGCATAGAGCCTCTTTCAAGTGAAGTGACTCTGAAAAAAGACATATGTACAGGTGGTTGTTTTGGTAATGGATGGTTCCTACGAGAACATAACACCTCCGTGCTGTCGGTAGAAGCGTCTACTTTTGTCTTTGATGGGCTACCACAGACCTTTATCTTCACCGTCAACGTGTCCACATCAGAGAATGGTACGTACTGGGTGTAAGGAAAGGCACCTAGTTTCGTTTATCAGATAACAGTTTGATATCATTCTGCCGAACACCTTTTGTATGAAATATTAAGAGAATTCGCTTGTTCATCTTGCCCATTTAGGCCTAAATTTACAGGGAATCTGAGATCTAAATGTTTGAAAGAATCTAAAAGTGCTAGGGTACTAGAGGTATCAGTCTGATTTTAACGCTTTTAGGCCGCGATGCTTCGAGTGCGAAACAAAGTGTGACTATCTTGGAAGGCGATCCACCCAGTATCGTAATACTTTGTTCTTCCAACTGTCAGCCATATTTGAACCCTTCTGAGAAGCTAAAATTAAAGGTATGAACAGTTTCTGAAAAGTGATTAATCTGTTTATCTAACTAAACACTGAAAAGTTCGTTTAACAAAATGTGCTTGGCTTGACTAAATGTGTGTTGAATCCTGTCTTTAGCCAAGTGATGGGACAAGTGATACTCTTCGCCAAACATTCAACTTACTGTCGTCGGTGTCTTTCAAATACAGTCAAGTGTTTTGCTTGGAAATCAGAAGGCATTTTGAAGTCCTTACAATTGCATAGAGTTTTCTGTGTGTTGATATGAATGCTTTCAGACCACTTGCGAAAACTGTCAAGATAACGAAGCATTGGTGTATCTTTGGGAACTTACTCCCGAGAGTGGCACAAATACTCTCATTGATTTAGAATGGGACATTGATACGTCAACAGGGGCTCGCTCTAGCAACCTTGTTGTGAATTCAGGTGTTTTCAGCACAGGCGTCGAGGAGCGGTATACGTTATCTGTTGCAGGTTATCTTACACTTATTCCTTTGTGCACTGTTTTTCATAGAAGACCTTTTTCGTCGGCTGGTGGATGCTGTTAGTTGCGGAGACAATGTTCAAAAATTTTAAAATTTTCTGAAGGCATGGATAGTTATTAACAATCACAGTGTCCCGTTTTTGTGCTTTATTCCCATGTTTTTATGGGCTGTTTCAAAATTGTCACAATTGTGAGGTTGGTTGCATATCCCTAAATAATCTCGTTATAACAGTACACAGAACGCGCGTGATTGCAAAGGTTTCCCCACTGAGCCTAGGGTTCACAGTGAAAAGCATGAAGAATTTAAATTGTATCCAGTTACCGCTCTTAACTTTTAAGATACATGTTAGTATGGAACAGTATTGCCTCTACTATGGCTCACTTCTCACTTTTCAGACTTCTCTTGCAAATTATGTGCCTGCCTTTCGCTCTGACAGATATCGTTTCTGTGTGTCGAGTCAACTCGCCTTTTAATTTTATTTTGCATGTAGTGGTTTGCTGATGGCTTGTTACTTAGAATGCCAAAATCCAAACAATGTCTTAAAAAAGCTGTTTTATGAAACCAAATTTAAAACATTTTTCTCAACTTTGTGTCTGTCTAAAAATATTTTTATATTTTTGATGAATTATAAAGAACCTAAAGAGATTACAAGAATGATTTTCTCTAAAGTAATCTAATTACTGAACAAGTGCGGGACTACATTTTGGTAACTTTCTTGTTCAATGAATACTATAGTTACGAGAATTGACGGTGCGCGTGGATCATCAAGTTACACCTTCGTCACTAACTCTGCCCCAACCCTTGGTTCTTGTCACGTATCTCCCAGCAACGGGACAGTATTGCAAACCCAGTTCGTTGTGTCATGTAGGGATTTCATTGACAACAACACACCACTCAGTTATTCTATATATGCCGTTGATTCAACTCGAACAGGTGTGTTTTCAATTAACATCTCATGTTTCAAGAGATATCAGTGATTATTTTATTTTTTTATTTTATTTTAAATGCCAACCTTTTGCTGTCAACTCTTGTTATCTATTCTTAAATATTTTGTTATTACCTTTTGTTATGGCTATAGATTAGTGTTGTGCTTATATTCGTTAGAGATAATAACGACATAGAACTATTTTTAGTACAACAAGCTGTTACTCACAGGTCCTTTGACCGTTAGCTTCGATTACAAATTACTTTGTGCAATCATATTTAACGGCGTAGTGATTATTTTAACAGTTGTGTTTTTTTACGAAAATGAGGAAATGTAGTAAGTAAGACTTTCTTGTGATTGATTTTCCCCATTATCATACGGTCCGCTGTGTTGACAGAGCATTTGTTATCTCATGGATACGACTCCTCGACTGCGTTGTACCTGCCTCTGGGTGACGACGGCACTGATTTTCTCCTGCAGCTAAGAGTTCAAGTTTCTGATATTTACCATGCCTCTGTGTCTGTAATGCTTGAAGTAAGAGTGACTGAAGCGGTCCTTACGACAACAGAACTGCAAGAACTGTCGTCTGGTAAGAATGCTTAAATGTCAGAGGTTAAAATATGCATGTCCAACAACCCTGGCATGGTATCAACACATTGAGGTTTTCATTTTCGTCCTAAGGTTTTCATATAATCTAAGATATACAAAACACTTTAATGTTTTGAAGATTATGATCCCAGTTATGTATATGTTTATAAATATATGTTTAAAGGGAAATGCGGCTATCTCCTAAAATTTTAATGTGCAACAATTTTGTTTTAATACTTTGCATGTGCAATCATGTCACACAGTGTTATAATAATAGGATATAAAAAGCAATGGTCACCGGACTTTTATGAGAAATAAAACAGAACTAAAACGACTCGGGATTTCTTTCGGTTTGTATTGCTAAGAATGGAAAATATACAGATTTTGAGACTAATTCCAATACAGAACGAAATCCTGCAACATTTTTCCTCTCATATTGTACATAATTACGCATTAATCATTCATTCAACATTTGAGATAGTAAAATATGGGGGTCCCGGCGCTTCTTTTGTCACTACAGGTTTCTTTGCGAACCTGCCCCCCTCCCACTCATTTTTTACACTTTTTTCAGTGATGACATATGCAACCATTTTCCGCCCAGATTTCAAGAGAAATCAATACACACTTTCAAGCTACTGTACTCCAGGCTTATAGGCAACAGGGTTCGAAAAAAAATATCATTTGGTGGAAAAAATCCACAAATTGTTGCCCTGGTCCACCCTTTTTCGCATTACTGAACAGAGCACCGTTGTCTGACATTGGCGCTGCTCTGTGATCCAGTCAGTCCTAATGTCCAATAAATTGGTGGCCAGTGGCGTGTAAAATAATTTTCGAACCCTGATTACCCAATAACTTTGCAAAGGATATAATTCTGCGCCCCACGACTGATAGCAGAAAATTCAACATTTCAGTTTATAAAAAATTTGAAAATTCTGATCCTAATTCTAATTTCACTCACTAGATGGCTCAGAGATAGCCGCATTCCTCTTTAATGTGATCATTAGTTCAGAAATGAATCACAAATGTCTTTTTAAATCTTTCTTACATGGCAGTACTTATAGAAACTTTTCTGTGCGAACCTTGTGTGTGGTATGATTTATACAGGTATTGATAAGGCTGAATGGGGAAAATGTTTTGCAGAATTTCAATTGACATGTGATATTTCAGAAAAAATCCGAACAAAGAGAAAAGCCCTTAGCTTATGTGATGTTTTGTACTTACGGCCAGTATGGCAAATGATTCTTAAAGTTTCAGCATCAAACCCTGATGAGTGATGTAGTTATGTCAAGACTATTCAATGGAAAATTTTATGGCGTTTTGTTACATTCAACACATAGACTTTAACTGTACCGCAGGTAACTCGTCCACGTTGCAGCAACTGCTGTACTCGGATGAACAGTCAGCGGTACAGTTTATTACCTGCCTGTCATCCGTTCTCAACAATCCACAGACAGAAACCTCAGGGCAGCAAACTCAGGAAAAGATGCAGGCAACCAGACTTTTTTTGTTGATGAAATGCAGAGAAACCGAGCATTAATTTGCGCCTAATCGCTACTTTTCTTTAAAGTAATGCTCTATAAATCACACTTTGAATAGCGGAGTACTCATTGGCGATAGAAAAAAAATACCGAAATCATCTTTGAATGTGTCAGTGTGGAGCTCGTGATGGTATGTGCATAATTTTATCATTTTCTGCATGTAAAATATCATAGGTCAGGGATTCTCTGATAGGTGCGTTAGCTAGCGTAGAGGTGGGATCCATGGAAACTTTGCAACAGACCAGTTCTGCTCTGACAATGGTAACTACATTCAGTGTGTAGCAATAAAATGCTTTACATTTTGATTAGGGTTCGCAATCGATGACCGAAAAACGGTCACTTACCGAAATTATCGGTGCTCGAAACGCATCGGTTATTTCGGTTATTTGAATAACAAAAACTGTTTGATTAAAATAAAGGTTGCGTTTGCAGCCTGCTAAAAACTGCATTAACTGTAATGTAATTGTTCGTTTACTTTGTGTATCAAATTACAATGCATTATTTCAGAGCAATAGAAGTGACTGAAATGTCAATGTCAACCATAGGGGTCAGATTCATTAAATTAACAGCGGTTCAGCAGTACTCAAAATGTTTTAGTTAAGGAAGGGAAGGTCCCGATACTGGGTGTTAGGAAGGTGGAGAGAAATGAGAACACATTGCCAGTCAGTGTGGCGGCAATGTTGCCTCACTTTCAAAACTAGCTTTTGTTTCAACCCTCGAGAACAGTTTGTCGTAACCTCCTGCACCCACCCCAGAATTATCACCCCACCCCCTCCCTAGCCACCCAATGGAATTGTCCCAAAAATAGTTGACGCCCCCATCCACATTTTCTTCCTTTAAAACCCTCTTTACTAAATCCACCAGTCATGGTAGACCCGAACAGTTTTATCTTCCTTCTGATCAAATTTTTGTAAACTTAAGCTTCCTCATTCTAAAGTAGTCGTTCTTGGGCAGTTGGCAAACCACATAAAGCTAGTGATAAATATCACATTTTGTAGTGCGACAGTCTGAACAGTTACAATATGGCTGCTTTTAGGTCACTTCTGTGGCTGAAGAGATGTCTACATCGGCTCAAAACGAAGCAACGTCTGCCCTTTTGGAAATGTCCACATTTCTTTTCGAGCAAAGTGATAGTGTGTCGACTAGCAAGGTGGAACAATCAGCAGAGTATGTGTCCCAGGCTGACATGGCTGTATCACTAGTCACACCCGTCTCACATGCAAACTACGTACTTCTTAATGGAATTATGCGAAAAAAGCCCCCGCTGGACTGATTGAAGTTGTCACTGCCAACGCATATTTTGCAACTATTTTACCACATTCGTAGTTCAGTTTTAGATTCATATAACATTATTGCGTATACGTATGTTCTGAGTTTATGACATATTTAACTTATTTTCAGGTGTACAGTTATGTGCTAAATCTCAACACAGTTTCAAAATCTTAATTTAGAAATGGCCAGTACGAGACTGATCTTCGATATTTTGTGTGCCGTGATACTTGCAAATTCTTAAAGAAACTGCGCTTTATTTATCCCGTGTTCAACTTTTTTTCTAGAATAATGGTATCTGGAGTATCAAATATTATGGCAGCTGTACTAATAGATGATAATGACCGGAACACTTCCGCAACTGACACTGGAAATAGCAACCAGGTATTTTTCACGCTATTATATATCTGGTGAAGTTATGCTATTGTTCGTTTGAGATTGTTGATATCGATCTGATATCGGTTCTTTGATTCTGTTTGATATAAGATTTGATATCTGTCACTGTACAGGCCTCGCAGCCTAGTCCCTTTTTCGGTATGATGAGGGTTTTGGTGCTGGAATTTTGAGTAAGTTTAATTGGTCGTTGAATGTATGTGTATGTTTATTTTTTGTTCTAGACTAGGGATGTGACCAAAAATGTCCTGCAGGCATTGAGCCACGTCAACAATGCATTGCTATCGACAAAAATACTTGGAGAGGCTCCCTCAGTAATATCCACGCCAAGACTTACCCTGCACCTCTCAAAGCAGTCACGCCACGGCCTTGCAGGACTCACCTATGATGTCACAGACGATGGATCGTCTTTACAAATGCCCAGTGATTTTCAACTTTCTGGAGCATATGGTGAAGAGATTGCCACAGAGGTGAAGTATTAAAAATACTTGCAAATCCAAAATATTTTTGTATAGACTTAAGTTTCTTTGACGATCTGTTAAAAAATCTTTCAACACTTGTAAAAGGGTTTATGCCTTTAATGTGGATATGGGTACTTGTATATGAAGTTGTACGTCGTTAATGATTATATCAGACAAAATTGCTTGATTTTAACAGAAAATCGTTGCGTTTCATGTTGCTCGCTAAAGTGGATGATTTTTTGGACTAACTTCATTTTTATCATGACTTTCGGTTTCTCTATAACGACTGTTTTTTTTTTGCACGTTTGTATTTTAAAGCTAATTAATTTCAACGACAACCCGTTTACCTGGTCGGCCACAAGTGATCAAGTGTCAACATCGGTTACTCACTTCACTCTAAAAAGCAGTGGTGTGGCTATTCCTGTCGCTGACCTTAGTCGTCCAATAGAAATATACCTGCCTCAGCAAGAACGAGAGACTCCGGAAATTGCCGAATTGGAATTGTTTACCAATGGGACGACTGTGATAGATTTGAATTGTACCTCTACATCAGCAATAAGACTTGGGTTTATAATGAACATGTCACGTGAAACTCAAGGTAAGGTAGGTCCGGGGGAGGGGGATGGGGGATCAAATTTGATTGTTCGGTTGCCCATGTTGCCCACTATTTAAAATGAATTTCCCTTGATAAATTTTCATATTATTGGCAATTTTATGCCCGTACAATCATATATAGTCAAAACAGTATCTGTATGATATACGCTGTGACAGGAAAAAAAATCAGCTTTACGGCTTAGTGTTTTTGCTGACAAAAGCTTAAGTCGAAACTCAAGTCATAGTATTACAGTATCACCATAGAAACTTTGCTGTTCATTCTTCATGGTCGAGTCATTCAGTTGTGCATGTGTTTCATTCTAGGAGCTGGAGGTATGATACTTATTTCTGTATTTAATAATAACACTTTGGAAGGAATGACCGATCAAAATTCAACCGTGGAGAGTTACCCGCCCATTACTAATTACTATTTAAACACTTCGTAAGTATAAGAATGGTTTTAATATTAGTATCTAATATTAAAGCGAAACTAACAATCAGGTTTCCTGGAATAACATAGCATTGTGCGAATATAAAGCAAGTCCAGTTAATAAGTTAATAAATGTATTTGACTCGAGTATATTTTTGTTGATAAAATATGCATAGGAAATAAGAAATTAAAGCTGAGCAATGTCATCGTATTTTACAAAAAGAAAAATCCATAATTAATGTTGCTTAAAAAGTGAAAGAGGCACACATGGCGCAGGGAGTGGAGGGGGCTGGTGGGGGTGAAGGGGGTGGTGGGGAGCGGGAGGTAATAGAGCATGAACATGAAACTTTTCTCGTGTTTTTTTTTTCGCATTGATGACATCATTGTAGCATACTCTTTAATATTCTCTGGTTTTCCTGTGCCGTTTGGGTTTATTAACAAATTGATTGATTTTCGTCTTTGAATTTATGAATTTAAGGTACACATTTCTGTTCTTACATTCAACAGGGATATTCCAGCTGCATGGCCGGGAAGAGAATTGTATATTTATGGTAATGCGTTGGGGGAAAATACAAAACACTGTTCCATCCACTTAAAATTAAATGATAGCGTGTTAGAGAAGTTGAACATCAGTGTCGAGACGACTTCTCTGCGGTGCTTATACTGGAATGGATCGGCAGAATATTGGGATGATTATGGCTGCCAGGTGACGCTTAATCAGCGGTTGTAATGGCACTGTTTGTGCCTTTGAAAAGGTTAAAACGTGAAAAATATAATGAGACATTGATGTTTTTATCGTTGAGATTTTCGTGGGTTTTCAAACATTTACAATCAAAAACACAAGGTACAATTTCTATGTTTGATGAAGAGGAGGGATTATTCGGGAAACCGAGCCTTCTGGGCCACTGGCCCACGATGAGATAAAATGTGCGTTATTTTTGAGCTGTGATGCACTACATTTTTGTCGGAACAGTCTGCGAATGTCAAGCATATTAAACACATGGTAAATGCTTCAAACTATTTACTGGTGATTCTTCTGTAGACGCACATCAGTAATAACAAGCATGTCTAATAAACAAGCGCGTTTTAGACATTTTTTGTATGTTAATGGCGCATGCAGAAAAATCTTTATGTGCCATCTGGGGAAGTTCGTGTTTGCTGTTACGGTCACACAAACAAGATCTTTGCGCCGCAGAGAAAATTGAGGCTTCATGGCGCACGTCAGAAATGTCCCGTGGGGAATTTTGGGTGAAAATTACCGAATTTTATAAAATGTTCAAAATAGATTTCCAGATTTCTTTACCAAGTGGTGTGTGTTGTTAGGTCGGAAACAGGACAACGTCTGAACACATGCATTGCCAGTGTACTCACCTGACGTCGTTTGCTGGAGGCTTACTCGTCATGCCCAATACGCTCAACTTTAAAGAAGACATCATGATGTTTACAAAGCAAGTTACATTTTCTGGAACTGTAGAAAAGACTTTTCATTGCATGAAAAACACATCAGATCATGACTGAAAACCATTGATAACTAAAAGTTCAACAGAGTTAACGATTTTTGTCTTCGAATAAATAATCTAAAGAATAAAAAAAAATGTTTTTGGATTGTCACGTTTCATTTGAAAGGTTTTGGCAGAATCCTATTGGGATCATCGCAGTGTGTACAGCGGTTGGATTATATGCTTTCCTGTGGTTTTATGCAAGACGCAAGGACAGAATAAATACAATTAAGGTGATATTTCTGTCATTATAAAAGATAAAAAATCAGTTTAAAACCTATCTGATAAATTTTATTGGTTTAACCTAGAGTTGTGTTTGGTAATTTCTGTAAAGCTTAACTCTGGAGATTGCCGTGTAGTTTTTTTCTTTCGGAAAGCTGGCCTTTGTTTTTGACAAGGGAAAAGTCTTAACGTTAGAGATCTAATGAAAAACCGCTCCCTGATCCAGTGTACACGGTTAAAGTTGGAATTTGGTATGGGGCCATTAAAATTTTCCTCAAAACAAAGATAGTTAATAGAGAATTGTCCGATTACAATGGGATATGCCATAAAGGAAATATACACAAATTGCAGTAATACACAATAATGGTGTCTGAAAAGGATCACTTTATCTGTTCATGTTTCCAGCAATTGAACTTATGATTTAATGGCTACACGTATGATGCATGTCTACTATTGTTGTATGTTTGTAGAAGTTACAGCAAGTCATTGACTTCTAACGTTTTCCGTGACTTGATATTTGTTCGTCGGAGGTTGTTAGTTTTGTATATTTTCTCTTTGCAGGCACAGCCACTAGACCTGGCAGATAACGTGCCTGGTACTCACAGAACTTATGCCTTGACCGTTTTTACCGGAACCAGATTTGGCGCAGGGACATCGTCAAACATTTGCGTGGTTATCATAGGTACAGTAATAACACATATCTGGCACACTATTGTTTCATTGTCTCTGTTGTCACTCCGGAATCTGGCAAAATCGATCTGAATTGTATATAATGTGCAGCTAAGTGTTCATACATTTGACCAAAATAAAGCAATCTTGACTTCCGGTTGGACAAATGTTACAGTACCCAGCGTGATTGTCAAGTAAACTTTCTCATATCCTCTCGATATCTGTGTGACAAAATAGTCCAGGGCTGTTTTTGTGGCTTGGTGGGAACCACTTATAAAATTCGGCATCCCGGCAGTTCTTCCAGCGAAGATATCTTCATGGACTGTACCATGTACACCGCATTTATATCTGTTGTAAAATACATTCATTTTTATTTGTAATAAAAATTAAATGGTGTATTTCAATTTGATTGACTAATAGTGAAGAAAAGTCCTGTGTTTGTTTTAGTAAAGAAACACGCATTCAGAGTATTACTCCTTTCTTACTTGTAAAACTGTCAAACTTCAGTCATATTTACAGTTTTTGTATTGCATATTGTAGGATCAAAGGGCAAAAGTGATGTCCATTTACTCAAATGTCGTGATTATAAGGTATGCCAGCGTGGTGACGTCACGACTTTTCTTCTGCGCCACGATGACGTCATAGGTGACGTCACGGCTGTGAGATTGTGGCATGACAACTCAGGCGAACATCCTTCGTGGTAATACACGTTAACATTAAGTTCACCATCTGGGAAAATGTTGAGGCAATTTCCCGTTGATCAAAGTCTTGCAGAACGTCGAATGCTCAACAAATTGTTTGCGTTATTTTACAAAAGTGAAAGCGATATTACACTTAGCCATTATCGTACCTTAATCGTATCAAGGGTTTCTGGACGTTTCTAAGTGTTTATATAAAAAGCAGTGGTGGCAGTAATAATAATAACAGTAATGGTAATAAAGTAAACTGTTATTCTCTTCATGACTGTCGTTATATGGAATAACAAAAACCATGCCATATCTTTTAGTGGTAATGCTGCAAAAATGTGTGTCAGTTTCCTCGGAATAAAGGGCTTTAATTTGACCATATAATGCACTGTAATGTAACGGGCCGTCCATAAAGTACATATGCGAAATCGCGTGATTTCACATATGACCATATCCAATCGCTGCGACATTGGCGTACTCACAGCACAGAACATCCCCACCCCACCCCCACCCCCTCCCCGCGTCTTGCCCCTCACCCCCACCCACCTTCGGGCGCTTGCGTACTACATGAGGCTCTTGCATGTATGTTCAGGTTTGTGAGTCGTATTTTCCTCTATGACCCTGTAACACGAAGTCGCCACTATTTCGTGTGCAATTCATGGCTCGCTGTCGATATTGGAGACGGCGTTGTGGACAGGACGTTCCCGCGAGCCACTAACACAGATCTCTTCAACGTAGAACATTTGTTCTTCACCCATGCCAACAGGTAATTGTGACGTGCAGTTACTTTTACCGTTGAACTTTAGTTTTGATAAGTATTTTAGTACTTTGGTTGTCGTTATTATAAATAAATAATTGCAATTCGTTTGTCTTGTGTTATTTATGTTTCTGAATAAAAGTACAGGTTATTTTGTCTTGTTTTGTATCTGCCAATATTCCCGAGATCTATTTGTTGACAGTGGTTTCCGGGACAAGCACCTGTGGTTCTCGATCGCTAGCCGCCCGGCACGGAGTCGCTTCACGGCCGTACAGCGCGTGTCCTGCTGTCTGTCCCTCCTCATGGCCTATATGCTCACCAACATCATGTTCTACGGTGTAGAACGTGAGCCCGGGGAGCAGAAGATGGATTTGGGTCCCTTTACTATCACTTGGACTGAAGTTAGAATAGGTATGCCTTGCGATAACTGTTATCAAATAGAAATCTTTGCCACAATATTTCGAATTGTATCTGTGTTAAAAGATGTATATAATGAAATTGACATGTTTGATTTTTTATGGAATCGAAACTGTTAAAAATGCCGAGGTTATTCAGAAGTGAAATAATACAATATTCAGTGTAATTTGTCGGACTTACCATCATTTACGGCAGGAATTCAGAGCGCCGTGCTGATATTTCCTGTGAACCTGCTCGTAGTGTGGCTGTTCAGGAACACAAGGAGCAAACAGCCACTGCATGTGCGACACGAACAACCAGACATTGATGACGTAAGGCCAAAGTAACTGAATTTAAAATCTGAAAAGTTTTTTTTTTTTTTTTTGCTAGTCATGTCTCCTCTACCGAATCGTCCTAATTCTCAGTCATTTTGTTCGCTGTTATATATTTTACCATTATCATTTTCTCATGTTATCTTGATGAAGATGACGTGACATATTTCGCGTGGTTCCGGGGGAGGGAGGGGGCCGGGATGGAGGTGAGAGGTGCTTTATATGAATGACACCTTAAGCAGAAAGGATTAGATGTTTTGGTGCAGAGGTTTTGATGTCTTGGTTAAGAGGAAAGGATGTGTTGTTGTAGAGGTGCTTTTATGTATGCTTGTTTCATTTGTCAAGAGAATGCAATAATTTTCAAAATTTTGTTCTTCAACTTCGCAAGTATGCGACTGGAATCCCGTTTTATCAGCAAACATAAGGGGGGGGGGGGGGGTTATGGCGGCAGCCTCATTTTGAAGATGCACGTTTTTTGTGCAAGAACATTCATTTTTTGCCTTTGATGTTTAATTTAAAAGAGGTTTGTTTAAATGCACAGATAATTGCTAGCTTCAAATATCTCCAGTCGGTTTTTATATCTTCATTTAGTGTTCTGCTTCAAGAAAGTAAATACGACATTTATAAACTTTCAGCTGGAGTGTGATCATTTGGAAGAAATCTCGAGCACAGAGGCTGGGTCTGGGTTCGAATGGCCAAACGTTATTGGGAGCGAGGAGTCTTTGTGGTCAGCACCATCATTCTTCCGGTCAGTCGTCTCCATGCATATATATAGAAGTGTTCACGAAACCAAAGCGGTTCGATTGAAGGAATCCTATCTGTTCAAATCTTTCAACGATGTTCACAAGTCGGAGAGCGACAGCTGCGATGTAGCGGAATTCCATGGAACACACAGAAATAGTAGGATAAAAGAAGAACACGTGGCGGAAAAAGCATTAAACAGCGAAGAAAAAATTGTAAAGATCAAGAAAAATAAAGGGATCAAGAAAGAAAAAGAACTAAAAGTCGCGGCAAATGTAGTACACAGCCAGGGAAAAGGAGAAAACGTCGATGTGAGAGAAGTAAATATCCGGGAAAAAGAAGAAAACAGCGAGAAAGAAGACAAGAATTTCGATGTTGAAAGCGGTATCACCTGGCGAACAGAGAAAAAATGTGGATGTTCGTTGCCATGGTGGTGCCTTTTCCTGCCCTGGCTTTTAGTTATAGTATTAACACTGACCTGCGCGTTCTTTACAGTGCTGTACACATTTAATTTCGGAGCGGATAAAAGCTTCAAGTGGTTGCGTTCCTTCATCACTTCATTCTTAGGTGACGTTTTCCTGACGGAGCCGCTAAAAGTGATTGGATTTGCTGTGTTTTTTAGTTTCATAATGAAAAGAACGGAAATGGAAAGTATGGGGCAAGATTATGAGGATGACCTTGAAGAGAAAGGAGACGAACGGCTCGTAGAAGTGACGAAGCGTGCCTTATATGTACTGAAACAAGAAGCCCAGTACCAGCCCCCACTTCAGGTATTTCAAATTAGAAAGAGAAACTGTCAATCAGAACATGTTTTTACTTGTGGTCTGATAATTAGTTTGATCTTAATATTTCCTCTGAACGACACGCGAAAGGTCTATGTTTAGAAGGTGGGCTGGGATAGTTTCAGGATCGGGGTGTGTGTTGGGGTGGGAAGCTATGTTTGGAATACAGTGAATTAAAAAGGTTTCATCTTTGCAGTTGATTGGGGACCATAGGGGTGAGTTTTATCGAACAAAACAAAAAGGAGAGTTATTGATGAGGTTATTATTATTTCATACTAAATCGAAAAAATTTGCACATTTCTCTCACAGGCAGCGGTCAGAGACGCAAGACGGCGGCGAGAGACCGAAGTGCGCATGTACAACATAGCGTCAGAGATCGTGCATTACGTCATCTTTATGTACCTCGTTACGCTGCTGGCTTATGCGCAAAGAGACAACAGTATATTCCTCTTCAACCGCTTCGTTCGCCATCACGGCTTTCATGCCGATTACATTCACGTCACAACGCCGCCCGATGTGTGGTCATATCTGAATGACGTCATTGACAGTGGTCTCTATGACCGGGGCGCTGCTGGTTTCTTTGCTGAGAAACGGGCGTATTTCCTGGCGACACCACGCCTGAGACAATTTCGTATCAGGCCTCAGCAATTTTGCCGTTCCACTTCAACCATTCTTTGCTTTGCGCAGTTCACTCGGGAGAATGAAGATGTGGACATGTATACGGAAGGATGGGAAAGTTTTAACAGTACTCTGAACAGAACTGAATGGATGTACGATGCTGAGAAAAAATTCCCGACATATTCAAGTAATTATCTTTTCTAAACAAAAAAAGGGGGAGGGAGGGTGCTGTCAAAGAAAGAGGGAAAGTGAAGAAAAAAGAAAACATAATCATCCATTACACAGTGTATCGATATATTTACAAATAAATTTACAAAATTTTACAAAAAAAAAAAAAAAAGGAGTAAATGAATAAATTAGAAAAAAATGTTTGTACTATGTACTAATAAGAAATAATAAGGAGTGCAAAACTTAACAGGCTGGGTGGGAGTGGGGGAAACAATGTTTAACTTAAGTTCCTACGAAATTTTTTTTTCCAGTTTCAGGAACAAGGGTTTCTGAAGGTGGTTACATAGCATTGTTTGGGCGTACGTACAACAGTAGCAAAGAACAGATAGAAAAGCTTAGCGCACACGGCTGGTTAGACCATCGCACAGCAGCCGTGGTGCTGGAATTCGCCATGTACAATGCTGACGTCAATTTGGCATCTCTTGTGCTAGTGTTATTCGAGTTTCCGGTTGGTGGAGGAGCGGTTTCCCATGCCAGTGTTCATTCAATGCGCCTGTATCGCGCCACGACGAGCCTCCATATATTTGTATTAGTGTTTGAACTCGTGTATTTATCGTACACTATATACTTCGTCGTACGTGAGGCGAAGTCAATAAAAAGATACAAGCGTGTGTATTTTACCTCAGGCGCGAACCTAATGGATTTTGTGGCGTGTCTTTTATCTTCAGCAGTCATCTGCATCTATATTGCTTTCACAGTTGAAGTTAACACCTTGGTAAAGCTGTACAGGTCTAACCAAGAAATATTTACATACTTCCAGTACATATCAGTGTTAGATGAAGTGTTGGCATATTTGTTCGGTTTATTGTTGATGTTGGGGATGTTCAAATTCTTGCATTTATTGAGATTTAATCCGCTCATATATAAATTTATGATGGTCCTGAAATACGCTTCACCTAAACTAGTACTGACTTTAACACTGGTTGTTGGTGGCTTTCTAAGCTTTGGAATGCTAATGCACTTTATCGTAGGAAAGCGAATGTACATTTTCTCCACAATGCGCCTAACTATGGCAGCCTTCTTTGAAGGAATTTTAGGTGTACTTTATATGGAAGAACTAGAAAATTTCCACCCATTTTGGGGCCCGCTATTGTATTTAAGCTTTCTAGTTTTTCTTCTGGTGTTGATTTTTAATTTGACGGTAACTGTTCTCCTTGATGCCATCGTGCACGTGAGTGCTTACCCCCAGCCACTGGAAGAAGCGGAGTTACTCTGGTTGCTTGTTGATAAATTTATTCAGTGGTTGGGACTCAGATACCGAAATGTGAGAGACTGAAGTATTTCCAAGTCCTAGACAAGTAAGACGCGAAAAGGTGGCAGGTGTTATCCGATTTTAGTCATTTCGGAAACGAAAGTTTCTTGCATTGTATTCTATTTCAAGTCTGACATAGTTGCTGAAATCGGATTCTTTACTTCTCATCTGTTTAATTCGAAAGTTTTTGTATTTGTAAATTTTGCATAATGTCTACACACTGAAATATAGGACAAATTAGACAAATAAAATAATCACAAAAATATCCCTTTTATTTTTTCAACGCAACTGAAATTAATGTGATAAACCATGTGACAGATGGATAGGACTCAACATCCAGTTCCCCTTCGTAAACATCGCAACTACTGTGTGAATAACAATTGTTCTTAAAGCACTGAAAATGACTAACACAAACATGGACGGAAATTAGTTATACATAAATCTATACAAGTACACGAACTCTTGTCAGAACTGTAATTATTTAAATATCCATCTGACTGAAAATGTGGCTACAGCATCAACCGATGACTCATTCAGCCTGATTTCTCTTCGCTGTTTACACCAGGACGGTATTAGACGTGCCAGCATTTATACCATATTTCGCCAAGATGTAACCAAAAACATCTGTTTTCGAACTTCTCTGCTGTAGCGGTCACTGCAGCAGGTTTGTTATTCATTATTATTGCAATAACATGGTCTCTCCCTTTGATCACGGCGCCTCATTTACGCTTGCCTTTCGAACAGGAGATTCCACGTTCATATTCAGCATGCTTTCCGTTTCTTTCAACCTAGTAGTTAAACAAAAAACAAAAAAAAAACAAAAAAAAATACACATGACAAAATATGTAATGCCATTTATGTATAACTGCATTGGAATCCAATTTTTTTTGCCTTGCCATATTTAGGGAAGCAAGCAACCGGAACAGAGCACATGCCCATTCGAAACTGAAAATCAAAAATGGCGGTCATTGTGACCCTGAAATTGGGTCAAGGTAAAAATAAAAGCAACATACGCCTAACCAACAATAATATATGTTATCTATATACAAAATATAGTAAACCGTTTATCAGAATGAGAGTAACTGTCCGCGGTGGACGGATAGATAACGCCAAAACCTAGAGTACCCCCTCCGAGGTCTAAAGCCCCTGCTGGGGGCTAAAAACAGCACAACAGACATAATTGAGAAAGTAAGAAGCTGTTTCATGAATGCTGCACCTACATAGCTTTGATTCTTTCTGCTTGGGGCACTGCGTTCTCTTTGTTGCACGCATCCTTGAGCCTTTGAATAGGTTCAACTGGGGTAGAGGTCATTGCAGGGGACGTTATCGCATTTTGTCCGTCTGAAAAAAAAATCCACTACACAATATTCCATAATTACGGGAATGGTCTGCAACAGCTTCACTCTACAGTTCAGACACCATAACCTATTACTGAACTGGCATCAAAAACGTAATTTCATCTATCCTACAGTACTGACAAATTGCGTATAATTTTATTGACATACTGCGATAATTCTAAAGAACAAACCAAGCAAACTCTGGACTAAATGTCGTGTGTTCAGATCAGGGTGTGCAGTTCTCGGTTCGTTTTCAAATGTCTGTTTCTCCAAGCTGTCTGCAAATGACTGCTCTTCTCTGCCTACAGCTGGTGTCACCTTGTATCAAGGAAGAGTGATAAAATAACTCGCTCAACAACAACAAAATTCGGGGACGGATATACCGCATTTAAACTACAGCTCTAAGAATAAGAAATTAAACACGCCATAGTGAAGTTCAAAACCCAAGGTACGCATGCTCTGTTTTCCTGTTTACTCTAAGCTCTCCTGAGTAGTTGCAGCGTAATAAATCAAGCATCAGATTAAGACACAGGTCAGGGAACCTTCCATGCCTGTGCCTTGGTTCTTTCGAACTGCCTACCCTTCAGTGTTAGACAGTTTGGATCATGTTTTTTTTCACAAGCGTCGTAAAGATTCATCGTTTTAGCCAGCCTATTGTTTATAAATATTTTGCGTTTAAATTTTATTGTTATAATTTAATTTCACTGTTTTAATTATTTTTTTTTTGTTCTATTATTTTATCTATGTTTCACTGTAAAGCCATTCCAACTAACGTTGAGGAAGAGCAATTTATATGTTCTTTAAAAATATTATTATTATTTTACTATTATTATCATTCATTAAAGTTTGAGAACTTGCAAAAAACAGCACCTAAAGTCGCTGAAAAAGTATTAAACAATCACAGTTAACAATTTTTTTGATTAAATTATAATATTTTTATAATATTTTTTGGCACCTTTGAATGCTTGGCGAATGCCTGGTCACAAAAATGATCTGTGTATGAGGTTACTGAATACTGGCCCAAGCACTGGAAAAACGAACCTGTGCTTTGATAAGCTTGAAATTATTCTCCAACAAAGTGAGTCGCGCCATCACGTTTTCTACGGCTTCTTCCGTCACTGAACTGCCTCTTGGCTCGGCTTCTAATAAACTGAGTTTTTCCTCTACAGCTTGTACCCTGTCCACTAGGCGACTCACGTTCTGAAAAGTTAAACATTTGATAGCTTTAATTGCTCTATTTGTTATATGTAGTGAACCGTATTATAATACTATAGTATGGTCTTGGCGACAAAGGGTAATAACTTTACCCACTGACCGCAAGGTCCCTTTGTGGAAAGCATTGGCGGCATCTGTGCGGAGATTTTATGCAAATTTAAAGTTACCACCGAAACGAGATAATATATAATTGAAGACCAGAATGAACTGAAACTGAAATTCCGCGTCGGAACTGCTACGCAGTTACCAAAATATAAGTTCAGTCTGAACTAAGAAACGTATTCAAAGCCACTTGTTTAGAAGTTCGATACAACATTGGCCACAAAATTCTATCCCAAGTGTAAAACTCCTTAAAATTTTTGCCTTTGAAAGAAAATCAATAACTCCATTAAATAAACTGAATCGTTGTTGGCATACCTCAGCCACGCTCGTTAGCTTTTCTTCCACCAGCAGCATGAGGTTTGGCGCCACTTGGGCCGTGTCCCCCGTGTTTCGCTGCACGTGAGAGTGCACCAGGGATTTTCCAGGCGTCTTCGCAATCATGTCTATGGGGCGTATATTTACATGGCAGTCATCTTCCGATATATCTGTACATAAATTAGCAGAAATAATGGCAGTTTTATGAAGCAACACGAGCGACATGTCACTTTCTCTAAGCACGCCCGTGTCCATACGAAAAAGAAGAACGACAATCTTACAAGAAAACCCTGGCCAAGTCAAGCTGGCGGGGTGACTGACACTCGCGTCTGGGCCAAAAAGAAGGCATTATTTCACTGGTGAGATATACAGGAATCATTTGAATGTCATTTAAATGATTATCACGAACTATGCTGCTTACACACAGATGCACTGCATGAACTCGGGCTTCACGAAGCTAAAAACTGACCAGAACTTAAGCTAACTACTTCCACGTTCTGCTGCTCAATCTCTACCAATGACGGCACTGGCGTGATATTGGCGTCTTGCGTGGCGTAGGCCGAGGGGTTGTAAGTTTGTGGCATGGCTGAAAAAGCAGTGTGTAAAAAATGTAAGAATCCAGCGAACTGCTCAATGCAAGAAATTAGCACGACGTGGACGTGAGATGGCATAAAATATCAAAACTATTTGAATTAAAACTTAAAATTTAACATTTAAATAAAAACGTCATTTAGTCACAATCGATAACTAGAACCTCACTTCGCTAGCGAAATGTTAAACACTTGACAAAAATTAAAACGCAAAAATACTTCCTTCAATGGGTTATTTCTTGAATAATATATTGCAAACAACACAGCTTGAATATGTCTTATAAGCCGAGTAGTGTTTGGTTTCTGTTGACTTAAGGTTTTATTGACTGATCTAGCATACGCCGTGTTAGCTACTCACGCAGTGAGAGCTCGCACAAAGCTCACTGTGCAACTGTGTGTGATGTGGGTTAAATGCTACGCATTTACTTGCCAAAAATGCACTCTTTTCACATGGCGTTTTAACAAAGAAAACGAAATCGAAGACGAAAATAAAAAGTGACATGCACATGTTCAGATCAAGCTCTTCATAAGTCCCAAGTTTCATGGTCGTAGGGCCCATAGTGTCAGAGGAGAAGAAGACACAAAAAATCGGAAAAAGTGTCAAGAAGAAAAAAAAAATGACGAATTTCGCTCGCACAAATTCATTTAAAACTTCTTTGGCGCCCGCCTTGTAACATTAGCAATTAAATCACGGTTCGATTATGCTAGGCGCGCTCTTTTTTTTTTTCTTGTCTCTAACACGCTGCTAAATAAAACAAAGACTGGTTTGGGTAGTCATTTCTTTAATGGCATAAAGTTCGCGAATAGCAACAAAACATAGCAACAATTTCAAAACCTTAAGTAGGTGTTGAACATAACTTTGTCCACTACACATACTACCAATAAGACAAAAAACCTTAAAATGTAAGGGGACAGGGGTGGGTGGCGGGTTTTTCTTTTTCAAAAACTGTTGTTTTTTTTGCGCTTGCAGATTGCGATGGTAGTTTTCTCTGCTAAAAGCTGTTAATGCTGCGCTTGCAGATTGCGAATGAGAAAGGAGAGAAAGGAAGCCCCTTTTTAAAACACACGCATTAATCCGTACTGACAAGAGTAACAGATGGTCAGCGACATTTAACAAACAATATTTCGACGGCGAAGACGCCCAGTGTTTAAACAACAATTAGGAGATGGCTAGTAAACTGCCAGAGACGCCCAGTGTTTAGATAAGAATCAAGAGATGACCAGTGAGATTAGCAACCACTCGGCGGAGACGCCAAGTGTTTAAACAAGAATTAACTGTGAAGGTGGGCAGGCAGAGTTACACGCCACTCGCCCGTTTTAAATGTAAATAATCAGATTATTTATGGTATTAAAACTTCTTTGGCGCCCGCCTTGTAACATTAGCAATTAAATCACGGTTCGATTATGCTAGGCGCGCTCTTTTTTTTTTCTTGTCTCTAACACGCTGCTAAATAAAACAAAGACTGGTTTGGGTAGTCATTTCTTTAATGGCATAAAGTTCGCGAATAGCAACAAAACATAGCAACAATTTCAAAACCTTAAGTAGGTGTTGAACATAACTTTGTCCCAAACTACCCAAACCGAAAAGTATTGTAGATTAAGTATTCTTGGGGTTGATTGGAATTTTTGCGGCATTTCTTCCAAGGACACGGGAGCATTCCAGGCGCAAGCCGAGAGGGACGTCCGTGTATCGGAGGTAGGCGTCCGATTTCCAGTCTCCCTGTGATTTGATGACCTCAGAGGGGAGACCACATGCCAGGGCGAAGCTGGCCCCAGCTCGGCGGAGGCTATGGCCGCTGAACTGGGTGTCATCCAGTCCGATACTCTGGAGGTTCCGCCTGAGCAACGCGCCGAAAATCGCATGGGAGAGTGTGGCCAGGGCGCCTTCGCGCCTAAATGAGAACAAAGGGGAGTCCTCAGGGGACTTGGTCGTGGTCAGAAGGCGACCTAGGGCATAAACTGGGCAAAGTGGGGAGTCGGGGATACGGGGCAGTGGGACGACCAGTTGATGGCAAAAGTTCCGCATGGTCTTCGTGTGTTTGACATGAACGAGGGCCCCGTCGGCGAGGAAGGTCACGTCGCGACGGCATAAGTCTCTGCGGCAGTCGTGACTATCCTGTGAACGCGTGAGTAGGGTGGATTTCCTGAAGAAAGTGAAAAACCCAACCAAGCAAGCCGCCCAGAAGCACATGTCAAGTGACCGGTCGAGGTCCAGTACGTGGAGGAATTGAGCTAGAATATCCAGTGACAACGCGAGTTTTTTCTTTGGTGGGCTGCCGCGTTTGGCCTCTAAACCTTTAAGTAGTGTCTTAAGGCGGTAATTGTCCTCCGTCGGATTCGGGTGGTCGTATTCCAAATGTAAGAAGCGGATCGCGGACAGGTAGCACCTGACGGAGTGAGGCTTTAGGGTGCGGCCCAAGAAACACGCGTAGCGTAACAGGGTGTCTGTGTCAGCGGGGACAGGTCGACAGCGAAAAAACGCGCAAAATGAGAGGAAAGCCTTGATGTGGGTGGAGTAGGCGGCATGGGTGTTGTCGGAATAAGCAGCCGAACGCAGCTGTTCTACCTCCATATCCAGCAGCGCTGTTTCCCTGACCACTCCTGAAACAGGAAGCGCATTGTGGCGTGAGACATGTGATTACGAAGGTCAGATACTGGCACGTGCGCGAATGCGTAGGTGGCGTGCGTTAAATTGCTCAATCTTGATAGGCTGTCAGCTAGTTTATTCTCCCGCGTGTTTACGAACGACGCGTTAATACTTATATTATACTTAAGACATATTAACATGATATCAATAAGAATATCCGATGCCGCAATGTTCCGTATAGAGCCGTTATTGAGGGCATGGAGCGTGACCATATTGTCGGTGAATACCCTCACTTTCCGTCCTGTATAGATGGTCTTCCAGCGTTTCAGGGCAAGGTGTACAGCGGCCAGCTCTTTAACATTAATGTGGTGTTTTTCGAGGGGCGGAGCATCGACGTGCCAATTGCAATAGAGCCAGTCTAAAGCGAGGGTCCCGCGGACCAGGGCTGCTCCAGCAGCGGCAGAGCTGCTGTCCGTCACGATGTATGCAGGATCGGGCAAAGACCTTTCGAGAATGAAATGGCACGTGCCGTTGAATGAGCTGCATAAGCGATTTAGCATAGCGATATCGCGGCGTGTATCAGCGGAAATACGGACGCGGAAGTGGGGGCGGCGCAGTGACGTCATCAGCGAGATGAGGCGGCGCATTGCTGGGCGTATGACACGAACTACTCGGGCGACCCAGTTTAGTTTCCCAAGCAAGCTCTGGATGTCCCGTTTGGTAAAGCGTTTGTGCTCGCAAACGGACCATTCGCGTAAGGTGTTTTGCGTATCCTCTAGTTTATCGGAGGGGATGGAGAGTTTGCAGTTAATGGTGTCGATTAACACACCCAGAAACGTGAGGCACTGAGTCGGGTAGACGCATTTGCTCCAATTAATGGTGAAGCCGAGGGAGATGAGGGTGTCAAGGAGATAGTCCATCGCTGACTGGGCATCTTCGCAGGTGTCCGCAGTGATAAAGAAGTCGTCAAGGTAGCAGATCACCGCCTTAATACCTTTCCGGCAAAGCATGCGGCACACACTCTGTGTTATGCGGTGAAAGATGCCGACACTGAGGGACGCACCAAAGGGGAGTCTAGTGTCTACCAGGAATGTGTGCTGTTTATCGCCCTTGAATTTCCATTTCAAACCTGTAAACTGCTGTGAAAATGCGCTTAAGGGCACGTGCCTATATGCCGATTTAATGTCCACCTTGGCCATGAATGACCCTTGCTTGGTCAAGCTGACCGCAGTGTCCACAGACGTAAATTTGTGCTTGTCCGGGCAGGCGAAGCTGTTGACTGAGTTTCCCTCCGGTTTGGAACAATCATGAATGAGGCGGATACCGTCTTTGTCCTTAGGCACGGCTGATATCGGGGAGATTATTACCGGTTTTTCAAGAGCAATTTTGTATCTTCCCAGGGAGAGTTCTTTCTTTATCTCTGTTTCGACTAAGTCTCTGTATGTGAGTTCCGCAGATCGACTATTTGGGGCTTCGGAAGGTTCAATAGACTGGGTTTTGGTGTTTACGATGTCGAAACCATTCTTTATGCCGTTTAGAATGAAACATTTGTCGCTATCTGAACACAATAATCGTTCCCAGATCGTGATTTTGTTAGCAAGCGGGTTAGAGACGTCTGGTTGCTAGGCGTGAGTGTGCTCGGGGTGATCTCGGAAGCACTTCAGGCACACGTGTGAAAACCTGCACCCTTGGAGGGTGCACCCCCGGCGGCCATTGAAGTTCCGGCAAATCTCCTTCCCGTTGTGGTCCCTGGTAACCTGAGCTCGGGTGCGGGGATGTGGGTGGCGGGGTTGGCCGTCGTTGCGTCCTGAGGCCTGGAAGCGGGAGGAGAAGATGCACACTCCCATAAGGTAAGTGTCGTCTTCCCCCCACCTGAGCTGACCCGTGTGTACGCGCTGCCGGTACTCGAAGTCGTACCGCATGCAACGGTTTATCGGGTAGTGCTCACACATGTCGGCGAATTTAATGGCGTACAGGTTGTACCCGTCCCGATCTTCCTGGGACTTGAAGTGTCCGGAACGTCCCAGCGCTTCATAGATGCGCCCATGCCCTTTTATCCATTGCTGTAGAGTGGTGTCTTCAGGTTTGGGTCTGCGCCCGCTGGTTGAGAGGACGATGCGCGCGTCTCCCTGCGTCGAGAGAACCGATTCTTCGCTCTGTGAGCCGAGGAAAGAGCCACAGAAGTCCTGGACGAAAAATGGTTTCACATTACCTGGCGTTTTGCCGGTGAGCCACGGGTCGTTGTCGGTCGTCGATCTGTCCTTGAGGGACTCTAAGAAGGCTGCCATCTCCGTATCGCTCGTCTTCGGAATGGTCGCGAGGGTGACCGGTTCCGTGTCCTTTTCAGTAGCAAGGTCAGCATTTGGCGAGCTGGACGCTTCAGGGGGCGCAACACCCTTGTCTAGCCTGTCCGCTTTCCTGTCGGCTTTGGCGTCGCGCAGGTCGCTAATCGCTGCCTGGAGGGCTTTGGTTTGCCCTATTGAAAGCTTTAGAGCCTTCAGAACTGTTGCATCGATGTGCGCGACTGTGTCCACGGACAGAAATTCCTCATTCACTAAAGCCTCTACCGTACTCTTAGTGAGGTGTTTTTCAAGTGCCCAAGCCTTCAGTTCACTTACAGCCTTAGCAACATGTTCTTCATCCATCGTAATTCAGTTTTAATTCCGAAAGTTTCGCAGTTTTTACTTTGTCTATCCCGGCAATTATCCTATAATTAAGTAGCCGCTTTATTTATTTTTATTTTTTTTTCTTTTTCAAAAACTGTTGTTTTTTTTGCGCTTGCAGATTGCGATGGTAGTTTTCTCTGCTAAAAGCTGTTAATGCTGCGCTTGCAGATTGCGAATGAGAAAGGAGAGAAAGGAAGCCCCTTTTTAAAACACACGCATTAATCCGTACTGACAAGAGTAACAGATGGTCAGCGACATTTAACAAACAATATTTCGACGGCGAAGACGCCCAGTGTTTAAACAACAATTAGGAGATGGCTAGTAAACTGCCAGAGACGCCCAGTGTTTAGATAAGAATCAAGAGATGACCAGTGAGATTAGCAACCACTCGGCGGAGACGCCAAGTGTTTAAACAAGAATTAACTGTGAAGGTGGGCAGGCAGAGTTACACGCCACTCGCCCGTTTTAAATGTAAATAATCAGATTATTTATGGTAATAACTCTTGCAAGCCAAAGGCTTGTCAAGTGTTAATAAAGGCGCTTGTTATTTATTTACATTATTTTACACATCCAACCTTTACAAGTAATCCGTTACAAAAGCCAGACGAAGATTTTATTGAAAGACATAACCGCACGACAAAGCGCCAGCAAAAGTAACGTTGCTAATAACACGATGAAGGGTTGTTTAGACGCAAATGTGGAGATGACTGGGCAGGAACTGTGGGGTAAAAGATTAAGAAAACGCTGCAGGGCAAAAAGGCACGCTTTAAATGGACTACAAATGTGTACAGCTTAAAATGAGATGTTGACACAAAACAGAAGGGACGCAAAAAGGTAGGAAAGAAAATAGACGAATGGGACCTGCTACTCCTGTCACTGCCACGTATTGACAACTTGAAACTTACCCTGTGGAACTCGCAAGTCTGGATAAACATGAACGCCACTGGACTGCAAAAAAATAACAACACAACAGTTAAAATTAGGAACTGTAAATCTTAAATAGAGAAAAGATTAGTAAAAAGTAAAGTACAGGTTTTTAAAATCTCTTAAGAAACGTGCTCAACACAGAAAAAAATGGACAAACAACAACAATAATAATAATAATAATAATAATAATAATAATAATAATAATAATAATAATAATAATAATAATAATAATAATGCGCTCTTTGTTGAACTTACTCTTTCTTGTCGTTCTTACGAATGCTTTTAGAAAACTTACACCGCCAGCGGCGACGGGCGTCCTAGCAGACGCTTCACCCGTGGCACTTTGCGATTGTAACTCATTCTGAACGTATACGACAGGTGCAGGTATTCTCTCAGCTACAGTATGCACCATGCTTTGTTGGTGTAATTCATTTTGAACCTGTATGATAGGTGCATGCATTCGTCCAGTTCCCACACCTGCGATATTTTGCTGCAGTTCATTTTGAACATGGACGGCACCTGAAGGTGTTTTCTGGTGTAATTCATTCTGAACTTGCGTAGCAGCTGCAGCTGTTGTACCAGCTGACGTGTTTATGTTTCTTTTCTGGTGTAATTCATTATAAACCTCCACAGCAGGTGCCTGCTTGGCTTGCCCAATGTCACTAAACGCCGCGCTGCGAGCCACAGGGTTATTGGTCGCATCCTTCACACTCGGCACAGGCTTGGGTTGTTTGATAGCCTTATTCGCAGCACTCGGCGCTGGTTGAGTTTTGTGATTGACTGCGGACGCTGCTAGATTGGAAACCAGGCTACTCGTCATGTTAGTCGGTGCTGTTTTAGGGCGCGGTTTTGGCGCCAGTTTTAAATGCATGGAGCGCACCTGATGCAATATGTCCGTGCACATGATAACTTTCTTTTCGGCAAAGCCATTAGAAAAAAACTGATCTCTTGTTAAAGCTGGCTTGTAACTAAACAGTTCTCGAAGCACCTATAAACATGAAACAAGCAATGGAGCTTCGGTTAGAGACATACCGTAACTAAAATAAATGTATCCTAAATTGCCGATATACCTCATGTACAAGCAGCCACTTCATTTTTTACCAAAACGTTTTCATTGCACACCGCATACTCGTACACATTAATGTTAAAAGTTTAAGAATAATTTTTATTATATTGAAGCAAACTCCTACCTTGTACATGCCTTCAATGAAACGCAAATCAGCTTTCCCATAGAGCTCTATATTTAACTCCGTTATTTTCTCCGCAACGAACCGGCTGTACTCGATGAACACAAAGTGATAGATTGGTAAAAATGATCCAGGAATACCCTTCGATAAGCTGAAATAAAAAGTAACAATATTACAATCTAACGACACATGGAATCAGCAGGAACATTTGTGTAGTGTTGTTTCTAAACTTCATTTAAATTCAATCTTACAGATTAAACAGACTAACCTCTCAATGTCCACATCTTTCTCGTACTTAATAGACTTGATGGCAGCTTGCAGTTTCTTTAAATTATTTTTTAAATCTCCTGTCGCCATATCTGAAAACAACCAATACTTTATGTGAATTCCAAACCACGATAATCTCTGAACAGGGTGAAGCAATTTCACCATACCTCTCACAAAGGTGTGATTTTGCAAGTGAACTTGCTTGGAACAGGGTCCTGCCGCTAGTGCTACAAAATTGCGGGAAATTTTTTCACCAGTTTCTTGTGTGGTTTTAGCATTATCCTTTTATGACGGTTACATCGGACAACGACATGGGTAAATCAAGACAAAGAAAACCAAAATAACGATTTCTACTTTCACTCGCTTTTCAATGATTCGCCGGAAAATTCAGCCAATCGATAGAAGGGTTTAATGTGAACAAAACTAATTCTTTTAATCACACTAAAAAATAGCCGTCAATAATTATAATCTCAAGATAATATTTTTATCTGTTTTCTTTCAAAAGATGAATGAACTTTGAATGGAAACTAGGTACTTCGTATTTTAGTTCTGTGTAATGAAGAAAAATGGCTGGGCCAAATTTACTGCAACGCGAACTACCGCTGGTATTAAGTACGGCGCACATTCTGATCCAATTCCTTACAGAAGATCAAAACTTCTGGGTGATAAATATAGGCTGAGTAAATGTAACTTAAGCCAATAATTTATAATATATTGTCTGAAGCCTCACAAACCCAAACGTTTATGTGTGGCAATTACAATTATGATTTCAGTGTTTCACATATTAACTACCACGTATTTTATCTACATAAATTTATTTCCTATTTTCACTCCCTTAACAAAAACGACAAGTAAGTATTTGTGAAACACACGCAGGCCCCAACCGCCCCCCAAATTCATAGGGGTATAAAGCGATGACTGACAGACGGACGGACAGACACCCCAAACCTATAGGCCCCAGTCCGAAGGGTTGGGGCCTAATTATGGCGCACAGGTTTTATGGTCAGATAACAATTTTTTACTGAGAAAAATATGTGTGTTATTGAGATCAGGATGCCGAATCCCTCATTATCGCCGACAACAAAAACAAATCCACAGTTGCAAAATCACGCTTTACTCTGGTTTGGAAGTTTCGCTGAGGTCGAAAATAATGCGTCAGGGTACTTCTCAGTGTGCTTTTAAAGAACAAGTGGATTTTTGGTCAATTTGGCCAAGATCACGTGACCGAATTCGGCCAAAATGTCTTTCAAATGAGCCAAACATCAAGTCTCTAGGTCTCTGCGTTCTCGAGATATCGCCTGTACAAACACAAGTCGATTTTTTGCGTTTTTGGCCAATTTGGCCAAGAGCACGTGATCGAATTTGGCCAAAATGGCCAAAAGGCACATCTACAAGTCGAGACCTTTCAAATGAGCCCAACATCAAGTCTCTAGGCCTCTGCGTTCTCGAGATATCGCCTGTACAAACACAAGTCGATTTTTGCGTTTTTTTGCCAATTTGGCCAAGATCACGTGACCGAATTCGGCCAAAAGGCAGATCTACAACACGAGATCTTTCAAATGAGCCTAACATTAAGTCTCTAGGCCTCTGCGTTCTCGAGATATCGCTTGTACAAAAAAGCGATGACGGACAGACAGACAGACGGACGGACAGACAGGGTTGGGGCCTAAATATTGCTTTGTGTGTATTCTCTCTCTCTCTCTCTCTCTCTCTCTCTCTCTCTCTCTCTCTCTCTCTCTCTCTCTCTCTCTCAAGCATTGCTTTCGTTATTGACTTAAAAATGGTGAAATATTTATCGGATATCCACTTGAAACTTGTGTACAGCACGTTTCGGTGTTCCTACTAGATTTCGGACCTCCTAATCATAGGACTAGGAATACAAAAATAGGAGTACATGATGTTCTTTGGTGTTGACAAAATCTTAATTACACTTGGAAATTTTCACTTTCCCCTGTTTATATTTTTTCTGCAAATCATTTTCGCACAACTCGTAAAAAACGGAAGTAGACAGAAGGTCGAAATTTTACCAAAGGCTGACTGCTTAGTTTATTAAACAATTCTTATTTTGAACTCTTGCTATAGCCATCTCAGCCTACTCTATTTCATTTCCTAACATTTCTATTACATTTTTTACCCCCCCCCCCACCTTTTTCTTTTCTTTTTTTTTTTACTTCATTCGGAATTTTTGAAAAGTGTCACCTACAAGCCTCACTTTTACAGCTGAAACAAGCTATCGCAGCGGGCACAGTGTCCATCCAAAATTGGGCACAAAACGCGTTTGGAAAGCATAAAAAACATTAAAATATTTATATAAACTGGCATATTTAGCAAATAGTAAGTATATTTTACTTTGCATTTCAATATATCTTACTTAGCATTTCAAGTCCATAAGAAATGCTGATTTTGATTAATGTAAACAAAGCTGTGGCGAGACTACAGGTCTGTAGCCGGGGAGAATACAGAGAGAAAAGCTTTCTGTAGACAGTGACAGTTTTCAACCTTATAGGGTTTGATAGTATTTCGAGACATACCATTACATGCCAGTACAATTTCTTTCCTCTCTGTGAAGTTGATTTATAGAGAAAATACCGACTTCTTCATTTACTCAAATCACACATTGTGTGACTGGCTTATTCATTTGCAAGCCCATTCATATTTTGAAATCTGATGAAATGTTTTAAATCAACCCCACTGATCAAATATGTAAAAATGATACAAGGAAGAGACAGCAATTGGGAAAAAATCATGGGTTTTTAATGATTTTAGGGAAATGTCCCTCAAATTACACAGAACAAATATACACCACTGACAGATGAGGTCAAACCAAACATTACTGATACAAAACACAGCAACTCCCTAATGTATGAACAATAAAATACAAAAAAGTATAAATGGTGTTTCTAAGGTAAACAATACACAAGTTTGGGAAATAAAATGTCGGCCTGAACGTTAGCCAGTCACCAACAGTGATACAAACGATGTCGTACAACCAAGATGGCGACGTCAAAAAAAAAAAAAAAAAAAAAACACCTAGCAGCTGATCAATCTGGCTAATCTTATTAACTTGCCTCTTGAACAAATGATACTTTTAATTTTACGTTATAATATTATGAGATACACTTTCTCAAGCATGTGGTTCTAAGGATATCCATTAGTAAAATGAGTAAAGCAGGTTTTAGCGTATCTGTGTTAAATGTCGCATTCTACCATCTGTCCCATTCTACGGTCTGGGCCTTGTACCGATCCGTCATGACAGAGAAAACAATTTTTAATATCACATTTAAATTAAGATCTACGTTGGTATTTATATTTACAACTGAGTTTTTGCTAAAATTTATGTAACGCACCCTGCTGTTTACCGTTCCTACCAGTGAAATTTCAGCTGATTTTCAATTTAGCAGAGAAACTGGGACGGACTTGCTGGATTGCGGTGAGCGATAATACAAAATTAGGCCTCGACTGTCAGAATCTTTATGTATCGCGAGTTTCGCTCCATGCCAGTCTTTTGCAAATGACCCTTAACAATAGACAACAGCCTTCCACTTAGCAACAGGCCCCGAACGGCGATTATTAACTCGTTCCAAACTTCTGTCGTAACTTGCAGCTTCTCTGGTTACCACATCTATCGGCGAATACCTGCTAGTTTTATGGTAATCATGGTAATGTGCTATGAATAAAAGAGAATAAAAGGTAATTGTATGATTGGGTCCCGGTTCGATTCCTGGTCAAGGCAGTGTCGCTTTCGATTCTCCCAGCCAAGTTTAAAATAACAGCCCACAGCGTGCGAACTGAACCTGTGGGTGGCATAAATTCGTGCCTAAAAGCCTCTCTATAGAAGTATATTTACAACGCACGTCTAGCCAGTCTGTCATCGGCAAGCGGTTGCACGCTCACAGACAACCAGTCTGAATGTTGTCTTAAAGCTATTTAGGTGTCACCATCGCAAGTTGACCCGATGTTTGATACCGACGAAATTACGACGATCGTCAATAAACGATCTTTAATGACTCGTTCAAACATTAGCCACATTCAAACATATTTTACATGTTACTTAATTAGGGTTTATGAAATTTTAGGTCACAGCCTTTGTGTTTGAACTGCATCTAAAATTAATAAATGTAAAACCAATGCATATAAAAATAACAGTAGAGTCACTGAAAGAAAAGTATGCTAGTACAAGTGTCTGTGTAAATGAGGTGGTATATTACTTTGGGTGCTCATTTTGAATTTGCTGGATTGAGTATGACTATTTCAGTACAATACTTCAATTGAGGCCTCAATAGCTTTGTAAACCCTATGGATTAATTATAATTTACCTTTGAATGCTTTAATTGAGATAAAAATTGGAGTTTTACTTTTGGAGAAATATCTACAATATATCATTATGTCATTTTTTATTTATTTTGAGTCAAACTGCCTATGGAGCCGTTCCATTACCAATCGGTAGGTTCTTTATATTGCCTAATATTTTGTTGCTCAAGGATCATAAAAGATCATACATTTAAATTATTCATTGCCATTAATTCTTACAACAACAAACTGATATCATTTTCAATGCAATTATATGGCTATATAATTCACTGCCATTGTCAACATGAGTGAAAATGTCAATTTTTCAGAACACACAATTTTCTGGCTATATAATTCACTGCCGCTGTCAACAGAGCTAAAATCTCAATTTTTCAGAACACACAATTGTGTAAACATTACTTAAGCTTTCTTGGTAATTATTAAAAAAAATAAATGAATTTTGTTGTGCAATTTAAAAAAATGCTTATACAGTATAAATTTAGTATTCCTCGAATGAGCTTTTTCTTATCCTTACAAGGCATTTAAATTCTGTGAGAAAGCTTATTGTTCTTTCATAACAGACTCCCAATTGCATAGTTTCACTAATTATTTATACAATCTGATGATTCATAGAAGTAACATCTGAATTACTCTCTTCAGAAACATTTTTTGTGTTTTTAATAACTAGCTGGATAAACCACCCAGATAAACAAAAACATTTATCTTTTGGTAATGACTGTAGAGTAAGAAATTTCTTTGTAATGAAAAGGAAATGCAAAAAATGTGTAGCATGTTTCTATTTCGAACACTTATCAGGGGGTGCACGTTTGAGAAACATATAAAAAAGTAAACAAAGTAAAAAGTAAAAAATAAACAAAGAGCACTGAAATCAAACTTTGCAACGTTGTTTTGAAAGAATATAGAACTAACATACACAACCCTCTTTGAACCCGCAAATTAGGTGTTATCAACATTATTACATTGCTTTTCTAGTACTAAAATTTCGATCAGTTTATTAAATATTTCTTTCTTCGCAAGGAAAAGGAACAATTGAAATGACCTGCGTCGATTTCCTGCAGCTAAAATACCTTAGGTACAAAGTCCCATTAGAAACTTATGAAAATATTAGTGCCCACCACAGGTGCTACGGCATATATAGGCGCACTAAAACAGCTGGGTTGTCTTTCTTCTTGTCTGTCCATTGCTAACAGATAGAAGAATGCCAAAAATGACAGAAAAGAGTTGTTTTATTGCAACACAATTGATTAGAAAAGCCGTAAAATATACTGCTGAACAAAAGAAAGTATGCAATATTGAAATTTCATTCGAAATTAAATTGCATCAAGGTCTCACAAACCTGAAAAACTGAAAACCGTACTAACTTTAAACCTGGATGTATTTTTGTTTTTACAAAACACAGCTGAGATTTAACCTTTCATAACATACCGTTAAGTGAGCAATATGACAATATCGCATGTGTTCCCCATGCGTTAGGACGAGCTTAAATTGTAAGAGCAAATGAATCGATTGATTCTCCATTGTGGGTAATGCTGCCTTTCTTAGTTTAATGCTAGTCGAAATTCTGCTTGACTTTTTGGAGGGGGATTTCTTTCGCGTATTTTCCGGTCCAGCAGATCCCAGAGGTGTTCGAGTGAATTCATATCCAGAGTATATGCTAGCCATAGCAATAGGTTGGTGTTATGTAATGTCAGATAATGTAAACTATCTCTAGCAACAAGTGGTCACGCATTATTTTGCATAAAAATTGCGTTATTGTTTTTCTGGATATAGGGCCCCACTTACGTCACTCTACCAATCTGTGATCAGATTGCAATCAATGATTAACAACTGCTACTTCCAGTCGAATTTTATTGTACTACATACCATGACCGAGCCTCTACCAAATTTGTCAAATTGTAAAACGCACTGTGTAACGTATCGCTCTCCGATTCTCAGATAAACGCGCTGCCTGCCAGTATATCGGCATAAGCTGAACCTAGATACATCAAAAACATTTCTCGCAACCAGTTTCAATGGGACCAATGTGATTTCGCGCATTTCTGCATTTTTGTGTGCATGGCACCATTCCGCGATATGTTTGTGTGCGCGTACTTAGCGTGCGGCTAGTTTTCTCGCCAAAGCCAGTCGACTTATCCGGCTATTGTTTGTGCCTGGCATGATCGACACCGTTTGAGTTGCAGTTTGAAACCTGTTCGGCCAGCGATAAGTCGCATATGTCGATTTTGTGCAGCTGTAGTTATTTGTAGCCTACCACTTTAAAGCCGATCTATCGTGCTTTCTGTTTCTCGGTATAACTGTTGCAAATGGCATATCGTAGCGGATACATCCAAATCATACTCACAGAACTTCCATCATGCCAATAATCCGCTGACGATCATTTTCTGCAAGTCGTGGCATGCTTGCTTGGCGTCGTAGAAAAAATGTTTAATGAGAGACCTTCTCGATTTTTCAGGAACTTAGAGTTTATGGTGAAAAAATAAACACAGTCGTGATCGAAGAAACATGTAAGACGACAAATGTTAGATTCGGCACTTTAAAATCCAGACATTTCATTTTCCGAGATATCATAGAAATGACTGTATACTGTCTTACGTTCGTTATTATGTAATTTCTAGAAAATGATTGAATCTGAGTATTGCGTACCATGTCTACTTATGGTACCTTTTGTAGAATTTACAGACCTTTCACAACATTCAGAAATGTTATCAGCCTTTTACAAACCACGCTTTTCAAGTACACTTGCAGCCAAAATCAAAATAACATTCGTTTCTACAAAACTACAGTAAATTCGAAATTTATTGGACAAAATAGACCGAAACAGACAACCAATTGTATTTGCATTTTAAGGAAGACGATATAGTGAAGTTGCGTTTAGGCTGCATTTTATTATTTCAGTTTAATGCTTTAGTGTAAGCTCTCAATGTCTGTATACACTTTAAAACATGGATGCCTTGAGAACTAAACCTTTCCTAAATTAAAAATTGCTCAGTTTTTTACTGACAAAAGAACAGCAGTCCCTTAATCATATAAGTGCTAATGTTATTTTTGCAGCGAGAAACCTTGGAATATATACTATGAAAGAGTTAAAAAAATGCATTAGAGTTTAATTAATATAAACTATGCAAATTATATAGGCGTGAAATAATATACATTTTAAACTTTAAAAGAAATAAATTTAAAAGCGTTTGCTGGGTTGAATAAATGTAAGATTTAAAATTCCAAATCAAGACAACGGATTTATTTTTGCTGCATCAAGGTTAACTGTTTTGATTTGGAAAACGTTTTATAAACGTTTTTGTGAAACCTGAAAACCTTCAAAAACGTTTTATATTCGTTATATATGAAATTCTAGAAAACGTTTTTTGGGGAACGTTTTTAAAGGTTTCAAATGAAACCTTTTCCGAACCATTTTGACGGGGTTTTGGCAATGAAATTCCGAAACCTTTTTTTGCGATCCTTAAAATAGTAATTATTTGTAACGTCCATTTGAAACAATTGATCTTTCAAACAACACCACAACACACCAATCTGCAACCTAACATTCGTACCTACCTGGGACTGAGCTGGGGACCTCTGGCATCCTACGCGTTGACCTTACCTCTACGCCAGCACGCATCCGATTACCTGCGAACTATTCGGCTACCAATATCTTGTTTCTATGTGATCCCTTACAGCTTACTTTTCATGGTGCTTTTAAAATTATTTGTTTAATAAAAACCGTGTATTTTGCTTTCATGGTGGTTATTTGCTAGGATTAGTTGATCGAGGCAAATATTATTCTTAGTAGTGATATAGAAAGGGCGCAAGTTGACCTCCCCCTCCCCCTCCCCCACCCCAGAATGAAAAATGGGATTCTTAACTTAAATAAATTTTTTACTTGAATTTATTAATTTATGGCTTCAAATTTCAACACTGTTTTTTTTAATTTCAATTGTTGAGCTAAAAAACTGAAAAATTCAGTTACTTCATTTAAAAAAACGCCGTATTGACATGTAATGCCGAATTTTAGATAGTAATTATTTAAGATGTGTGAAATTTAAGATGTGAATTTAAGATAATTTTTTATATAACGAATTTATTATTGGTATTTGAAAAGGATTTATAACATTTAACATATCTGCTACATAGAATATTATTTTGATATAGTAATATAACAACTAAAATCAAATAAATGATACCTAAAATCAATATTAGATTTTAAAATTATATATTTAAATCTTTATCTAGTGTCTAAAATTTGCCAATTTGTTTGAAAATGGTATTCAGCGCGTATGGTTTCCCATGACGCTGCAATACACGACGCCCAATAATATTGATTTTGCATTATGCTCCAGTACAAAACGTTTGATTTTGGTTTAAAAATAGTTCCCCCTGAAACGTTTGGAAAAGGTTCTGCAAAAAACGTTTTATTTTGGTATCCGAGAACATAAAGCTTTTATAAACACCAATAAAACGTTTTAATCAAAAACGAACCTTAAAAAAACGTTCTATGTTTACCGGGGTTCTACTCTGTCAGCATTCAGTAAATTTTTGTCTACCGATCCACGTATAATAATCTTATAAGTTTTGATGTTTATTTATTGCAACAGATATCACAAGTAACAGCTTTAATCTGGAGGAAATAATATCACAGGATATGTTGACGCCATTGGCATTAGGATTGATCAGTGAAACTTTAAGTTTGCACAACTCACTTTGGAGCATATATAAAGCCTGCAATTAAAACCTCTGATCTCGCTGTGTGATGAAATATCTGTTTTCTCACGTTTCAGAATGCAAGAGTAATTTGAGTAAGACAAATAATTTCAACACAATTTTTCTACTAAAGTAAACCAATTTGAATTTGACGCGGTTTAAAACCGTTTTATTTACTCTGCATTATTTTGATCCTCAAATTTGATTGCTTGGTTTAACTACACGGTCGTAGATGACTTTCTCGGTTTTATTTTCAGTTAATTTAGCTTAAATTATAACATAATTAAGGCTACTCTTGAAATTAGCTGGTGCCGAAAGCTCTCTAACAATTAAAACAATGTATTGATATCGTAGTGGATACTTTTGCTGATACGCCAGGAAAAGAATCATTGTTCTTTGACACGCCAATAGTATATGTTACAGCAAGACTATGTTGTAGTTGCACTTGAATATATGTGCAAATTGTGAGAGTGAAATATATGAACAAATATTCAATTTCCTGCATAATTTAAGCAGTGCATAAGCAAAATAAAAAATAACGTACCAAAAGCGCTTTCGTTTATAATAATCACAAGTTTCAGTAATCACTAATTTAATAAAATTTTGGTTACAAATTGAAAAAATATTTTAACAACATATAAGTTCAGTACTTGTACTTGTACATGACTCTATACCTGGCAAAATTCAAAAGTACATTGTTTAAATGTTAAACATAAACAATGGTTTGAAATAAAACATTATGGTTGAATATTGGTTTAATTCCAATCATAAGGCCAAGTAGGTGAATATCAAGCCTCGTCAAAGACGGTTTTTTGGATCTTAGACATGTCAGAGTGAAGATGCGTAAGCAGTCATTGGATGTAACATCTACGCATTTCCGGCATTACGCGCAATGCCTGTAACCGTCAGTTATTTCATGTAATGCATAACATTTTCAAATATTACGCAAAATGACACAAATTCGAGGTCCCAAATTACACAAGATGAATAACAAAGATTCAGTCAACAAGCGTTATGTTTGTAAATTACGTCAGAACTATTTTTCTATCGCCAGATTTTACTGTATGGATTTTACTAAAGGTTGTGATTGTTTGGTATTTTTTTGTAAAAATATATGATGAGCACATCAAGGATGATATTGCTTTAACTTTCTTTTTGATAACAACATAGGATTCTGTTATACACTATAATCTAGCCATATTGCAAGGGTTTTAAAAGGGCGGAGGTCAAGATTCGCTTTTTGATCAAATTGATTGCAGCTCGTAAAGACTGAGTCATCAAAACCATTCTGCTGTATGAGATCCTGTTCAGATATTTTAAAATTGCAAATTAAATTTTTACTAAACATTTTAGATTTCAATTTACTGAGTTCTTCAGGAAAGTTATTAAGGTTGCACGTGTCTGTTACTTATTTGATTGCAATTACTAACTCCAACGCTCCATAGCATATATGATCTACATTTGAAATAATTAAACGTTGAAAATTTAGCACATTAAACCCTGAAAGCTGCTCTTATTAATTGCTTCCTCTATACTATTTACCTAGCGAAGCGTGACGATTTCCGGAGTCACAAGAAATTAGGAAATTTCCGCAGCAGATAAGGCAACAGACCTTGAATTCAAAGCAATGATCCGAGTACATTTTTAATGACCTGAATTTCTCCTTAAGTTCTTTTGAGCTTTTTGCTGCTTAGTGTAGAGTTTAGTAAGCTACATTACAAGTAGTAACAGATCTATATTCAAGTAATTTGAAGCACAAGAAACCAAATATTTTAGACACCCATAATATAAATATCGCAGGTTTTTCGTATTTTTCACAGTTCAGTGCTATAAAACAAATTACTTTCTTCCCCTTGAGATATACATCATGAAAAAATAGGCATTTAAAAGGTCGCTAGTTTTTGTATCAGTTAATAATTTATTGAGTTGAGTAAGCATTTCAGAAAGTACTGCGTACGTTGTAAATGTGTTGTAGACTTTCTAAAAGGCCTTAAACACGCTTGTTTTATTCAGGTTTGCCATACAAATCCAAACCACCTATTAATGTAATGCCTGATCTCCAATTCAAGTTGCTACGCGTAAAAGCTGAAAATTCGAGCATTTTGTGAATGTCTGACAGTCACAGGCACATTGTGACTATTTAAGCTTGCTGACTGTAATATATACACGCTGTAATATTGCGCATCAGGGACGGAAAACCTTTTCTAGAAATCCATGGCAATATTCTACTTATCCCTTAGTGTTTTAAGCAAAAGTTTTATTCTAAATCATATTTATGAAAGCAAATATGAATTTTCAACCCATTAAACTGTATGAGACCATATTAAACATCCAATCAACGACAACCTCCAAGAGAATTGTAACAGTTGTGGAGGCAAATCTATTTTTAGACAAATAACTTGTGTTCGCCAAACATAACATGTAACATGAAATGTTGCTCATGCAGCTCTGAGCACAAACAAAAGTTCTATAACAATACTGCACGCAATTATATCATACAGAACACAGCAAAAAATACTTAATAAAAGGGCAATCACAAATATATAAATAAACCCACAAAAGGCCATCATTCATGTCACTGAGATATAAAAGAAGGAAGGCATCAAAAGGCTTCATGGACAACAAATACACAAGCAAACAAAAACATAATGATGACAATTGTCGGAGTATGCCATGCACCTACTTGCGAAAAACAGACTTCATTCATTTAAATACACAATTAAAAATAAGTCCAATATTACAACTGCTCCTGCTTTAATTGACAACAGCTAATTAAGTTTAGTTCTCAATGAAATTCATTTGGATCGAAAGTAGAAAGTACATACTAGACAAATAAGAAAAAGGTATAATGCAAATAGAAAAAGGATAATTTGTTTATCAGGTTTCACGGTTCACACGGTTTATTTTTAATGAATGTTATGTATTTATGTTGATACTTATCTAACAAAAATATATGACTGCTAAAGATTTCAAACACCATCAAGCATATCTTCATTTTAACAACAATCTTTACATGTATTCATAATAATAATAAAGAGGAACCAGTGAATGGCTTTACAACTACATATTAGGTGTTAATGGATGTTCTGTATTATTTTGGGTCTTGTCAGGGTTGCGGTGAGATAAACTGCACTTTTTTTCCAAATAGTAACCAGTACCTAAAAGTGAGTAATAAAGTGCTTAATGTTAGAAGATACATCCCAAAAGTATAAATTACAGTGCAGATTGCGATCTGATAAAATACTAAATGAAATAAACAAGTTTTCGTTTATTTATATGGACGGCCAACTGAGAATTAACGTTTACGAGTTTACTTCTGAGGACCTTTTATCAGAACTGTTTTTTTATATCACGACATCCTTTTGCACTGAGGCATGAATCATAGCCATAGCACTAATAAGTACTGAACCATACAAAACATGACATAAGCAAGCTTATCTATCAATCTGACCACTACTGCAATTATTTCACATGAAAAAATGCTTTATTTTAATTAGTGTTGGCAATGTGGTACTCAAAATTTGGCAGGGGGACTAGACAGATAAACCTAACGTGAACCTTTAGCACATATCTCGGAAACACTACACGCAAAATAATGTACGAGCTAGCTAAGTTGAAAGAAACCTATATGGCTCTACATATATTAGACAATTTCATGAATATTAAGCATATCAATAGCGAGCATATTCACTGTTTCAAGCAGAAAAAACAGGTTTTGATGACTAAGTAAGTGTGACCACATATAATATAGTAGCAATCGGCAATGTAGCACAATACAACATTAGATAAATCGAGCTTGTTGCATGAGTCTCTTGCTGATAGTGCTACAGTGGATGTCGCAAATGTATTGCGGTAATTATATGACTCTGTTTTTCTTCGGTACTCGCCTGATTTACGAGCTTAGGGTCTTCGCCAGTTTCTCCTTCTTTATTTTTGCTTGCTGGAGCTACAAAGAACATTATATCTTAAAACATTAAAGAGTGAACTGCCTGTTATTATAATACGTAAGCTTGATTTAAATGTATTTAGACATATATAAAAGCTGTTTGGTTGTTAATATGTAAAAACTAAGGCAGTAAACAGTGGGATAACTTTTTTCATTATTTCTAAATTTACTTAATTGGAATACGAAAGGTTTTCATTGTTTATATTACAAGCGCTTTTTGGGCTACATTGGAGAGAGTCACAGAAGTGTGGCATTGCTTAACAGCACAACTTGTCTTTCCATTGACAGACAGAGCTATCTGACCACACCTATATGGTTTATTTGAAATTGTAAATTATTTTTATCAAAGATATTTTATGTCCTGTATTGGCTCTATCTCTCTCTCTCTCTCTCTCTCTCTCTCTCTCTCTCTCTCTCTCTCTCTCTCTCTCTCTCTCTCTCTCTCTATATATATATATATATATATATATATATATATATATATATATATATATATATATATATATATATATATATATATATATATATATATATATATATATATAATTGTTATTATTATTATATTCTAGGTATAAAGGAAGTGACATAAACCTCAATATCTTTTGTTTTAAAAATCCCTAAAATTTCAACAAAAATGTCAACGTCTTGATGTTGCTTTGCTTTTGTTTTAAGATGTAGGAGTATTTTATTGTTGTATTTAAAAATACATACCGCGTGGCTTGATCAGAGAAAGATGCCGTGTTCTGTGTTCTCGGGCCAGTTGCATAGCTTCTTCGTGTTCCTTATCTCCAGGTCTTGTCCCCGGTTTTCCTTTTTATAGAAAAACACACACACTTGTAAACAAGTAAAAACGTGTATTAAATAATACAATTATTATTAAACAAACTGGTTTCGAATGAGACCGATGTTTTGCGGCAGCAGCACTATTAGACGATGCGGACAGTGCACGGAAGTTACTGGTATTCAAAACACTTTACGCTTGAGTCTCAAATTTCATGAGTTTTCTGCCGTTTTGTTTTGAAATATTTAAAGCTTAAGTATTTTAGTGACTTAAATTCTGTTGTAAATTAGTCCCAGTTTTGAGATTTCCGGGGAGGTCCTATCCCGGTTTCCTCTGAATATCTGACAGAAAAAATTGTTTTATTCACGAATGAATCACAATAATATTGGTTGAAATGTGTAACTAATTATCGGTAGTGTTACCAGTAGTAGAAGTAGAAGTAGTGGTAATAGGAGTAATACTAATGATAATAACTTTGGCATATAAATTACCCGATGCAGTTACATTTATGCGCGAGGAAATGAGTGCTTTTGAATCTTTCACAAGTAATCTACACATGAATTAATTTTCGTTCTAAAGGACAGACTTGTGTGATTCATGTGAAAACAGACTATGCTGTATAATTATCCCCCGATGTGTGTAAATAAAACAGATACCGTAGTGATTTAATGCCACACTGCATCTATCGAACATCAGCAAATGTAATTAGAAATAATTTATTATTCATTTCTGTAATTACAAGTAACCGCGGTTACAAAATTTATTACATTCAGTTGCAAGTCAGAAGAGACAAAACAATGCATTTTGTTTCTAAATGACTTGGGTAGGATCAATATGGCTATGTTCTACTACAGCCTGCATTGTGTTATATCACGTCAGGCGGGCTTGAAATACTGCAAGCCTCTACCTTAAAAGACAATTAAAAACGCGATTAAGTGACTTGCTGGTTGTCCACACCATTCGTCTTGAATTTTTTGTGCTAAATTTTAGGTATCGAAGAGATTTTGAAAATTCTGAAGAATCATAGCTAAATAAAGGGACAAGATGGTATAAAATGCATGAAGAATTCTCAGGGATATCAGACCTGTCAATTTACTTTAAGGGCCTTAAACTATGCTTATATTGAAATTTTATGAAATTATATGCTAAAATATGAAATGGTGTGGATTTGAGCCAGCCAGGATTTAGGTCACAGAAAGCATCGCAGGATTAGGTTGCTTACTTCATTGCGGTCCACTTGAAACAGTTAAACAAATTCTAAGCTAAGAAAAGAGCATAAGGATATCCGCACTCTTCTTATTTTTGGGTCACAACCTTTTGCATCCAGGTCTAAATGTTTGTGACTTTTTCGTATGATTGTAAATTTGAAATGTCATAAAAATGCCTTTCACATGATTAAGACAGGATTTCTGGTGCCTGATGCCGCAGGTTTCAAATTAAGGTGCGCAGTATTTGGAGGAATGTTCACTCTTTCATTTGGGCTTGGTAAATGTGTGTTGCCACAAAGGCGCCTTAGCAAAGCAATGATGGAAGTACTTTTGTGAAATAACACATTCATCCTTTGCCACAAATTCTCAATTGATCAATTACTAAATTACATCTCGCAGCACAAACAATTTGTGCAATGAGATTAATAACAAATTTTGTGATGACTTTTCCGTATATCTGTCAAGACTACTTCAGCGTTCTGGCATCAATTTATTCCGTGTATTTGCAGAGCCAAACCAAATACTCGTAGAAGCCTGAGAATGAGATTCAAAGGCCGATTTTCAAAAGTTGCATTGCATTTGGAGCGGGTACGATTGAAATTTCTCATTTAATATTTGTTAGGTTAGGCGTGAAAAAAAAACTAACTTTATTTCTCATTCCCTGCTGGGTCATTAAAACTGGAAATAAAAAATAAGCGCTGAAGCGGTCTGGTCTGAAAAAATTGCAAATAGGAAAAAAAATAATTGGAACGCCAATAACTGTGTGAAAACTTTTACAGTTTATGTTGTTATGAGTGGAACGGTTTCTTTGCTCTGAACTTTTTTTTTAATTTTTGAAGACCTTTTATTATAGGTGATTCTCACGAAGATCTATTTTAAGTGAATTTGATTGTTGGAAAGTGCTGTTAACTCTACCATTGTTTTTTCTTGTTGTTCAGTTCTTGAAGAACTATTTACGCAAATCGTAACACTGCAAAATAATTCCGGTCCATTGGGGAATGGAATTAAAACAATCATGAGGCTGTTGGCAGACTGATAAAGTGATGCAAGGGGCAAGAGCTCATTTGTTAATATCACTTCACAGTCCACCAAAACTGTTGTACTACTTTGGTTAATAAAATGCTACACAGTAAAGCTAACAGGAAGGCTTGCCATAAACTAGGCTACTCCTATACCATTGAACATTTCAACGTCGAGCCAGCGTCGACACATTAACTCTAGTTGTATTTTGGTAGCGATTGATCGCGACCATAGACCAACGTCTTAGCAACGTCTTTGACACACCATTAAATAGACAATGGAAAAGCAACGTTGTTAAGACGTTGCTTTTGGTCGCAACCAAAAGGTACCGTTCTCCGGCGTCTAATCAACGTCTTTGGTGCAACATTGAATAGATGTCGGAAACTCGACATTATATAGACATTGGACTTGCAACCTAAAAAAAATAATAACTGGAACTGGTAGGCACTGGAAGATCACCTCGAAAATAGACCAAAAAACAAGGACATCAAATATCAGAATTTCAGGATCGTTCAAGTTTTTTCCCATCTGCTTTTGAAAAAGATTCATGGAAATGGACTTCATACAGAACCTAGGTTAATGGATGACCCAAGCGTTGAGTACTGTAATGGAGAGGTAACCACACTATGGTGGTCGCTGTTAGGATGGCGATTCTTGATTATTGTCCCGAGGCCTATACATCATCGCCATAAGTCTATGCAACGTTGACAGATAAACTTATTTCAACCTCGTTTGCAACTGTTACATTAGGCGTTGGATCATCGATATCTATCCAATGTCGGAAGGTAGACGTTGTTTCGACTTCTAATAAACAATCAAAATCGATGTTGATCCGACTTCGGTTGCGGCGTCTATCCAACATTGATTCAACGTTACAATGTTTGTTGGGTGGCTTTTGCAGGATTGATTTTTTTTCGCACACCCAGTAAGAGAAGAAACCTCGCGATGTCAACTATGATGTGTATATTTTGCCGCGAACAAACGTAACGCTTATTTTGGCGTTTTCGTTCCAGCATTTACAATACACTGGGCAATATACGTTGTGCAGACCTTACCTCATAGTCGTAGTATACGTTTCGGACGTATAAAAAAATAACAACTCTGTATTATGGAGTGGTTATGGTAACAGCGTATGTGCAACGTCTATGTGTACGTAACGCGAAATAAAAGTCTACAAGACCTCGTGACCAGGTAGGGATCGGTTTTCCTTTGATTTGGAAGCAAGAATCATGCAAACAGCTTTGGTGATATAATTCAGGCCAAGTCTCCGCGTCGAGAAATCTCAGTTTTGTTCCGCGAATCTTTGATTCATAATGCAGCAGAAACAAGTGAGACTGATTTGGGGGTGTCTGGACACAGGCTGCAGCAGCAATGCAAATGCAACACCTTACCTCTTTTTTAGAGCAACCGACTTCGTCGGCTAGTCTGTTCTCATCACTAGAGAAGGGAGGGGGGGGGGGGGGCATTAGTCGTCTGTATATACAGTTTTACATATAAACCTTTGCTTAAAAGTATCTTCTCTCACAGTTTTGTTCTGATTGCTTTCAGATTTTGCACGAATGTTCACTAGGATATTCTAACTTGAAAAAAAAAACTTTTTGGCGGTCCACTAAATTGGTCAAATTCTCATTTTCTCCGTAGCCACTTTTCAAAATGCTTCTTCTATCATAATTTTGATTAGATTGCTATCACATTTTCTATGAGTGTTCACTGGGTGTTTTTCTCTTGAAAAATTACTTTTTTGGCGATCCACTAAAAATTGGCTAATCGCTTCTTCAGAAATTAGGCTTTGTCTCCCACAGTATCGACAGGATTTCTTTCAAATTTTGCCCCAAGTTATTCTCTCATGAAATATTACTTTTTTGGGCGACCCACCAAAAAAAAAAAAAAAACAAAAAAAAAACAAAGAAAAAAACAAACAGCCATATAGCCAAAAAATTTTCGGAAATCCATTTTTAAAATGTTTCTTCACCCGCAATTTTAATCCGATTGCTTCCAGATTTTGTGTGATTGTTTTCAAGGGATGTCCTCTGAAAATTATCATAACACCCAAAATCACTCTTGGCAAATAATTGGTCAAATGGGGGCATTTTATTTAATTTTTCAAACTGACAGAATTTGAGGTATAGGTCAGAAACAAAACGAATAAGTGCTGTGTAGCTATGTTGACTTCCTTCAATATTCCAGGAGTGGTATTCTGCTCTATCCTTATTTTTAAGGATGTCCTTATTTTTAAAAATAAGGATAAAAAAGCTATTCTGCTCTATCCTCAAACTTAACACAGTCTTTTAAAAATAAGGATACAAATTAAGGATGAACCATCTAATCTCAAGAATAAGGACGTCCTTAAATATAAGGACAGAGCAGAATACCACTCTAGGTCATTAGTTTGTAGAATAAATCTTCACTCATTCCAATTGACATGGATATCAGACCGGGCAATATTATTTGGTAAGGGGAAGTTAGCCCAGGAGGGGAAAATGGAATAGTCTAGCAGCCGGCAGGGGTTAACTGGACTTGTCTCAACCTCTGACATGCTGTACAGGGGGCAAAATAGACTGTTACACCTGGACCACTACCAAACGTGACAGCCTTTCAAATACATGTATCTTTATTTTATGGATACCTAGTAGTTTTCATATTTATTTTAATAACTGATTCAAAATTACATTTTTGCAAATTACATGCCTTTCTTCAAAAATATCTGTTGTAAGACCATTTTTATGCAAAAAATATATATATGTATATATATTTTGTATGGTAAACGCAACGTCTTTTAAAAGAGAAGTCGGAAAAAATCAGAATTCTGCATTTCGTATCGATAACTGAATTATCTTGTCCACATAGGGTTAGGTTGTGGCAGGATGTTAAATTAACGAAGATACAAATTTACAAGAAAGGGTTCTTTTGTACAGTAAATAAACTAACCCAGTCATAGAAAACAAAACTACACTTTCCCTTTTTAACAGCAACCACGTGAAAAATAACTTGCAAACTGATTGTATGTTTTTGTTCGTTTATATCTGAAAGCCCCTTTTGCAGACTCTTTCCAATGCCTATGTGCTCTCCCTACATGGTGTAGAAAGGGACAAGGGATACCCGGTTGAAATTTATCCAACAGTCAGAGTGATCTGTTTCATTTCTAAGCTTTAGCTTTCTTCCAAAATTATGTATAAAAAGGAAATACTTATCGAAATTTTTACCGATAATTATTATTTTTGGTTTGAAATAATTTTCTCTAACGACCTATCGTCTTCAATGCCGATTTGGGAATTGAATAACCCGCTGGAACGACCGTTTCCCGTCGTAAGATCGAATAACCCCCATGACTGAACTGCCTATCAATCTTTCCTCGTTTTGCTTAAATCTAATTGAGTTCTACATCCATGTGAAAATCATAAACTTACCTATTGACGTCCAAATAATAACCACCAAAACTGAAAACAGCAGTGCAAATCCGGTAAATATAAACACAATGTTAAGGGTCGTTTTGAGACGTTTCACGCGAGCGGTATTTGATGATGGCGAACTTGCGGTATCTCCACGATAATCATGTAAGATATCAGATATCTTGTGTAACACTTGATGAGCTGTGGAGTTTTTATCCCCCTTTTCGCCATCTCTACCACTAGGCATTGCAATAATAACGCGCTCCGTATCTGTGCCATTCATTTTCAATCCAAAATAATCAGCACTAATACTCCATATTTTGAACGTTATTCTCCAAATTTATTTTCATTTACAGCATTCTTGCTGTTTTTTTTTCTTTACGGACAACACTAAATCACTTTATGTTTGTTTTTGTTCAATTAATCAAGAATAATTTTAATTATCATCAATTTATTTTTTTTCAGATATCAGAAATGAAGTAACGTGTGTAGTAAGTTTACTTTTACACAAGAGGATATGACTTATGCAACGACACACACTCAGCGTCTGATTCCTGTTGTCCCCAGGCTGGCTCTGTCATCAAATCAATACGGAGCTACATCACAAATATCTTATTTAACGCTCCCTTAAATGTGTCTCAAATGCGTATGGCACAAGCACAATGTATATGAAAGCGGACTCCTGCTGCATGACAAAATTACATGAGCTCAGCTTTCATGCAGTTATTCCATTCGTAGAGCAAGTGGAAAAGTGCATCAGACAATAGGGAAAGCAGTGATTCCTGAGTAAACATTTCACGTTCGTCTCGCGTTGTACAGCCAACGTTGATAAATACGGTGATTTAATTATTAGATGTCGAAACAACGTTATCTGTTTAGCGTTTAACAGACACGGTTTTGGTAACACAGCTTTTTACTTCGTAAAAGCTCCGAATTCGCTTATCTCCACTTTTATACGGTTTTTTCCGCAAAACTCTAAGATTCACGCAGTTAGGAACTAAAATTTCTTATAGTGGCTCGAATAGTCCCGTCCTTGGTCCCAGCCAATCAGCATCCTTGGTAACTGTTACCAAGCCTCATTCTCGTATTGCGCGCGGTAACCAATCACACGCGTTTCTGAGACTGGAAAATTTTTTGTTCAAGGTGAATTTCTCCGAAAATACTTTTTATTAGTTGCTGTTAATGTTCATTCTTGGATGTTTAGAGACGAAGGCTTGTCGGTTCATGTAATTTGGAGACTTTTGCCTTCGTACGCTACTGCTAGTATTCTGAGCATCACGGGGGTTTCGAATGTTTTTCCCTAGAAAAGTGCCACTCGTAGGTCTCCACTGTTTACTAGTACGGGCGTAAGCCCTTTGACCCTTAGAGGAGCACGGATCATTTCAGTTTGCTGATTTCTGTTCTGATCTCTAGCTACTTGCCACATCTTGGTCATCGGCAGACCGAGCTGCGCAGTTGATGCTTCCTAGCGGGCTGCCAGCATCTCCAAAGCAGTGCGGGGTTGCTTGGAACTGCCTAGCGCAGAGGGGTTGAATTTCAACCTCTGGGTCGCCAATTTGCTCTGCAGAACGCCAGTACATTCGCTCTACCTAGGACGTTCTGCGTTCTGAGTTAAGTTGAGTACGGAGTACCATTTCGGTGCTCGGTTCTGAGCAAAGGCTTGGTTACCAAGGCAGATCTAGGGGCTTGGTAGCTTCCAGGTACCAACGGGCTATCACGCCTTAGCGAGGCACCTAGGCTTGGTGGTTCTGGATCGGAACACCGAGGCCCAAGCACTATCAGGGTTCTTGGTTCTTGCTCGTTTCCAGACATGACGGAGGCCTGTCGATAGCACAGCAATTGCAGATCTCCTGCGTTCACCCAGCTTCAGCAGCAAACCCTCACTCCCTCTGCGATCGGTGCAGGAGGGAAAGAGAAATACCGCTGTGCGACGCTTTGCACACTTGCAAGGAGTGTGCGCATCTATCCCCCAGGACTGGGATGCATTGGAGAAGGTACGCGCCAAGAACATTAAGCGGAAAGTGCATCATAAAGTGCAGTCCCTGACTCTGGATATGCCTAGAGCTGGTTCCCTGGTGGCTGGACAGGTGTCTTCTCCTGTGCGTACCGTCAGGGATGTGGAGTCTGACTTTGACTTACCCCGGAAGAGGAAGAAAGTCAAATCGTCATCAACTTCTCGGATAGTAGCGGAGCTAGACTTACTAGAGGTGGGTGAGAGAGTTATGCTTTATAAGGCCTGGTCAGTCCCTCACAATGAGGTGGAGAAAGCCATTTCGGAGGATTCTATCCTCACCTCTCCCCCATCCGTCCCCGCCGTTAAGGAGAGCGTGACAGTCACGCACGCAAAGTCAGGGGCGTGTTTTACCAGCCGTGTGGGAGAGTTTGGCATTTCTCCCACGCCCAGACTCGACTCCGACACAGATTTTGGATACCCTTCCACTGCCTCAGGCGGAGACATTGAACATTTCTTCGTTCCTGGCTAGGCAATCCCAACTCCAGCGGCAAATCCAGGACCTTCAAGAAGCTCTGCTCTTAAGGCCAGAACCGAGACGCAGGCACGCACTAGCTGCAACAGTCTATCATCCATCAGACGTGCTGTCAGTATCTAGACCTCCGTCAGTGTCTACCCACGCTCCAAAAGCAGGAGTGAGTCCAGAGATCTCCCCCATCGGGCCAGCTCTCACTAACACAGCACGTGGAAGATGAAGGTCTCGCCCCGCAGGATACGTCACCTCTGGAGGCGACCCCAAGAACAGAGAGAGGGCTATTTACACCCCAGTCTTAGGCACAGTGATGAAGGAAGAGCCATGGCTAGCGTGTCCGGAGGAAGAGAGCTGGGAGGACTCTGGTGCGGAAGGTGACGCTGAAGGTGACTCTCCAAGTAGCTTTTTTCCATCAGTTCAGTTCCCGGGCAAAGGGCAACGTCTGTGGAAGGACCCAGCAGCGGCGGGGAGGCGTCCGATTCGTACCCCGTCTCCACCGCATTTCTGTCCGGAGCCGGAGGTACCTTTCTCACCACCAGCAGAGTCGGTAGCCCCCGAGGATGTACCATTTCGGGATGCTATACAGCAGATCGCAAGGCTTGCAGGTATAGAGTGCGGGCGCCCAGTGTCGGACAGAGAGGACCCGCCCATCCGGATGACGTCGCAGGCAATCCTCCCCCAACCTGAGGCGTTTGTGGGTCTGATGACCAGCGAGGGAGTAGCCAACGCCTTGTCGGTACGCTGCAAGCGTTTGGACGCAGCCGAGGGACGAGTGCTGTCACGTCTCAACCCCTTCAGGCACTGCACGGTCCATACCGTCATTCGGATGACCTCATACCCCTGGAAGCCTTGGTGCAGCCCACCAAGTGTACGGTTTGGTTGGCTACTCGTACCTCGGTCCGACAGGACTCAGATATCCCTCTGGTACAGAAGGACGCTAAAGCCATAGAAGGTTCAGCACGACACATTTTGAACATCATGTCCTTCCAGGATCACACCCCGAGTGCCCTGAAGAGACGTTTGGATGATCTGAGCCTGTCGGACCCGGTGGCTGGCTACCTATTTGACCTCGCTAGTGTACCTGCGACTCGACGCCTTCCTTAAGCACTGCTGGTCGAGCGTCAAAGGCCTCCGTGACTTGCGCCATGCTCCGATTCTGGGACAGAAGAAACTGTTTCCCCCCGAGGGGATAGAGAGGGTTCACCAGGATAGCATATCTTTATCGCAGGACCTAAGCTCTCAATGCCAGAGCACCGAGGCAATTCGCACACCCACAGAAAAGCCAGTACTCACAGCCCCTCGCCACGAGAGGTCGAGGTCGAGCAGTAAAGCTAGGGCTTCTCCGAAGAAGCCGAGGCAGCAGGGCAACGGCAAGACACCCCACGCACGTGCCTCGCAGCAGTGCAGGTAGCAATCAACCAAAGTGTCTCTCAGTGGGGAGCGCCTCGTCTCTAAGAGATACTTTTATCAGGTTAAAAGGCGAGGAGGGCTCCCAGCCATCCAGCGACTGTTTGCTCGTAGGAGGCAGGCTAGGCAGTTTCTGGCAGGTCTGGCGAGACATGGGTACTCCGAAAAAAGTAGTGCGTTGGGTAAGAGAGGGTTACGCACTCCCGTTCAGACGGGACCGACGTGGGCACGTTCCAGCCATATCTCTTCACTACCAAGCCCCAAGCAGCCCAAGCAGCAGCTTCCTACGATCAAAACTCCAAAGCACCGAGCTCTTCAGTCGATGGTCGAAGACTTTGTGTGCAAGGAGGCCATAAAGGAGATGCCAGAGATCGAAAAAAGGTTTTTCAGCCGGGCCGTTTTGGTACCTATCTTCTCTGAATAAATTCCTCCACGTGAAGCCCTTTCAGATGGACACAGCCCAGATTATAAAGAGCTCTCTGGGTGGGGGAATGTGGGTCACGTCCATAGACCTATCCGATGCGTGCCTTTGCAACCGTCGGCCAGGAAGTACTTATGCTTCCAAATATCGGAGAAAAAATTCTGGTTCCAGGCCCTCCCGTTCGGCCTCTCTACGGCTCTTTGTCTTCACGAAATTCATGAGAGTGTTAAAGGCGTGTGCCCGAGTTTGAGGTATGTTGGTCTTCCAATACCTAGACGAGTTCATAGCTCATCGCGACCGAGTCACGGTAAGTCAGCAAACACGGGTCTTGGTCGATCAAGCAACGAAGGTGGGCCTCTTGGTAAACCGAGACAAGTCAGAGCTAACTCCAAAACAGGTAATGGTTCGTAAAGCCAGGTTCGAGGGTGAGTTTGGCAAAGATGGAGTCCTTTCTGGGCTGTCTGGTGGCGACAGAAAAGACAGTTCCCCTAGAGAAACTCCATTACAGGCCCTTTCAAGCGGGGGTCAGAGGGGCTTTGCGCCAGGGCAGACACTCCAGAGCCGTAATGTCCCTTTCAGTAGAGGCTCACCAAGCGTCGGCTTGATGGTGCAACGATCAGGTCATGGGCGAAGGAGTCTCCTTTGCGGCACCACCCCCCGGAACTAGAGGTGCAAACCGATGCGTCTCTAACTGGCTGGGGGATTCACTTCCAGGGCAAGATGTGGTAAGGTCAGTGGTCAGAGCAAGTAAAAAATCGCCACATAAATTGGTTAGAGTTGCAGGTGGTGTGGATAGCCATAAATGACCTTACCCCCCTCCAAGAAGGGAAAATATCCCTATTTATCAACCATTATTATTTATTTATTTACTTTCATTTATGTTATTATCATATTTGGATATTCAATGTGACTGACTTTTTAATGTACATCAGCACCGTTTGGTGAGGGATTGACAAAAAGGTCTGAGATTTGCATCCCAACCAAAAGAATAATTATTGTTATATGATTTGAAGTTCAAGTTCACATCAAAATATCACTATCTTTGTCTATAGACGGAATGCCTCCCCCCCCCCCTTCCCGCCCCTACGGGGTTTATAGATTGAGCCTATTCCAGAAACAGAATGAAATGATGAATATCTTAAAGTGTTCGTTTAATCACGGCTATTAATATTCTACCACAGTTCTGTCCATGAGGAAAAAGGCACTTTACAAGCTACACTACAATCAGACATCGTATTTTGACAGATTGTAAACACTCTTGATCGAATCTGAATGTTTTGGTCATCGTTATTTCGCTCTACATTTCTGTGCCCAAAACAGATATATGTCCCAAAAGACATAGAATTTCGCAACTACAAGCGCAGGTCATGTCGAACGTTCGATTCTACAGACTCTCTCTCTCTCTCTCTCTCTCTCTCTCTCCCTCTTTCGCCTCTTTCTCATCTCCCATTTTTCTCGCCCCAGTCTTCCTCTCTTGCTCCCCCCTCCCTCTCTCTGTCTTTTATCTTGCGATCTCCGAACCGCGTATACTGTTTATACGCTGTGCACAGACATTATTATTATCATATTTGTTATTATTGTTCTTTTACTTTTGTTGTACTGCATTTTGAAGGATTGCCGACAGACTCCATGGGGGTTAATGCCGTGACCTAGTCCACTGAGTTCGCTAAGCTAACGCAACTGGGGCGTAAGTCAGCTGGATCCCAACTCGGGATCGGCGATCAACGCTCTACCCGAAATTCTCTAGCATGAAGAATCTGCTGCCACTGAACTGACATAACCCCCTCCCCCCCCCCCCCCCACTCCCGGTGTTCTATTTTTTTTTCTTGAGCACACAGCTCAATAAATCTACGTGCTATAAAAGTATATTTATTGACTATTTTGCAGGCAGTTTATATACATTTTTAATGAACATACATAATAACAGGAAGCACGTCACTCTAAACGCAAACACTACACATCAATTCATTACGTCATGCATAAACTTCTCACAGGGTTCACAAGTCACACCAAAGAATTTCATAATTACTTTTTATCTTCTTTTTAATTTTAATTTTTAATTCTAAATGTAATTTTCCTTTGAGCGTGGAAATTTTTCACATCACTTCCTTGATGAATTTCATTTGTGAAAAATATAATCAAGGGCAAGTTTTAGTTAAAAAGAACATGCAGGCAAAAAAGAAAAGAAACATTTTTTAACAATGCGATCGGAAAAATACTCAAAATATTTCAGGATAAGTAACACAAACGAACTAACCAACCATTGCACGCGGTTAATTGTGACCCAGCAATCTTGTCAAATATTTAGGGAGATACATCGCATGTTAGATTTCAGTTGATTACAATGTAAACAAACCATAGTTGACATTATCCACTCTCTGACTTACAGAATGCATCTCTAAGCAGCCCACTTTTTTTCGCTTATTTATTAATTGTATAATCAAAAATAGGAAAATTCGAAGCGGAATACGAAAGAAACAGACAAACCACTAGAACGGCTACAAACAGCACCAACATCATGACACCAAACGAAGTTTTATTTCATAAAAATGAACTCTTTATTTAAATTGCCATTTATTTATTTATTTGAAAAATGAAAAATGTCATAATTGAACAGACTTCTACATTCATCGAGGAAACCAATATATATATATATATATATATATATATATATATATATATATATATATATATATATATATATATATAAAAAGTCGAACTCATCTTAAGAATTAATGAAATCTTGATAGAAAACAAAATCCAAACAGCTTGGGGTGAAAAAGGCGAAATAGCCACTTTTCACCATCCGGCGAGGTCAAGTGGGACAAACAACTTACTATCTTGTTAGTGTACACCCCATTCTGCACTTGTCAGAAGAAGAAAAAATACGGTCTGGAATTATTTATTATCTATTTTTATTTGCGACACCCATTAGAATTTCAATTAACCATGAGCGTTGCAGTGGTTGAATGTCTGTTCTTTTTGCAATACAAGGTCCGCAAAATTGTCCCAGATGCACCAGAATACTTGGGGAATCCACGATCTAACCTAGACTAATTCGTATTTTGATTGGCCGACACCGACGAGATTATCGAGAAGCACGTGACTGTTACCAGGCCTACACACTTGTCAGAGCTTAGTCCTTGATCCAATGTAGCCACTCAGCCCTTTTTTTTAAATTTCGTTTCTCATGTTCTTCCTTTATTATTTTCTCGCTTTATAATTTCATTATTTCACAAGTCCAACATGTGGCAATGTATTTTTTTACATCAATTTCCTAGTACTTAAAACTCCTTACCGGCCCCCCCCCCCCCACACGCACAACCCACAAGTCGTAAATATAGCGATCGTTTTTTTCCCTTAATTAATTTCCTACTATTAAAAAATCCACCCGCCCATGCCCCTCTCCCACCCGCCCACCCCTCCCTACGACGCCCTGGCCACACGGACCCTAACTGCCCTCGTCCGCCGTCGTCGGTGTACGCTCCTGCATCTCCAGATAACGCCAGCTTCCGGGCTCGGCCTTTCGCAAGTTGATCTCGACTTTGGTGCCCAACATTTTCACGTTACTTCTGCCCGGATCAATGATCTGTTTGGAAAAAATCAAAAAGATTGTTAACCAAACGAATATCCGACCATCCCCACCCCCTCCCCCTTTTATTTACTGGTATTAACACATTATTATTCATCTTTTCTTTATTTATCTATATTTATATATACTTATTAATTTATAAACTTGCTCGTGTGTTGGGGGTGGGGGGGGGGGGCGAGAGTGTGTGTGTTACTAGTACTGAATACTTTACGCAGAGAACCTAATCGATAATGAACGTGAACGTGCCATGACACCCTGTAACCAACCCACTACCTCCACCACCAACCGCCCCCGCCTCCACCCGCCATCACCTCTCGCCCCTATCTCGTACAGCGCCAAGCTACTGTTGCAAACGCTACTTCCGCCGTCGAAGGCCACAGGCATGCGCACTGACACGCCCCTCACCCCCCCCCCCCCTCCCCATCACTCACCCCATGTAGCACCAGATGCTTGTCAAACACACTGTTCCCGCCGTCGAAGGCCACGCGCATGCGCACTGTCACCCCGTTCGCCTCTACCCACGATTCGTCCGGCAGCGCAACCTTGGCGAAGACGGATAGCGTGACGTACTGGGCTGTCTGGTGCCAGTCGTAGCGACATGCTACCTTCTTGCTTGGGTCCTAAAATGATTAAAGGACGGCAAGGGAGTTCAGAAACTAACAATACCAATCCTTTTGCACAGCTTATTCCGTCTTCGGTTTAGAAAGTTCTATTATGACAATTATGATGTGCCAAGAAGTCGGGTGACTGAACACCTCTATCTCATGCCTGAAGGGGAAGGGGGAGGGGGGGGAACTACGTAACATAACTTGTGGGTATCTTAATCCTTAATTTCTATATACGTCTATGTATAAATTGAGCAATTTGGAATGTAGTTACTATAAACTGGGATTGTATTCTGAGTCTTTTTAATCCGGATCTGGAAGGTGGTCACTACAGAGGTTTTACTGCAACTCTTTTGATCCGGGTCCCAACAGACAGGTTTTACTGTTCGTCTTTTTTACCCGATTCTAGAAGGTGGTCACTAAAACCAGGTTTAACTGTACGCTTCTTATCCGGGTCGAGGAACTGGGAACTACAAACGTTTTAGGTCAGGTCTGGAACGTGGTCTCAACATAACCAGTTTCCCCCTTTCACTGTGATTTTTTTAAAGCTTACCGTCGCCCCCAACAACATGTAGGCATGGTTCTGAACACAACCCCAACCCTAACCCTTTCTCCCCATTCACGGTATAGATCTGTATCCAAAGTGTACTTTCATCAGCCAAAAAAGGACACGAAAGGCATCCTTCAGAGCTGTACAGTAGATGAATCACCTCGGGGAGCGGGGGGGGGGGGGGGGGGTGGGGGGGGGGTTGGACATATTTGTGCTGAAATGGTGAGCTGCTTGTCGTAACAGAAGATACCAGATCGACTTAACAAAAAGTGAAAAATAATTCCAGGTACTCTTAGAAAATGTTACATAACAACCTCAATATACGGAACAGCTCGGCAGCGAAAACACGTTCTTGTCAGCCCAGTAAAATCAATAGACAACCTTGAGAGGCGTGTCAATAGGGCCATAACAGATATCCCACTGTGCGAACAAAGACTAAAGATATCTAACTGTATAAACTAAGACCAAAGATATCCCTTTCTACAAACAACGGTCAAAGATATCCCACTTAATAAACAAAGGCAAAAAATATCCTACTGTACGAACAAAGGCGAAAAGACCCAAGGACATCCCACCGTATAAGCAAAGCAACAAAGATATCCGACTTTACATGCTAACCCCTCCCCAAATTCCCACCCCTCCTCCACTATTTGACTTGGGGACTGTCTACACGGGGTACCGTTGTACTTACGGTGTGGCGGAAATACCCGACAATACCCGACATCACGTCATTAGGCGGAAATTTCATTTCCTACAGTGCTTGAAAAAAGAAAAAAAAGATCTGGTGAAACCACTGTTCAAACATGTGCCACCTGCACGAACATGAAACTCCAATATACTGTCAAATGTCTGTCGCTCCCTTTCTTCCAATCTTGTTGGTGTGTTCTCTTTCGCAATGTCGCCAATTTCGTTAAAAAAAAAGTGGGGGGGGGGGGGGAATTTTCATTCACCACTCCGCGTTACCCACAAAAAGGGTGGGGGGGGGGGGTTCTTTACTCCGCGTTTGGTTAATTGTAGCTGAGCATTCCGAGTTTAGGGATCGTTTCAAAAAGTCAAGCACACACATGGTAGCCAGTTGGTACACGAGTGGCCATCCGCGGAATTCCCATCCCCCGGTTCATGCTCACGCACGGTAACAAAATAGTAGTTGAGTAGCTGTCTGGGGAGTGCCCCCCCCCCCCCGGTTCAAGCACACGCATGGTAACCAGTTGGTACCTGAGTGCAAACCCCATCCCAGGAGAAATACCTCTTTTTTAATCCACAGATGACTCCCAGATGAGCAGCCTTCTTGAGAAAGGAAGTTGTCAAAGTCACTCGTTTTTCTTTGACAACACGTCCAGTATTTCATGCTGTAAGAATCACATTATTCACTTAGTAAATTTTTAATTAATTATTATAATTATATTTATTTATTTATTATCTTTTATGCAACTATTATATACTTTAATTATATATTATTTAATATATATATATATATATATATATATATATATATATATATATATATATATATATATATATATATATAACAAGTCTTGCTTGAAATATTAACTCACCCTTCGTGAAATATTGGTTGCCCGGGATGATATACACACGTATCTAGGTTGCTATGTTCTCCCTCGTAACTCTGTAATCAGACATACATCAACTGCATAGTTACATCAATCAAATCATATTAACTCTGTAGAGACATCAAAGAAGTCATATCAACTGTGTAGTCGCAGAAATCAAGTTATATCAACTTTACAGTCACAGAAATCAAGTCATATTAACTATGTGGTCACATCACTCAAGTCACATAAACCATGCGGTAACAGAAATCAAGTCACTTCAAGTATGTGGTCACACAATCAAATGATATCTACTGTGTGGTCACATCAATCAAGTCATATCAAATCTAAAGTCACACCACAGAAACACAGAGTTCACGTCACGTCGATTATGTGGTCACAGAAATCACGCCAAGTAGACTATGTGGTCACAGAAATCACGTCACGTCGATCAATCAGTCATCAATCAGAAGCCAAATCTTGAATGTCACTCAAACAAGGACAAAACTCTAATGTGCTTTTTTTTTCTTTAGCAACCTACCTTTCTACAAGAATTATTCTTACAGGAAGTGCCCACTTGAACTGTTTCTGGTTCTGTTTGTATACATTGAAAATAAATTTTGAAATAATAATGTACATAAATGCAGAATAAATGGAATATTTAAAACATTACATATAATATGCATTATTATTTTTTTTTCTGGTCCACAGTTGGCCTGACCAACTTCATTGCCAAGGGTAATTTTTACAATCTGTAGTTGTCACCATTACGCGAAGGCGAGTCGCCGAGAAACTGATATGAATTGGCGTTACTTCACAACCAATGCATTCGAACTAGTAACAACATTTTAATACACGAAAGTAAGTAAAACGGGTGACAGTTATCTGGGTACAAAGTCAAGCTGACTTAAAAAGCTTTGAATAAATTGAGAGGTAGACCTGCTGAACTGTCGACAAGCATGAATATAGATAAGAACTGCAATGTGAGAAACGGTTGCTGGGCAAATGATGGCGTGTTTGTGCCCAAAGCTTGAAACAGACTGACAAATAAACTGCAGCCTCAGAGAGATGGCCTAGGGTGACCTACGATATCGGTGCTAAGGCAGAGACACGATTCCCCGGGTAGCGCAGATGACTACGAAATCGGTGCTAAGGCAGAGACACGATCCCCCGGGTAGCGCAGATGACTACGAAATCGGTGCTAAGGCAGAGACACGATCCCCCGGGTAGCGCAGATGACTATGAAATCCGTGCTAAGGCAGAGACACGATCCCCCGTGTATAGAGGATGACCTATGATATCGGTGCTAAGGCAGAGACACGATCCCCCGTGTAGCGCAGATGACTATGAAATCGGTGCTAAGGCAGAGACACGATCCCCCGTGTAGCGCAGATGACTATGAAATCGGTGCTAAGGCATAGACACGATCCCCCGCATGGCGCGGATGACCTATGAAATGGGTGCTAAGGCAGAAACACGATCCCCCGTAGCATGTGAAATCGGTGTTCAGGTCGCTTTACAAAGTGTCATACTACTTGCCATTTTTATTACGGTTTTTTTTCACAGTTCTTTGTTTTACATTTTCAAATTTCACAGCCTTAACGACACGCGGACAAAATCATATCAAAACGCGTTTTACCAAACTTAAAAATACTGTCATTTTGACAGTTTTTTCATGAATCCAAACCAAAATATGCGCTCTATCCGTGTATGCCATTTCAAAATAATCGGGCCTATAGTTTCGGAGATACAACCGTGACCGCTTGAGACGGGCAAGCTAATAACTATATCCCTTCGTAAAACGGGAGATAACAATATAAGTGTTGCCACTTTTGTGTATTTCTGAATGCGTAAATTAGTTACAGATCTTTGTTACCGAGACACTAACCTGATTCTTTTTTATTGTCGTCGATTTTTAAAGTTTTCATTTGCTTCTCTAGGGCTTGTTTTAAAGTGGCCCCCACCGTCACTGGCAACCTGTAATTAACAGGAATAATCACTCGTTACTCTAATTATCCTACCCAGCATCCCCTCAACCCCCACTGGTAACCTCCAACCAACATGAACAACCCCCCAAAACCCCAAGGGTCACCACCGTCACTGGTAACCTGCAACCAACAGGAACAATCACTCATAGCCGAAAGCGGCCCCCGCCGTCACTGGCAACCTGCAACCACCAGATATCCCGGCGGTTTCACTTTCTGTTATCACATACAGCAGCCAAAGTCGACTTTAAACAGTCTGTTGTCGATACAGTGTAAGATTTGACAGAGCCACTGTAACATATTAAACCTTTGCATATATTCTAACAATACTCAAACTTTAAGAACTGTAAGAAAAATTCAAGGGGGGGGGGGGGAGAGGTACTCATCTACCTAAAAAATCCGAGCTGCCAATGTCTCCCTTATTTTAACCAAATGTGCCTACCCTGTAAATTTTGCCCGCGTTGTGTCCTATAAAACGGATCCCCTTTTCACCAGGTTGTATATGCATGAGTATAAGCACGGCTAGCATGCACACACAATAACAGAACAAAACCCAGAAAGACAAACACTCTACAGAAGTGTGCGTGCACAGCCCCTTCCCTTTTCTTCTGCTGTTACTGGGCTTTTAGTGATAATTCTCCTCACCCCTCCTTCCAAATGAACTTGTGCTCAAAGCGAAAAAAATTAATTCTCCCCCCCCCCCGAACTCTTTTCCGCGTATTTCTTTTTTTTCCCTGTTTTTTCATTTTCTTTTCTTTTTTCTCTCTCCCTGTCTTTTTTTTGACACGTATGATAACAACTATGCCAACAAGTGTCCCCAACCCCCACCCCGGATTTCCGTAATGTGCAGCGCCACCGGAAATAGAACGGAACTTCCCGTCATTCCGCAGCAATTTTAGACGAATCGGCGAAAAACAAATCTCTGGTAAAATCGATTTAGAAAATCAGAGTAAAACAAGTAGAAAGTAAGAGTTATTAGGGGAAAGAAGAAAAAAAAAAGATAAGAAAAAAAACAGAATTTGTAGTTTTTCCTTGTCGTCTATACCAATCATAGCATTTCTCTACTTCTTAACAGACAGCACACCGGGATCAATCGCTGCTGCGCTGTCGATACATCTAATCCATTTACTTATTTGCTTTTTTTCCCTCATGCAATCAGTTAGTGAATGACGTCACCGTGACGTGGCGGCATTTTCCGATGGTCTTTCAAGTGGTTTGATTTCGGCTTTCTTCTTAAATTCTTCACTATTATATACAACTACCTGAAAAACAAAAATGTTGTGTTTAAAATACAACTCAAAACCGGTGAAAAAAGTCTGGTGTATTTATAAGATATCTCTGTCTCATCATTCGCCATCCCCTCTCTCTCCCTCCCATCTACTCCTTTTCTATTCCCTCTCACTCTTTCGGCCCCCCTCTCCCTCTTCCATTCCATACCCTCCACCCCCACACCCCCTTCTCTTTCCATTTTATTGGTAGCTGGAAAATATCACCCAAACAAACTAGATAATATTGAAAATGCTATTCTAAAATTACAGACTCGACTTTAAAGCGAGGGTACTCACATTATTAACACCGGTCTTCTCGCTATCCGTGTCCTTGACCTTTGTGGTTGTGACCTCTGGCTGAACAGGCTCAGGTTTCTCAGTACTGTGTTTTCCCACTGAACAACCCTAAGCAGATAAATTAAATGAATCAATTAAATCACTGAAATCACTGCATACATAATGCACCCAAAATGGCCAAAATGCAACCAAACCACCGCAGTGAACTTCTAGCGTTAAATTTTAAATCAATTGAACTTTACGCGTGTTCTATAACTAAAATAATATGGTTGGGATATTACCTTTCACTTCAATAATGCACAGCATCTTTGAACAGTTGCTCCAGATTTCTGGACTCATATTCCAGATTTAGATTTTGCTCAAGATTTAGGAAATTACCAATACAAAGAGAAATACGATTTTCATTTTATTTCAGATTTTCAAAAAAAAAGTTACATATTTGACAATGCAAAAACAAAACGAATGGAGGGTCGGTTTTCTTCACGGAAGAAGAGTATTTCTTCCCTTCCATGGGAAGAAATGTGGAAAAAGGGCAAGAAATACTTTCTTCACGGAAGAAAATGGGAAGAAAGCTCATCTCGTTGAAAAATCAGCATGTACCAGTTTGTTGTAGATGTCACTGTTATGATTATTAACGTCTTGCTCGTCAGCAACAAGTAAATTAGTAAATAAATGTATATGAGCGTCTCGTGTATTAGTGAAGTGTCTCCCGGGATAGAGAACAAGGTTATAACCACCCCGCAAAAATTCATTTTGCCAGTCAACAGACACACTAACACTAACGTAGGGGACTTAAGCACTGTTTAGACATTAGAATTATACTTCTTAATAACCCGTGAAAGAGATTTCGAGCCACATAACGTCGTTATGATAACGATGCCTTGGCTGTCACTCAGTATCCCGATCAATGGTTTTCATTGGTTAAATAATTGCCTAAATATTATTTTATTTAGCAACCATGTAATCAAGTGATTGCGTGTTTGTATACTGAATTCCTATGAACAATTCCGGTTGCTCGTGGATAAAATTATAAAGATACATTTATCGATAGAATTCAGTATTCTCCATTTTGCCCATTTCTGCCGCTATTTTCCACTTATGTCGATTATTTTCAGCCTTTTCCAGTGTCCACAAGAACATAGATTTTATCCGGGAAATATACCAGCTCTGGTGACCAGCTTCACACAACTGACACATTTAAGACACTGATTTGTGCAATTTTAGCGTCAAGGATTACTCAGCAGGCGACAACAAAAGATGTTCTTTAAGTGTAAAACTTTTCCAACAATCCTGGCAATAAAATATTTCACTATATTATTATTTCGAACATTTTGGGGTTTCTTCCATTTCTTCCCTAAATAGAAGGGAAGGAAGTATTTCAGAAAACAATACCGGGTAAAAACCATGGTTTCTCCTCCATTGAGACAACTGTGAAGGAATGGAACTGGTCTGATAACACGCACCGGTATATTTAAGAACTCTGTAAAATCGGTGCTTCGTTTCTTACAGCAGGACCAGCCCTTGAGAGCATCGTGAAACACGGGGAAGCCCGGATGATGCCGACACGCACCTGTAACAAAACACAACCATGAAATGCAGATGTGCGCGAAGATATATTCTTACTGTCAAAAGAGGACCCGCAATTCGTGGCATAACGACAGGGAAAGCCGTTGAAACGCCTGAAAATTTTCAGGCGTGACAATGCAGCATTTTGCGATATACTTTCTTGCTCTTTGATTGCTGCTTCATAACTTTTAAAAAAGTTTCCTGTGTTAACAAGTAAGTATTTGTGAAACACAAGCAGGCCCCAACCGCCCCCCAAATTCATAGGGGTATAAAGCGATGACGGACAGACGGGCGGCAGGACGGACACCCCAAACCTATAGGCCCCAATCCGATGGGTTGGGGCCTAAAAATGGACCTTCAAAGACAAGTAAGTATTTGTGAAACACAAGCAGGCCCCAACCGCCCCCCAAATTCATAGGGGTATAAAGCGATGACGGACAGACGGACACCCCAAACCTATAGGCCCGAAGGGTTGGGGCCTAAAAGTTTTATGCAAAAGGATCTACACCATTCTTTTTTTACAATAATAGCATGATAGAAAATCGCAACCAACCACAGGTCCTTTTTATGCTCGCCATTTGTAATAAAAGGAGGCCAGGATAATCATAATGAATAGGCACGTGGAATATTTCTCACATATTTCGGTCGCCCCATGTAAGGAAGGTTAAATGAATTTTATCTGACGTTTTTTTTAATACAAGAAGAAGGGGTATTTTTCTGTGGTAGAATTACTCAAGTTCAGCCGTAGGCGCACCGCTTCGGGTCTTCCGGCCTGCCACCTTTCGTATTCGACCGGATTAATGTTCCGAAAAGTGAGACTTTTGTCTCGGCCCTTCATTACTTAATGCTAAGTACTGATTCTATCATTGTAAATGACTCGCTATGGATGCTATGACATAAAGTGTGCTCGTTGTTGTTTTGATTGGTCCTTCCAACAAGAACCTCAAGACCAATGTACTCAGGTTTCTCAATTTTTACACTTTCTCTTAAAAGTTAACAAGTATATGTATTAACCGTGACGACCCAACATTCTGCCAGAAAGTTATTTTGGTTGGCCAATTTACTCAACTGTATTTCTGATTAAAAAAAACAGTGGTTCGATTTTAAAATTTAACCACTACATATGCAAAATGGTGTTGCAAAACCACTCTGCGTTCTTTTATACGAAGTTACTAGATCCCAGTGTGGGATGCAAGAAAAAATGCACAAAATTATCCATCCCGTCAATGTAAAATTCCAAATTTGGAAAAAAAATTAAGCAGTTTTGTTATCCAGCGTCGAGTCCGCCACGGCCGCCTGCTCTTGCATCTACCGAACTTGAATTGAATTTGCATGCAAAAGCTGCAGCCAGTGCCAACACAACAACAGTGCAAACGAAACCACACACATATATGCCACAATACAAACTTTATGGCATACCTCGCGTTTTAATGGAAATGCGTCAAGAATACACCACAAGGAAATGTACAACACACTCTCGGCGACAATTAGGCGAAAATATTCTCCACAGTATCCGATATCGAGCACATATTGTCGTAAGGTTGGAACAGGTATCATGTATGCGTTGGTTTGTATACTATGGTGTATGCCTCCTGTAACCTGGTTACAGCGTTTGGCCTTGTGTTAACAACATTATTTAAGATGCGAGAGGCCCGGTCCGATTTCCGATAGGGGCGAGTTTCTTTTCCTCACAACATGACACCTATACCAACTTAACATGGGTTTAAGCAAAAAAAAAAAAAAAAAAAAAAAATCTTCCGTAAATAAACTTAAAAAATTCCGCGTTGCTTGAAAAACTTCCTGTAATACACAAAGACTGCGACTGCATCTGAGATGGTAATGAATGAGTTCATGCACTCTTTCATAAGTTCTCTAACCGTTAATTGCGTCTCGCTTCAAATAGCTGTCAAGATGGTGATTAACCACTTCAATCACTCTTTCATCATTTCTGATCGTTAAGTGAGCTTCATTTCGAATTGCAATCAAGGTCACCGACCAGTTCAATCACTCTTTCATCACTTCTGATCGTTAAAAACTGGCAAAATAAAAAAAATAATCCTATATAGAATCCCCCATTATCATCCACAATAACAATGATTATACAATAAGCCAAATCATATTTTCTGCGTTCCGAATAAAATACGAAAAAAACTATGCGTTTCGAATACAATCTAAGCGAGTAAAAAATGAAAGAAGTGATAGGGAGATTTCGCCTAAATGTCAAATTTCTCTTGCAATTTGACATTTAGGTGTGTTTTTAACAACCCGTATGCTATTGTAAAATTAATTAAAAGTTTTAACAAACAGTTTTTAGTTTCAATTTCTTCTACGTTCCGAGTATGAGCTGTTTTTTGCTATTAAGAGCATACATTTCTTCTGTATTTCTTCTGTCACTTATTTCACTCTTTACCCGGTTCCCCTGCAGTCGAAATTAAAAATTCTTGTGTATTTTATACGAAACACCCACATTGTGATTAGGCTTATTGCAAAACCACTCTGTACTCAAGTTTGGTGGTTTCGCTGTGGTCGAAAATAATGTGACAGTATCGTGCTTTTTAAGAAAAAGCACGCTAGCCAAACCACCAATGTCCTGGAATGTGCGCCGAAAGATCCGGAGCCTCGAAAGTTGAGATCAATGGCCATTTGTATCACTCAAACTGTGACCCTTTTTGTCCTTGGAAGATAAGCCAAATCACACTTTGGGCGTTCCCAATAAAAATGCGCAAGAATTCTGCGTTTCGAATACAAATACCGGGTAAAAAATGAAAGAAATTATAAAGCAAAGAGCAATCGGGTTTCGAATAACCAGTATACTATTTTAAAAACTGATTAAAAGTTTTAACAAATAGTTTCAAGTTTCGATTTCTTTTATGTTCTAAGTATGAGCTGTTTTTGCGATATTTCTTCTGTTTTTTTTTAATCATTTCTTTCATTTTTACCCATTTCCACCGCAGTCGAAATTCAAAATTTCGCATTTTATTCGAAACACCCAACGTGTGGCGAGAGTCTAGAAGTTTCCATTGCTTCATATTTGAAGCCGGCTGATGTCTCTATTTTACACATCGCCAAGTCCACAAGAAAGCTTTTATTCTTTTACCAAGCAGTCAATTGCTTACAAAGAAAAAAAATTACCATCAGAGTTGTCTTTCGGATCAAAATTTCGACCGCATCCTTTGTTAAAACACTGCAACATGTTTTCTGCCATGTTTGTTTATTTCTGTTCCTTTCGATAAAAACGATTTGGCTATCTATCAGACAGGTTGATAATATAACTTTGATCCCTCTCTCCTGCCCCCAACCCCCTGTCCGAGTCTCTTCTAGATTTCAACAACAACCAAGCTTAACAAATAGAAGTTCAAGAACAACTGATAATAAACAAGAAAGTTGCAAGCATACCAAGTATAGAGGTGGTGTAACTATACAAGATTGCTGTGAAGCAGTGAACAAAAACTTTATATTTCTTTAACACTGTTCTCCTTTTTTGATCATGTTTTTAGGTCAGCTTAGGGCCGACCTTATTACCGGGTTAAAGTAAACGTTTATGTGTTTGTTTGAATGCATATAAATAGTAATTAAATTAGTAAATTAATTATATTTTTGACCTCAGATTAGACTGTATATTTAGCCATTTTTCTGCCATTTTATGCATGACAAAAGAAGCTGAGTTCAAAACAAATTACATGGTGATTAACTGAACATATTACAGTATGTCTTTACTGTCTCAGCCTAATAAGACGCAAAGAACAATGGGGATTCCTAGATCCCCATGTCTATTAAACAGGATCGGACTAGAGAGAACGTTTCAGAATCAACAACAACATCAATCTTGTGAGCAAAGCTTAATTTAGTACTAAGAAAGGTAAGAGATGAGAGCAAAGCTTGATAAGTTAAATATTTCACTTGAACTTTCAATCTAGAAAAATGAACACACTGCTTATTAAACAATACAGTTGCAAAGATAACTGTAAAATTTATTAACTAATAAAAGCAACTGAACAAGTTCGCTTTTATTGAAAAAAAAGAACAAGAAAAAAGGTTGTTTCTAAGAGATGCAGTCAAGAAGAATTAAACTTTTGAACTTGGCAAAAATGTGTATATTACGACTTTTCTGTATTCGAGCTGAAAAGAGAAAGAAGAGACATGCTTTTTGTCAGATGAAAAATTTGCGATTGACAGTCCCGATTAAAGAGCAAAAGCCATACCATACAGGCAGCACTCATAACTATAAAAAATTCGGAGTTTGTCACATTGTTTGGTTTTTTTTTTTTTTTAACTTTTTTCAGGTACCAAACCTATATAGATCAATATTTGATTACAGTTTACTCACTTAAAATTATAATACTTGCAGGGTTTTATTTAAGATGCTGATTTATTTTGCAGAATTTAGCTGACAAGCTACTGCCCAAAATTCTTATTATTTTTCTTTTCACCAAAATATAGGTTAACGGCTACATCAAGCGTTTATATGACATAAGACATATGTAATAATTTGGAAATGCTAATTTGAAGCATATGAAGTGTTTCTTATATCAAAATGCAAGTCCAAAATTTAAAAAAAACTTTTTCGTGCATTCATCTCTCCAAGGCACATATTTTTGCGCATGTTCTTTTGTTGTCTTTCACTAACAAAAAACGAACAGTAAATTGCGGGTACTGCATTTATTGGCAGACAAAACACAGGTCTAAAGACTAAATGCACTGCAGTAAATCCTCACTCAGAGATTTTTACGCAATACGCGGTAGACTAATCCCTTTCAAATGGCTGAATCGTTTCTACTTGGCTGGGATATAATTGCAATATTCCACAGGTTAACAATAGTCGCCTAGATACATTTTTTATTTACTTGAGTAATCACTAGAACATATATATATTTCAATTTGGTACAACAACAACAACAACAACAACAACATATTTTGGTGTCAAACCGAGCCGGAAAAGTACATTTTGGCTTTGTAACGAAAAACGGGTATATACATAAAACATGCAATGAGGTAATGTACTGTTTCATTTTGGCCTGGATGAGTTGTGTTCTGGGTTATGTAACGCTTGAATATATCTGAAAATGTCGTGTAACATCTTTCGTACATCAATATATCGTTGAATTTTCGGTTTTTTTTTTTTTTTTGCTTTTACGATACCAAATGGTTTAATTTGAGATATAAGACTTATAGAGCAAAAAAGGAGGCAGGGTATGTTTGTCTGAAATTTTGTACGGAGCACCGAAAAGGTTACCTTTTTTAGTCCCCCGCCGCCGCATAGCGCGGAGCGGTGGACTAGTAGTATTCGGGTCTGTCCGTCCGTCTGTCTGGCGACACTTGGAAGCACAAATTTGTGCACGCGATACCCCAGCCGCTATTCAACCCTGGCTTTTCATTTTTGCTACAGTGAAAATATATATATTGAAGTTGTGCGAAGTCGCATTATTTTTCGATTCGACCTAAAAATCACGAAATGGCGACATGTTGAAAATAGGCAATGTTTTAGTATTTCTGTTGGCTACAGTGCATATTGTGCACGCAATATCTCAGCCGCTATTCAACCCGGTTTTTGATCGTTGCTACAGTGAAAATATATATATTGAAGTTGTTCGACGTTATTTTTCGATTCGATCATAGTTCGTGGCGGGGAACATTCATCAGTTTCACCGATAACTGGTTACTTGTGATTCTGGTGATCAGGCACTTGTGGATCCGTTAGAACTGTGTCTATTCAAAATCCATGTTAACAGACTATGATTAATTTCTTCGACACCACTAGCTTGGTACACTATTCCTGGTACACATTTCATTGGGCCATTAAGAATGGTAATCATATACAGTGAAGCCTGTGCAACAGGTGTCTAGAATATGCAATTGTTCTATAGCGCATGTATCAACAGCAAATAAATGTCATTTTATATCTTTTATGTTAGTTCAAAAATACGAGAATCTACCCATTTTTTTCTCATACAAGCATGTTATAGAAACTTGGGATTTGCTAAAATTAAAATCATCTGCTAATTTTCTGACACATCATTAAGCAAACAGTTCCCCTACCTTTCTTCAGTTATTTTCGAATTTCAATTATGTTCAAGTTTCTTTTTCTCTTGCTATTATCCCTCATTTAACCTTTCAAGAGTAATATTTCTGTAGATTTCTCCGTTACTTAGATTGAATATCGACATTAAAACGACCCTTTTTACACATTCTCGACCACAAGGCTGGCATGCAAACTTCCATAGCCCATAGATTTAAAGTCAAGGGATGTAAATTTTAAAAAAATGAAGGAAAAAAAAAAAAAAGAGATCGCCAATGAACATCCCGATACTTCTTGCATTACGCCAGTTGTAGGAAACTTTACTTCAATAATACACCCCACTTAATATGACGTCGTCAAGAGAAAGGTAAGCAGTGTGAACAAGCAAATCAAAAGATAGTTGGTAGTGCCTTATGTGTCCCGTGCAGTTAACGTTTGTAGGAATCTGGCTTTTACGCAAAAGTGTCCATAGCCCCTAATATTCATGTTTCCTTAATAAACTGGTCTAAGAACTGTAAAATTCAATGACATTGCGCAATAAGTTGGCACGTACTGTCCACAGTTTACAGGTGTCCATACAATAGGTCTAACTATACCGGAGATTGATACACAGTATGTTGTCAACTTAGTGTGTATCAGACAGTAGGAAGAAAATGAAAAACGTGACGCTTCTTTTTTTTTACATCAACAATGATAGGAGAGAGGATTGTAATGGCGTCGATTTGAATTTCATACCGATACATTTCTGTCATATTTTATCAGTGAAGTTACCTCCCCCGGCTCTTACCTACTAATCCACTCTGTCGCAAATGTTTTTTCAAGTATAGCCTTAGAAACGAGTTCTCCCAAACAGAACAATTTAAGCATTGTTTGCAATCAGAGTATTTGGCGTAGTTCACATCATCGCAAAAAAAAAAAAAAAAAAAAAAAAAAAAAAAAACGCTGAGGCGCAATAACATCTGGGCACTTTTTTATCACGCAATCAAAGTAATCAAAAACTGGGTAATCGTATCACGAATTGTAAAGAACTCTTGAAAAATAAATTGTACACTTAAATCACTCCGTTAATACACAGAAACTTTCGAGAAGTTGCATTAATAAACAAATGCAAATGTACATGGATGTTTTATTCTATACTTTAACGACTGGAGCTTCAACACTCAGGAAATTCAGTCAATTTACACATACTGTTTATCAATTATGATATCTCTCTTCTTCATAATTTTTATTCTAAATTAAAAAATGAAATAACTTGGGCAATATTGAACGATAGTTAAACTACACCCTCGTTACATGACATGGGTAGATGCTGCAATCTGACTGAATGATTCCAAGTCCATCCTTTTCCATGGTTCATAGCGAAAACCAGACGTAAAATTCCAGGATTTTCAAGGACATTTGGGAGTAAAATTCCAGGATTTTCAAGGATAGTTTAAAGTGAAATTCCAGGATCCTAAAGGATTTTTCCAAGAACTTAAAAAATATTTTAAATATAAGAATGTCGTTTATTTGTACTTCTAAACCAAAAAAAAAAAATCGATTATCAATGTGTACATTATATTTTTAAATCACACACAAAGGAAAAATAGGTATATTTCATAAATTAGAAAAAAAATAATTACGAATTCCGAATTCCAGGATTTTCAAGGATTTTTTGTCAGATTCCAGGATTTTCCATGATCCTTGAATGATTTTGCCGAATTCCAGGATTTTCCAGAATTTCAAGGATCGCTATGAACCCTGTTTTCCATTCGATTTCTTCGTACTGAAAATGCCAGTTATGTAACAAAGCAAGTACAAACTTGTTGCAGGTCAGCATGTGCGAAAATGTTGACTTAAAAAAATGCTGATCTAAAGATAACCCCAAATAAATCAATATCTGCTGTTTGTTTCCCCGATACAGCCACCTCCCCCCTCACCCACATTACGTTTGGGGATTGTATATCCGAATAAAATAACTGTCTGAAACCGCTGGTTGCGTGCAGTTAATTGCATAGTCCTATTATTTCACCAAGCATTGTTGGAACATTCACAGTTTGTATGTTTCAATACCGTTTCTAATCTTTCCTTTTTTTCTTTTGAAGGCTTGACAAGATAAGCGTCAGAGATAAGGATGCTTTGGCAGGGCTTTTCTTTTTTTTATATAAACAAATATCTCAGTGAAACTAAGTCGTGTGATTCCGCAGACGTGCAATTCCAACATTTCATTGGCAGCACCTATAACCGGGTGCATAACTACAACCCATATTCTTTCACTATGCAAGGTTTAAATAGAATCCCTCGAGTACTTTATGAGATCTGTCGCATAAAAGACATCATATTCGAAATGTTGACATGCAGGCAGACAGAAATTAAAACTATCCCGCTTCGCGCTACGCGGCGGCCGGGGAATAATTAACAGGAAATGAGTTCACAATATACACAGACTTTTACGAGGAAACTTGACAACGCCCGAAACAGACACCTTTTATTTTGTTAACAGTATTTATTTACCTATGTCCTTTTTTTAGCTATATTTAAAAGTGGTAGATCGTGAATGTCACGAGAAAACAGTAACCCTTACCATGGGCAAAGTCTGCATGTTGGTGACTTGACGAGTTGGTATAGTTCATTTTCCACACAAGAAGTCCCGTGTTTCTTTTGGTTTTTCTCCCCCCCCCCCCCCCCCCACCCCACCCTCCCTTCATTCCGCAATCCGATGTTCGCGCATGGCACAGAAGACTTTTTTCGTGCGTTTTTCACCGGGCCTTATTTCGTCAGTGTTTCCCACATATTTTGCACAGTACCCTGTCACGACGAGATTTACCATCCCCCCTCTCCCTCCCCCTCCCCAAATAACATTTCGTTTTGCGGCTTGTACCTTTCCTGCCTTCGTCACAGGCACATCATGACTGACCGTTGCGACGGGGTGCTGGCACGAAGCCCACCCATGTCTGCAAGACAGCTCCACTCAATGATGCCGAAAACACCCGACTGCTCCGCTCAATGATACCGAAAACACCCGACTGCTCAGCCCGCATGAACTGGCCAATCAGCACTCACACTTTTATTGACTTTTATCTTCTGTACACAACCCATGCAATCGGAAGACAACTAGAATTACACTCAGTGATCTTCGCCTTCACGGAAATAAAAAAAATCTTCAACGATTCGTCGTCACGCGCAGAACAAAGATAACGGCGAGGACAAGGGGAAAATAAGAAAAGCGAGCAGAGAGACAAGACGGTATCAAAGTTTGTTGTTTTCCTGTTGCAGTCGTTCCATGAAGGAAGTCCTTACAATTGTCAACACGTCCATATATCTGTCCATACACATCGCCAGGCAGTTCTGCAAAAACAAAACACACGCATAGGGCAAAATACATGCACACACATAATAATGTTGTTTGTTTTTTTTTGGGGGGGGGGGCGGGGGACTTTAATTTTAACATCGTATACTTGTATAGACACAAACGAACATTCGTGCTCTCCCTTTGACCCGACGAGAAAGAACGAACAGAACGGAAGGAAATACTTGAGGAAAACAGCTGGAGAAATCGAGACCTACACGGTTTTTCACGAGCCTCCACCCTACCCCTCCGAGAAAAAGGCAAAAAAAAAAAAATTTCTCGCTCCCCTCCCCCCCCCCCCCATCCTATGGGAGGGTGGGCGAGGTAGCAGAAAGAATACAAACAAATGACTGTTCACTCGGGCACCCACGTGTTATTGTGGGTCTGGTGCGCCCGACAGGCCATTCGGGAGCGACCGGTAGAAAAGCGAGAGAGGGGGTTTGAGTGTGTAGAGGCTACAGAGACAAAAGCACCCCTCACCTGTTCGGAGTTCCCCAAGTAAGTGCCGGGCTTGGTCACACACTTCTTAAAGCATTTGTCTGTCATAGACTGAAACACAAGAGTATAACGTCCCCTTAATATTCAGAGAAACACAACAGTATAACGTCTCCTTAATGTTCCGAGAAACATGCAGTATAATGTCAACTTAATATCCATAAACTGAACCACATGTGTAACGCCCCTTTATGATCTTTATTTCCAACCAGTATTCAATCTGGGTTGCTGTTTTTATCATTTAGTTAACTAAAGGCCTGGGTTACATAATGACAGCCCCACCATACGACAGGGGAAGCAGGGGTAAGCTGAGCATAGCCGCTCCCCACCCCCACCCTCTCTCTCTGGCGATCACCCCTTAGCGGCTGAAGCTTCATGTGACCATCATTTCTGTGATATGAACTTTAAGTGACATTTCTTCGACAGTACAATGCATTTATTCATTTTTTCATCTTAAAACTGAATATCTCAGAAAATGAAATACCACCGTCTGTCTCCTAATTGATAATAATCGCCGATGGTATCAAGTTTCATATAGAAGGGTTGCGGTCGTTGGTAGAAAATGAATAAGGAATAATCTTTAGTTCTTCCAAATTCCTTTGCTTGTGTTCTACCCCAGCTATTGTGATGGCGGTGCCTATGGGGTTAGTTGTACCTCGTCCCACAATTTAACCTGAGGCTGCAGACAGAATATCCGTAGGTGTGCGACTAGTGACACATTTTGTCATGGCACACCATACATCCCAATTACTCACCAACTTTCTCAAATGTTATACAAAAAATAACAAAGTGGATTAACTGCTTCCTGCGACCAACAACCTCAAAAATTAAAACGCAAAAACACTTCCTTCACTGGGTTATTTCTTGAACAATATATTGCAAACAACACAGCTTGAATACGTCTTATAAGCCGAGTACTGTTTGGTTTTTGTTGACTTGGGCTTTATTGTCTGAGCAGGCATACGCCGTGTTATCTACTTATGCAGTGAGAGCTCGCACGAAGCTCAACAACTGTGTGTTCTGTCATAAATGCTCCACATTTACTTGCAAAAAATACACTCTTTTCACATGGCGTTTTAAACAAGAAAACGAAAGCGAAGGATAAAATAGAAAGTGTCATGCACACGTTTATATCAAGTTCTACCTAAGTTCCAAGTTTCGTGGCCCTAGGGCCCGTTGTATCAGCTGAGTAGATGACACAAAAATCCGTTCACTGTTAAGAAAAAAAAGATACCAACAGCTGCTCGCGCAAATTTAGAAACGCCTTGCAAGCCAAAGTCTTGTCAAGTGTTAATTAATACAGTCACAATAAATATTTATCGGGCCTCCAATGAACACACGCAGTCCTCTCCTGTACCTGAATGGCATCATATCTATGGGCCTCTCAAGGTTCACTGTAGCTCCAAGAAGCGGTGCGCTGCAAAGTTTACAAGTACCGTTTCAAAGCCTCGCTATATAACGATAAGCAAGTCAACTGCACTCGCTTTGAGACACCCCTGTGGCTACTTTGTGTGAGATTCAACGACCCATAAGTTTTTATTGGCATTTGCTAAAGGCCCTCAAAGTACAACGGTAATCATATACGACTTCTGTGTTACGCTTTCTTTAAAAGGAAATAATACGAGTACGGAAACAACCCACAATCTCCCGCAATAATTGACAGTTGTTTGTATACTGTGAGCATACTTTATTACGTGAAAATGTAACAATTTTTGCAATTATCCACGAAAAAAACTTTTGAATTGATGCTTCAAAAAGAACGTAAAAAAATAAAAAGTGAAATATTGTTGGTGTACAAAATAAATTTATACGTTATTCTGCATCTATCAACTATTTGAGTATATCTTTTACAAATTAACTATAACCCATTTATTTAAATTTTCGGTCCCTTGATTTGGTCAAGTGACATTTAAAGGCCAGAATATAAACAAGCATTTGGCAGGTGGATGCGAAAGCTAACTTTTCCGCACTTTTATGAACAAATGAAAGACATACAGCTCACTAAAAATTGTGCCTGTTTTACAAAAAGGGTACAAGGCCCAGACCGTAGAATGGGACGGAGGGTAGACTGAGACATTTGACGCAGATAGGCTGAAACCTGCTTTACTCATTTTACTATTGGATATCCTTAGATCCACATACTTGGGGAAGTGTATATTGTAACATAAAATTGAAAGTATCATTTTTTGTTCAAGAGAAAAGTTAATAAAACCAGCCAGATTGATCAGCTGTTTATTTGTTGAAGTCGCCATCTTGGTCCTTGGACATCGATTGTAACGCTGTTTGTGATTGGTTCATGTTCTGGGACTTCGTTTGTAACGCTGTTTGTGATTGGTTCATGTTCAGGCCGACATTTATGTCCCAAACATGTCTATTGTTTACCTGAGAAAAACAATTTATATTTTTGTGTATTTTAATGTCCGTATACTGGGAAATTGCTGTGTTTGGTATTAGCAATGTTTGGTTAGACCTCTTCTGTCGGTGGTATATATTTGTTCACATGTAAGTTTAGGGATATGTCACTAAATCATTAAAAACCCATAATTTTGTCCCAATTACTGTCTCATCCTTGTATATTGGGCATGAACTTTCTGAAAATGTTTGAATATAAGGGCTGGTATGCAGGATTCGTGCCTCAGAACATATGAAGTTGACCCCTATTAGTGGAACAATGGAAGGCTTTGTAGCTCTCAGAGATATATACGATGTTACATAAACCAGAGCTGACTCGGAGCTAGTCCTAGATGACTCTTGCAGTCTTCATATGACAGCAAGAGTCATAGTTCCTATAATAGGAAATGTCATTGATGTCAATTTTCAAATCTCGGTGCACGACTGGGGCCAACGGCGTTATTTTAGAAAGGGTGTATCACATAAATGGTCCAATTATAAATTATGGCGCACAAGTTTTATGGTCAGATAAGAATTTTTTACTGAGAAAAATGTGTGTTTTCTTGAGATCAGGATATCGAACCCCTCATTATCGCCCAAAACAACAGTGAATCCACAGTTGCAAAACCACGCTTTACTCTAGTTTGGGAGTTTCGCTGAGGTCGAAAATAATGCGCCAGGATACTTCTCAGTGTGCTTTTAAAGAAAAAAGCCTGCAAGTTCGAGCCTCGGTGTCCTTGAACGTGCGCCGAAAGATTCAGAGCCTCAAAAATTGAGATCAATGGCCATTTCTGTTGAAGGAACTGTGACCCTTTCTGTCCTAGGAACATAGAAAGGGTCCGCTGGGACTAACTCGGAGCCAAGTTCAATGTTCGCATCTTTTCCCATAAAAGGATGCAAAATTTCAGTCGACGTAGATCGTCTGTAGCATTCCATTTTTGACGAACTTAATTCGTGCTTTCGATGATTGACGCCGACGACAACACCGTGAAGCATGGGTGTATGATGAATTTATTGAAAATCACCTTCAGACACATAACACCCCATATTATCGCCCACAACCCACGCTCGATCAAACAGCTACAGCAAACATGCCTGAAGCATAGCGGTTGTTTGTTCTTGGATTGAATTTGTTAACTGCATTGCTAATGCTGCTTCCAAATCTTCTTTACTAGGCGTTCCTTTGTTTGAAATATCCATTTTTGTGACTTCTCCAGATATCTACACACATGGATGGCTGTTCACATAAATTGTTACTGTGACAGATCTCGGAGTCGTCTTCCACATAAGGAGCATATTGACGATCGATTTCACCACATTGGTCAGAGAATCATTTCATCTAAAAATTATAATGCCACTTGTTTATTTTGATCGGTCTTTTCAGTCACTTTTTCAGCTTAAGATATAGCCTTAGAATTTAATTGTAAATTTCCGTTTAAAATTATGTATCCTCTCTTCAACCCTTCCAATGTTGTCTTAAATGGGCGTCAGATAGATAGCTAGACAGATAGACAGACAGAAAGACAGACAGACATATGTGTAGATGGATGGATGGATAGATAGACAGATAGATAGATAGATAGATAGATAGATGGATAGATAGAGAGATATAGATAGATAGATAGATAGATAGATAGATAGATAGATAGATAGATAGATAGATAGATAGATAGGCGGATAGATAGATAGTTAGATTGATAGACAGATAGATAGATAGATAGATAAATAGATAGAGATAGATATAGATAAATAGCTAAATAGATAGAATGATAGACAGATAGATAGATAGATAGATAGATAGATAGATAGATAGATGGATAGATAGATAGATAGATAGATAGATAGCTAGATAAAAGATAGACAGATAGATAGATTGATAGATAGATAGATAGATAGATAGATGGATAGATAGAGAGATATAGATAGATAGATAGATAGATAGATAGATAGATAGATAGATAGATAGATAGATAGATAGATAGATAGATAGGCGGATAGATAGATAGTTAGATTGATAGACAGATAGATAGATAGATAGATAAATAGATAGAGATAGATATAGATAAATAGCTAAATAGATAGAATGATAGACAGATAGATAGATAGATAGATAGATAGATAGATAGATAGAAAGATTTTTTAGAATACGGGCCCAGTAGGATAGGTTTCTGGGCGTGACCCTAGAAAAATACGGCCCCATTCGCTTGGCAGTATAAAAATACCCCCACTCTCCCTGCTGCTAACGACCCGCGATCCGTTCCCTTTTTAGGCAATGTTTTTCTTTTTTCAGAAAATAGCAAGATAGAAATTGTGGAAAAAAACCTGTTAAGAAAAAAAAATAGTGGAATAAATTAAAAGTCATAGATAAAGTTAAGTCTTTTTATTGAAGTTTACTCTGAATTGAGGGCAGGCTGTCTGAAAGAAACAACCCAGAAAAGTCATACTTTTTAACCTGACAAAAAGTGCACCTTTTTCAACTCTCCTACAACTCATTTAAGGCTTGAAGAGTCAGTATTACAAGGATGACGATACTAGCGCACTCAGAGGGATTTTTTCTAGATCAAAATTCTTTTTATTTGCAGTATTGAAAAGACGAATGTGGGAGAAGATAGAATAGTGACAAAAAGGCTTTCTCTGTTCTGTCATATCTATGGATGAACGAGCAGAACAACGCACCACCGCATCCAGTAAACTTGCCGGCTCGATTTTACTGCTTTGAGTGTGGAAAGACCCGTTACTCCTCCTTCTGGGCGCATAGAGCCAACAACCGTCTATGGTGTTAAGGTGCCACTCAGAGTCTTACTACAGTTATAAGTGTCCGAAGAGACCCTATCGGGACAGTAGATATTGGAACCAAATTCGTTGTCGCTGCTGTTATCAGTTTTAGCCGTGAGTATTCTTTCCATTATTTTGGGTAACAATCGGGTTCTAATTTCCGTTCGTGAGAAAATGGAATGAAGTCATTCTCGGTCTGGCAACCTGTTTTACCTCGAAATGAGAAAGTAATACCCATGTGGTGAAACTTTGTGATTTTAGAAAAGTTTGGGTCCTATCCTCGAAAGTTGAGGATAGAATCCTTATTCGGCATATTGATTTTGTTTTCTGATACGGATAAATTTTTTCAAGCTCGAGGAAGTAAAGTTTCACCTACTTAAAGTATGGATAAAAACTTTAATAAAAAACTGGGGGTGAGCGATGGTCAAGATCTGGAGGATAGTGAAGTAGTTTTAGAGGCTTTTATGAGGCTTAACAGCTAACAGAAGATTTGCCCGATAAGGTTAAATGGGAGTCCAAGCCAAAAATAAAGAGCGAAGATGGGATATTCTACCGTTCAGTTTCTAAAAGTTCAGTGAAGTCTGTATGAGCGTATGGAGGGAGAAGGGAGTGTATGCTTGAGAAAAAAGAGAAAGAGTATGGGCGGGAAATGAGAAGGAAAGAAAAAAAAACAGTCCGGCAATAGGGAAAGACAGCTTGAGGAAATATTAGATGAACAGGAGCTTTGATGAAAGGGATAAGTTTATCGAGAGTAGCTGGGAAAGTGTTCGGGAATTGCAGGAAATTGAACTATCTATATGCGCTTATTGAGAAACTTCCTATTAATCGTAGTCATGGGAATTACGGCCCTACTCATGAAGATCCCGTTAAAAACGATTTTCTTTTTCTCAGCCTGCCCAACAGGCAAACGAATTCGACGAGCCATATAAATTCAGCAGCCAAGTCTTCATTTTTGGGAAAACGTGGGGATTACGCGGTGGAACAGCCGTGCAAACCCCAGGGATCGCGTATCTATAGCCAAGAAAAGATAGGTTTTGCATATGGGTATGAAGCTGATACAGAGGAGGAAGATAATTGGGAAGGACAATTTCTTTCTGACGCTGCAGTACGTGCAAAGAATCCTAGGTTTCAGCATCTGTCAAGTTCCCTTGGTCCTGTTTGTTCTTGCTGTAGTACGCCCAAGGTCCCTAGTATAAATTTGCCTCCCGTATTCCGGAAGGCCTCTTAGTGAAAGATCAAAGCTACAAGAATTTGCAAATCCAAGACCCGGTTTTGAAGAAGAAAGGCATAGGTGAGAACCATATCCTAATGGTTACAAAAGTCCAGGTGCTCTTAAGCCATATCATGAGGTTGCGCCTGAATACAAGGGAAATGTAAATGTCATGCCTAGAGAAGTGCTAAGAAAAGGCAGCAAATGGCATGACCAGAGCTTTTCCGGTTGAGGCAATCAGGAAAAAAATAATTCTGCCCGATAAAAATGACTATTTTTTCCATTCCGAGATGTGTTCTGAACTAACCGGTTTTGATGAAGCAATGGTGAAGTGCCTAGCGTTTAGTTTGAGGGGTTCTGCTAAGAAATTGCTGGGTACATCGCATGGTGAGCAGGTAAGAGATTATTTCTCGCTGAAAACAGATTCGAAAGATCAATTTTGTACAAAGAAACAGATAGCAATATCCTAGGCACAGCTGCAGGGATGTACAAAAAGACAAAGAGTCATACTACGAGTTGTCAGACGGCATATCCAGGTTAGTTGCGAAAGCCTATCCCACGGCTCCAAGTGGCATGATCAAAATTCCCACCCTGCAACACTTCATCGAAGTTCTACCCCATCGGGAATTGTGCATGCGCATTAAGCTCGAAAGGGAAGTGTGCATGAAGCAGTTTTACTTGCGATTGAGTGTGATGCGATCAAGAAGGCTGAGCAACATAAAACTCCAGGTAAGAAATCGGTCAGAGAAATAAAGACCGAAACCGAGAGTTCCGCTAGCTATCAGAGCGGTAAGAAAAAAGTTATACACAAGAGCAAAATGCAATAAGAGCAAGAAAATAAAGCGAACAAGTCCAAAGGTTCGGAAAGTAATGACATGAAGGCAGTAGCAGATTAGTTGACAAAGCCTTTAAAGCAAACTGACCAGTACTTTTTCCACATTGTCCAGTGACAAAGGTAAAATATCTAAGAAGAACGTTCCCCTTGATCAGGTAAAATGTTATAATTGCAACAAAATGGGACCTTACGTGTCGTCTTGTCCTGAAGAAAAACGTAAAGATAGCAAGACGCGGGCGGACCCCAAAACTGATCAGGAAAACCAGAGCTGACTCGGAGCTAGTCCTAGATGACTCTTGCAGTCTTCATATGACAGCAAGAGTCATAGTTCCTATAATAGGAAATGTCATTGATGTCAATTTTCAAATCTCGGTGCACGACTGGGGCCAACGGCGTTATTTTAGAAAGGGTGTATCACATAAATGGTCCAATTATAAATTATGGCGCACAAGTTTTATGGTCAGATAAGAATTTTTTACTGAGAAAAATGTGTGTTTTCTTGAGATCAGGATATCGAACCCCTCATTATCGCCCAAAACAACAGTGAATCCACAGTTGCAAAACCACGCTTTACTCTAGTTTGGGAGTTTCGCTGAGGTCGAAAATAATGCGCCAGAATACTTCTCAGTGTGCTTTTAAAGAAAAAAGCCTGCAAGTTCGAGCCTCGGTGTCCTTGAACGTGCGCCGAAAGATTCAGAGCCTCAAAAATTGAGATCAATGGCCATTTCTGTTGAAGGAACTGTGACCCTTTCTGTCCTAGGAACATAGAAAGGGTCCGCTGGGACTAACTCGGAGCCAAGTTCAATGTTCGCATCTTTTCCCATAAAAGGATGCAAAATTTCAGGCGACGTAGATCGTCTGTAGCATTCCATTTTTGACGAACTTAATTCGTGCTTTCGATGATTGACGCCGACGACAACACCGTGAAGCATGGGTGTATGATGAATTTATTGAAAATCACCTTCAGACACATGACACCCCATATTATCGCCCACAACCCACGCTCGATCAAACAGCTACAGCAAACATGCCTGAAGCATAGCGGTTGTTTGTTCTTGGATTGAATTTGTTAACTGCATTGCTAATGCTGCTTCCAAATCTTCTTTACTAGGCGTTCCTTTGTTTGAAATATCCATTTTTGTGACTTCTCCAGATATCTACACACATGGATGGCTGTTCACATAAATTGTTACTGTGACAGATCTCGGAGTCGTCTTCCACATAAGGAGCATATTGACGATCGATTTCACCACATTGGTCAGAGAATCATTTCATCTAAAAATTATAATGCCACTTGTTTATTTTGATCGGTCTTTTCAGTCACTTTTTCAGCTTAAGATATAGCCTTAGAATTTAATTGTAAATTTCCGTTTAAAATTATGTATCCTCTCTTCAACCCTTCCAATGTTGTCTTAAATGGGCATCAGATAGATAGCTAGACAGATAGACAGACAGAAAGACAGACAGACATATGTGTAGATGGATGGATGGATAGATAGACAGATAGATAGATAGATAGATAGATAGATAGATAGATAGATGGATAGATAGAGAGATATAGATAGATAGATAGATAGATAGATAGATAGATAGATAGATAGATAGATAGGCGGATAGATAGATAGTTAGATTGATAGACAGATAGATAGATAGATAGATAAATAGATAGAGATAGATATAGATAAATAGCTAAATAGATAGAATGATAGACAGATAGATAGATAGATAGATAGATAGATAGATAGATGGATAGATAGATAGATAGATAGATAGCTAGATAAAAGATAGACAGATAGATAGATTGATAGATAGATAGATAGATAGATAGATAGATGGATAGATAGAGAGATATAGATAGATAGATAGATAGATAGATAGATAGATAGATAGATAGATAGATAGATAGGCGGATAGATAGATAGTTAGATTGATAGACAGATAGATAGATAGATAGATAAATAGATAGAGATAGATATAGATAAATAGCTAAATAGATAGAATGATAGACAGATAGATAGATAGATAGATAGATAGATAGATAGATAGAAAGATTTTTTAGAATACGGGCCCAGTAGGATAGGTTTCTGGGCGTGACCCTAGAAAAATACGGCCCCATTCGCTTGGCAGTATAAAAATACCCCCACTCTCCCTGCTGCTAACGACCCGCGATCCGTTCCCTTTTTAGGCAATGTTTTTCTTTTTTCAGAAAATAGCAAGATAGAAATTGTGGAAAAAAACCTGTTAAGAAAAAAAAATAGTGGAATAAATTAAAAGTCATAGATAAAGTTAAGTCTTTTTATTGAAGTTTACTCTGAATTGAGGGCAGGCTGTCTGAAAGAAACAACCCAGAAAAGTCATACTTTTTAACCTGACAAAAAGTGCACCTTTTTCAACTCTCCTACAACTCATTTAAGGCTTGAAGAGTCAGTATTACAAGGATGACGATACTAGCGCACTCAGAGGGATTTTTTCTAGATCAAAATTCTTTTTATTTGCAGTATTGAAAAGACGAATGTGGGAGAAGATAGAATAGTGACAAAAAGGCTTTCTCTGTTCTGTCATATCTATGGATGAACGAGCAGAACAACGCACCACCGCATCCAGTAAACTTGCCGGCTCGATTTTACTGCTTTGAGTGTGGAAAGACCCGTTACTCCTCCTTCTGGGCGCATAGAGCCAACAACCGTCTATGGTGTTAAGGTGCCACTCAGAGTCTTACTACAGTTATAAGTGTCCGAAGAGACCCTATCGGGACAGTAGATATTGGAACCAAATTCGTTGTCGCTGCTGTTATCAGTTTTAGCCGTGAGTATTCTTTCCATTATTTTGGGTAACAATCGGGTTCTAATTTCCGTTCGTGAGAAAATGGAATGAAGTCATTCTCGGTCTGGCAACCTGTTTTACCTCGAAATGAGAAAGTAATACCCATGTGGTGAAACTTTGTGATTTTAGAAAAGTTTGGGTCCTATCCTCGAAAGTTGAGGATAGAATCCTTATTCGGCATATTGATTTTGTTTTCTGATACGGATAAATTTTTTCAAGCTCGAGGAAGTAAAGTTTCACCTACTTAAAGTATGGATAAAAACTTTAATAAAAAACTGGGGGTGAGCGATGGTCAAGATCTGGAGGATAGTGAAGTAGTTTTAGAGGCTTTTATGAGGCTTAACAGCTAACAGAAGATTTGCCCGATAAGGTTAAATGGGAGTCCAAGCCAAAAATAAAGAGCGAAGATGGGATATTCTACCGTTCAGTTTCTAAAAGTTCAGTGAAGTCTGTATGAGCGTATGGAGGGAGAAGGGAGTGTATGCTTGAGAAAAAAGAGAAAGAGTATGGGCGGGAAATGAGAAGGAAAGAAAAAAAAAACAGTCCGACAATAGGGAAAGACAGCTTGAGGAAATATTAGATGAACAGGAGCTTTGATGAAAGGGATAAGTTTATCGAGAGTAGCTGGGAAAGTGTTCGGGAATTGCAGGAAATTGAACTATCTATATGCGCTTATTGAGAAACTTCCTATTAATCGTAGTCATGGGAATTACGGCCCTACTCATGAAGATCCCGTTAAAAACGATTTTCTTTTTCTCAGCCTGCCCAACAGGCAAACGAATTCGACGAGCCATATAAATTCAGCAGCCAAGTCTTCATTTTTGGGAAAACGTGTGGATTACGCGGTGGAACAGCCGTGCAAACCCCAGGGATCGCGTATCTATAGCCAAGAAAAGATAGGTTTTGCATATGGGTATGAAGCTGATACAGAGGAGGAAGATAATTGGGAAGGACAATTTCTTTCTGACGCTGCAGTACGTGCAAAGAATCCTAGGTTTCAGCATCTGTCAAGTTCCCTTGGTCCTGTTTGTTCTTGCTGTAGTACGCCCAAGGTCCCTGGTATAAATTTGCCTCCCGTATTCCGGAAGGCCTCTTAGTGAAAGATCAAAGCTACAAGAATTTGCAAATCCAAGACCCGGTTTTGAAGAAGAAAGGCATAGGTGAGAACCATATCCTAATGGTTACAAAAGTCCAGGTGCTCTTAAGCCATATCATGAGGTTGCGCCTGAATACAAGGGAAATGTAAATGTCATGCCTAGAGAAGTGCTAAGAAAAGGCAGCAAATGGCATGACCAGAGCTTTTCCGGTTGAGGCAATCAGGAAAAAAATAATTCTGCCCGATAAAAATGACTATTTTTTCCATTCCGAGATGTGTTCTGAACTAACCGGTTTTGAAGAAGCAATGGTGAAGTGCCTAGCGTTTAGTTTGAGGGGTTCTGCTAAGAAATTGCTGGGTACATCGCATGGTGAGCAGGTAAGAGATTATTTCTCGCTGAAAACAGATTCGAAAGATCAATTTTGTACAAAGAAACAGATAGCAATATCCTAGGCACAGCTGCAGGGATGTACAAAAAGACAAAGAGTCATACTACGAGTTGTCAGACGGCATATCCAGGTTAGTTGCGAAAGCCTATCCCACGGCTCCAAGTGGCATGATCAAAATTCCCACCCTGCAACACTTCATCGAAGTTCTACCCCATCGGGAATTGTGCATGCGCATTAAGCTCGAAAGGGAAGTGTGCATGAAGCAGTTTTACTTGCGATTGAGTGTGATGCGATCAAGAAGGCTGAGCAACATAAAACTCCAGGTAAGAAATCGGTCAGAGAAATAAAGACCGAAACCGAGAGTTCCGCTAGCTATCAGAGCGGTAAGAAAAAAGTTATACACAAGAGCAAAATGCAATAAGAGCAAGAAAATAAAGCGAACAAGTCCAAAGGTTCGGAAAGTAATGACATGAAGGCAGTAGCAGATTAGTTGACAAAGCCTTTAAAGCAAACTGACCAGCACTTTTTCCACATTGTCCAGTGACAAAGGTAAAATATCTAAGAAGAACGTTCCCCTTGATCAGGTAAAATGTTATAATTGCAACAAAATGGGACCTTACGTGTCGTCTTGTCCTGAAGAAAAACGTAAAGATAGCAAGACGCGGGCGGACCCCAAAACTGATCAGGAAAACCAAATGAAACTGGTAGCGAGGTCGGTAGACCAGTCTCAGAAAGTAAAATACGACCTGCTTAAGAGCATTTCATAAATTCAAGCATGCTTTAAACTGGTTTGTCAGGTCTTTATGTTAAGGGTACAGTGATAGGGACCGAGGTAGATTTTGCAATCGATACTGGGTCATCTGTCACCATTTTATCAAGAAGAATTTTTTAGAGGATACTCAAATGAAACCGGGCTGAAGTGCGAGAATATCGAGATAAGCTGACTTTAGCTGATGGCAGTAATTTGACAGTTGTTGGGGTAGTTGATTTGTCTATAACACTTAAAACTACTGAAGTTGTTTATTCGACAGTTATTGCCGAAATCGAATGGGATGCCTTGTCAGGAGATGGATCATTCGTGGTGCAAGCTAGCTGTATCAGTTTCTGGGAAGAAATCGAAAAGAAAATGGCGTGTAGGGTGGCTTATTTAAGGTATTGTACCAGGCGTAGTTAACCAGAGGGGTGAAATGGCTAAGTGTGCAATGGCGGAACCTGTATCATCGCTAAGTGGTCATGGAGTGCTGCTGAGTTTGGTAGATCCTAGTAAAAGCCTAGTTCCACTGAGAGTGATGAATCTTTATAACGAACCTATAGTTTTGAACAAAAACACCAACATGGCTGTTGCTCACCCTTTCATCGATATCCATGGGTTTAAAGATGAAAATGATAACCAAGTTTCTCACGAAATCTCTGACAAGAATAATGATAGTGAGGTCAGGGGCGATATACAGTATACAGAGAGTATGCAAGGTTCCAAGTTCTACAATGTGTTAGATTTAACTAGTGGCTTTGATCCAAGAGATGCAGTTAAAACAAGTTTTGCGGTGCCGGGTAGTGGGCTGTTGGGTTGCACTCAAGTCCTAGTTCATGTCAGCGTTTGATGGAACTGATAATGGCTGATCTTAGAAGGAAAATAGTCCTCATTTATATGGGTGACTCAATAGTCTACGGCCAAACGTTTGAAAAACTGGAAAATCTTGAACAAGTCCTTGACAGACTACTAATTTGAAAGTCAAAACGCCCAAATGCGTGTTATTCCAGCGGTCAGTATCGTTCCCAGGTCACATTGTGTTCGAAGAAGGTATTTCAACTTGCCCTGAGAAAATCAGAATAGTGCAAGAGTGACCAGTTCCTCACAGAAACAAAGGGTTTCTCTTATTAAGAAGTATGGAGACGTTGCTAAACCTTTGAATGATCTGTCTAGAAAAGACCAGGATTTGTGTGGTCAGAGGAAAGTCAGAGTAGTTTTGATGCCCTGAAAGACCGCAGAACCTATGACGATGAAGGTCAATTTATCTTAGATACGGATGTAAGCAATCATAGCATTTCCGATATTCTAAGTCAGGTGTAAGCTAGCGTCAAGAAAGTCATCAGTTATGGCTCCAATACTTTGAATAAGTCGGAGGTTAATTACTGTACGACGAGACGTGAATTGTTGGCAGCTGTATATTTTGGACAGGATTACAAACACTTCTTGCTGGCTAGAAAATTCTGCTAAGAACAGACCATTCCTTATGTTGAAGACAGGAAACAAAAAAGCCAAAAAGATCTTGAAAAACATCAGGCAAAACCACCCAAAATCTAAGGAAATGCAATCAGGGAAAATAATTTGGCCCATTGTCACCAAATCAGACGAATTAGGGGTGTTTTAGGATAATCAGAAGCTCAAAATACTATTGAAAATTGTATTCAAAGTATTGATCAGGTACCAAATGGTATTGACACAGTGGTCAGACCGATGCAAAGTCTAGAGATGATCAGAGTTCAAATTTAAACTGGTTGACAGGTTATTCTCCCGAGGATTTGCGAAAAATGCAAATGGAAGATAATTAGATTTCCTACATTTTAAGAAAGTTTGAGAAAAATGAACCTAAACTGAGCTGGGATGAAATATTTCCCTAAAGTCCAGCCATTAAAGCATTATGGGCTGATTCTGAAAGGTTGAAAGTAGAAAATGGAGTCTTATACAGGGCTTTCTACAGTGAAAACAAGGTGGGAGAAGTTTGGCAACTAGTACTCTCAAGAATTCTAGTCCCATGTGTATAATTTGCACTGCATGACAGTCCGAATGGTAGTCATGTGGGAGTTGATAAAACACTGGCTTCTATGCGAAGCAGGGTGCACTTGTATGGTTTGAAGAGAGATGTGACACACTGGGTTCGAAATTGCCAACCCCGAAAGCCAAATCCAAACAAGAAAACATCCCTTGTAGCCTTTTTTTCGTAGCAGCACCAATGATAGAATTACCCTTATTATTTCCGGTAAATGTTCCAAAATGGAACGTGAAAACCACATATATTGGTTATTGGTGACTTTTTACAAAGTATATAGAGGCATTCCCATATCCCAATAGCGAAGCTGTTACAGTGGCAAATATCTTGACCAGGGAGCACAGTTCATGTCCGGTTTGTACCGAATATTGAGTCATATGTTACAAATTGACCAGATTCGTAACAGTCATTTACAGTCCGCATACTGAAACATTAACAAGGCATAAAAAAGAATGGCACTGTCCCCGGCACGCCCCTTGCTGGGTTGCAGAATCCAGCCTACTTAACAATCATAAGGCAAACCTTCCACAGCCATGCGTCGTTTCAATCAGCCTCTGTCATGTCCTGCGTGCGGCTTTACATGTAAGAGTTTGAAGGAATTCAGACGGTGAAAGAGAGTCTGACCAGAGAAAGTCTGCCCCGGGGAAAGTCTTTGTGCCGACACAAACCGAGACAAAAGCCCTCGAAAGAAGGATTGAAATTTCAGAGGAATCAGTTCCTAAGTCGGCTGACTTAGGGAAACGAGATGAAAACCGCGACGATGCCAAGGTTGATCTCGGCCATACTCCCCTGTATTCGGTGGAGGAAATCCCTACACGCCCGGAAACTCTCAACTTGGATTGCGAGACGGACCGGGAAAAGCGCGAGGTAAAATCTCGAGGCCCGAAAACAGAGACTCTCTCTTGGAAGAGGTTGAGTCGGGCGGCTCTGCCCGAAGCGGACGAAGCACAAATGTGGGGTCATACGCACACCAAGTGCCGGATAACGCACGTCGATGGCTCAGTCCAGGTGATTTGTCAATCCGGCCAAAAGAGAATTTCCTCTACTGTAGCAGGGAAGATCAAGTTTAATAATCTTCAAATTTACTCCCCCTCCAATTTAACCCGGCGATCTAGTTTAGAAGACGACACTGAGGAAACGTTTTCAGACTTGCGTGGTTGCGGAGGTTGGTTGTCTGGTTGTCTGTCTAGATTGGTCGCCCATTTAGGGCATATTCTTTGAAAGAATATTGCTGTCGATTAAGAGTATTGTAAGCTGCCACGTGTGGTTTACAGTTCAACAGGTACGGAGTATATAATGTACAGAGTGTAAAACGTACAGTGTGTACGATGTACAGCGTACACCTTGCTTTTTGGGCCTTGGATCGGGTATGGTAAGATAGTTCAGGCTGTAGTTAGTTGGGAGATTAAAAAATACGTGTTTTTAAATACTCTGTTGACGGGGTATTGCTAACCTGTCGTCATTTTAAACACTACATATTCTTTGCTCAGGAAAAAAAGCCCCAATCCTCTCTGCATGTAGGGATAACGCAGGAATTAAGCTTCTCCCAGTGCTTCGTAAAAAAACTAGTTTTGTCTCGTTTTGAAATGAGACTGGGTCGTTGCCCATCACTTTTGGCAAAGTAAAATATGATAAAATGTGTATATTTCTGGAAATTAAACGAAAAATGTATATTAATGTCTTATGAGATTAATCTCTAAGTTTGGAGTAAATATGTCCAGTATTAACTTAGAAATTTGAGTTTTACTGAAGCTACCCTAAATCATTTCTGGCTTGGTTCGCCATTTTACATCTATATGGGGTTAATAGGGACTTTAAAATTGCCGAAAATCTTATATATAGGCCCGTAAGTTTAAATTCGGTGCTGATAAATGTATTTCTATAGGTTTATATCCAAATGTGTATGTATAAATTATTAAGATGTGAGTATATTTAGAGAAACTCGCGTTTTAATGATGGCAACTTTCCTGGTGTTTGGCCAGGTGCAATATTTTTTACATTTATTTTAGCTATAGTTGGTTAAAATCGCTTAAATTTCCCCCGCGAGGACTCAGAAATTTAATTTGAATAGGTGTGAAAATACTGTGCAGTTGAAATCGTAGACATAGTGTATATTATGTAAAACAGTATTTTAAAGTTCAGAAATTAATGTACTGGTGCTTTTATAATGACCGGACGGCTGTGATGCATTTATACAGAGAGACAGTGAGAATAGTGTTAATGTACATATTCACGTGGAATTTTTATAAAATGTTTATTGGCAATTACAAACTATATTCGTCTTAAATGTAGTATTTTTTGCTACATATTTTGATTTAAAAGTGTATTTTTAATCATTTGGAGACCCACAGTGCTTGACAGGAAGTGGGTGGAAAGATGGCCGTAGCTTCCCGGTATAGAAGCATGATAACAATAGCTTTAGCTCGTTGTAGTAAGTCCAATTTGTGTTGAAGAAGTAAAGAAAATGTATGTATAATTATATATTTGACAAAACCTAAGTGTTTAGTTTTTAGCAAGAAAGATAGCGTAAAAGATAGTGTGAAGTGAGGAAAGAATCAGGAGATGTGCATACCTGTTAAGAAAAAAATAGTGGAATAAATTACAAATCACAGATTAAGTTGATTCTTTTACTGAAGTTTATTCTGGATAGAAGACAGGCTGTTTCTAAAAAAATAGCCCAGAAGAGTCGCATTTTCTAACCTGACAAAAAGTGCACTTTTTACAAATCCTCTATATCTCATTTAAGGCTGAAAGAGTCGCGCTTTTTAAGGAGCTGAAAAGCACATCTTTGCCACTCTTCGGATAGCAAGGAAAAAGGTGTCGTATTGTTAATTGGGGTAGCAACATGCAATAAATCAATCCATTATCGACCTACTCAAGCAACACCGTCGTCGTACTGTCGGTTCTCTAATCGCTAGTATTACGAGGGTCACGACAGTAACAACCACAATTTAAACATCCGGTGGCCTTGAGAGGTCAATTGGGATAAACAATAGTTGAAAAGACGATTGTTATATAAAGGTCAGGTAAAAAGATAAACTCTCTAGATTCATCATTTTATAATATGGAAGAAATACAAAAAAATGTCACTATCTGTTATGATTTTAAATATCAATATGTCCCCTGCGTTTTCAGATGCTCGGATGCACATACCAACGTGCCTCAAGTCACATGTGCAGTGGTAGGCGGTTTCAAATCAAGTTACAGGTTACAGAAGTGGGGAAATGAAAAATGTTCAATTCACAGGTGCCACCATGGATTTGGTACATTTTTGTGTCCACCCTCGTTCAAACTGCTGCCTTTTCCGAAGGTAGATGAGGTGAGAAAGAATGGTAAAAGTGCGTGAACACAACTGAAACTGTTACCAGAACTGTAAAATATAGTAATCAGGTTTATACACATAAGATGGGTGACCCATGGACTGCGAAGCCCAACAACAGAATATGCTTAATTCACTTTGTTGATAGTGTGCATTCATCGGAAAATCCCCTTCCAACCTTACTTATGGATCTTGATTTGGAGATCTTTACGCCACCCAGGAAAAGAAACCCCCCTAAAAACGCCTGCTGAATACACCAACGCAAAAACGAAACACTGGTTGTGCTTCATTCCGTTTTGGCCACATTAACATTCAGCAAGATGTGTATCGCAAAAATTTCGTCGAAAATGTTTCAACTAAAATTTAGTCGCATGAATTCAGAGAAAAAGATCGTAATTATTCAGTTGGTACTGACTGTTCATATGAAAATAAATGCTGTGTGAAAAAAAGAAAATAATAAACGAATTGACTTCAAAAATATCAGTATTAGAAGACGATTTGAAGCAAAATTAGGTAAGGAAAAAAGACGGAAGGAAAACATGTGACGATCTATACAATCCCAATAGTGACACCGGAAAATACATTGGCAGTGACAAACAGGTTAAATTTTATACAGGTCTGCGAAGTGTTGAAAACTTGAACTTGTTGTGCGATTTTGTCGTTCCAAAAGTGAAAAAAATGCGAAACTGGCTGGGTAGCAAAAAATTGTGTGTTGTAAATGGTATAAAGAAATACAAGCTATCGAATTCTCAGAAAAAGAAAAAGGATTCAAGAAAACTCCACCTAAAAGCTGAATTTGTGTTGGTGTTTGATGAAGCTCATACTAGGACTTATAGGCCAAGATTTAGTTGATCGATTCAAAATCATCTATTCTAGTGTATGCAGTATTTTTACATGCTGGATTAAGGCTTTAAGTAAAATCCTAGAGGTACTTATATACTGGCTAAACAAGATTAGCACAAGGATTAATTTGCCATTAGGCATTTCCCAATTATATCCAAATGCCAGATGTATTACAGGTTGCACAGAATTTTTTATTGACCACCATAATACCATATTACTGTGAAAGCCCTTATCGGTATCACTCCACGAGAAAAATGTATCTTTTGTGTTTGAGGCTTGGTGTGGAAGGGCGTCAGACAATCACATAGCGATTCATTCTAAAATACTAGATGATGTGGATGGATCAGATCAACGGTTAAAGGGGAATTACTTGAGAGGAGAGCAGAGCTTAATGTCCCGCCTCCGGCGAAGCGACACAATCAAATTATTGGGACGCAGATGAAAAAAATGAAACAAATCCCTCATATCAGAATACATGTTCAGAGTACGATTGAACTACTCAAACGCTTTGCCATTTTAAGGCAGCAAATGTCACTGCAGACTTTATCCGATTTTGACAGCGTCTTAAATGTATGTGCAGTATTATGTAACTGGGATATACCGTTAGTTAAATCAGTATATTTGTATTATCGAATGTTGTTCTTAAGCCTTCATAAAAATCTTAAAATGAGCACAGCTTCTTTGATTAATCACTGAGTAATATTATTTTTTATTTAATGTGCCAGGGATCTCAACTTCGCATCTGCATTTTTTTTATTTTATTGTGGCATTTGGAGATGTTAAAATAAGACAAGATATAATTTGCCAGTTCAGTTCCATTTTTTACACCTTGTTCTTTACAATTTGGACAAGCAATACTAAGACAGGACAAATGAAACCATTTCGTGCACGCATCGCAGTATATACTGTTATCACAAATGTCAGAAATAGCTTCCGCATCTTTCAGTCGTAATTTACAAGCACCACTAGTGTACACTGGTTTAACTTGTCGCTTCTGTTGTTTTCCTTTCTATTTTTAAAACTGTGTTTTTTTCTACAACTTGTGGTAATTTTACAGTGTTTTCTTCACTTGCCACATTCCCCTACCAATTTAGCCTACCCTTTGCTTTTGGGACCTTGTTATCAGTTCTGGCATTATGAATTTGAGAAAAAAACACACAAAAAAAACACTTAAGATTTCTATAAATTCCCGCCCACATTTCATTCATGAATTTAATACGTTTCAACTGTTAGCCTTTGGGACTATAAACGAAGAAGTCTGCAAAACAAAAATTCCGCCAACGCCATTTCGCCTTAAACCTGGGTAAAATACTTGCTGTTCTGTTTCAATTTCACGGTTCAGTTGACTTCTTCTAAATATTCTACATAGTAAGGAAGAAGGCGCAGTTTGCAGACACATTAACTTCCAGTTAGCGCTTTGGGCAACAGTCACAAGTTACAATTCTCTAGGGACTAGCCGCCAAATATGGGGCAGAAGTACTTGCAAATAACCCGCCTTCTCTTCTCTCACATGCACGTCTTTTGTGTCCTTTAGTTTGTAGAACATTTCCATACATTTCACACGCTGTACTTTCTTTAATTTCACCATATTTTAGTGCTTTCATTTCGGTACAGGGTTCCACATAACCTAAAAACATCGAACGTAACCGATGACATATTCATATCACAGTTTTTATTGTAACTGTCCATTCTTTCATTTACACGGTGAAAAGTAGGATAGAAACGACAATTCTAGCGCACTTAGTAACGTCATACTGTCTGGACCGGAAGTGACGTCATTCTGTCGTAACCAAGGCGTAACCAAGGCGTAACAATGGTAACCAAGGCGTAACCAAGGCGTAACCATGGTAACCAAGGCGTAACCATGATGATAAAGTGAGTACCTCCCCCCCCCCAGGAGAGCAACATTCTGCCAAGTCAGCTGTTAGAACAAAGTGCTGTTTGGCGAGTTACACACCATATTTTGATCACATCAGAGTTGTATATAAAGGATGAGCTCTCCGCACTATGGATACAACAAGGATGGCAGCTATTTCGGTAAGTGGTTATTTACATATGTTTTTAAAAACCTAACATAATTTTCGTTATGGTTGGTCGATTTGCATGAAAATTTCACTGTTTGATTCAGTTTTCTATCTAGTTTTGTTATAAAGTAGTCATAGGCTATTTGCACCGGTGGCTGTATGCATAATGTGACATTTCACCATTTTAACTTTGTAAAAAGTGGAAAAAATGAGATAACTTTCGCTGTAGTTGATCGATTTGTATGAAAATTTTACCGTTTGATTCAGTTTTATATCTAGTTTTAACATTAAGTATCAATAGGCTATTTACGCCGTTGGCTGTATGCATAATGTGACATGCCGCCATTTTAACTTTGTAAAAAGTGAAAAAAATGAGATAACTTTCGCTGTAGTTGATCGATTTGCATGAAAATTTTACCGTTTGATTCAGTTTTATATCTAGTTTTAACATTAAGTATCAATAGGCTATTTACGCCGTTGGCTGTATGCATAATGTGACATGCCGCCATTTTAACTTTGTAAAAAGTGAAAAAAATGAGATAACTTTCGCTGTAGTTGATCGATTTGCATGAAAATTTTACCGTTTGATTCAGTTTTATATCTAGTTTTAACATTAAGTAGCCATAGGCTATTTACGCCGTTGGCTGTATGCATAATGTGACATGCCGCCATTTTAACTTTGTAAAAAGTGAAAAAGTGGTATAACTTGGTTAACCAATTTGCATGAAAATTTCTCTGTTTGATTCAGTTTTATATCTAGTTTTAACATTAAGTATGTCATGGGCTATTTGCACCGGTGGCTGTATGCATCATGGATTCACATTAAAATTTTTAAACTTTAAAGTGAGATAACTTTCGTTATGGTTGGCCGATTTGAATGAAAATTTCACCATTGGATTCAGCTTGATGTCTTAGTTTACAGTAGTTTGCATAGGTGGGTTGTTAGAATGGCGCGGGCCCCACCATTCAAACATGTGTTTGAATTATTTTTTAGGAACATATTACGTCAAACTATTGTTCAACATATTGTTTAACAATTGTACAACAATTATTCAACAAGCTGTTGTTCAACATGTTCAACATGTTGTTGAACAAGTTGAACATGTTCAACATGTTCAACAAGTTCAACATGTTCAACATGTTCAACGTTTTGTTGAACAAGTTGAACATGTTCAACATATTCAACATGTTGCTTAACATGTTGTTCAACATGTTGTTGTTCGACATGTTGTAGTTCAAGCAATTGATGGAACAATAGCAGTCAGTTCAGAAAAAAACAAGACATATGTTTAATAGTTTTATTAATACACTTAAATACACACAGCTTAAATCTATAACAATATTTTAACATTTGTTGATTTACAAAGTCTTTGTTAAAAAGTTTAGTCAAATAAGTCAATTTTTCTTCATCTGCTTCACTCTGTTCACTGTCATCCATATCACTTTCTTCGTCGCTGCTTTCATCTTCCTCCTCATCTAGAAGCTCTTCTAAGAATGCATCGTTTCTTCTTATAGCCGCCTTTAGTGCCTTTGAATACTCGTAATGTTTTTCATCAACAAAGTAATTAAAGTCTTCTAAAATGGTTTGATAATATTCGTTTTGTTCTAGACGTTGGGCATATTTGAACAGTCTCATAAACAGTTGTTAAAGTCGACGCTTATAAATGGGTCGAAAGTCATCACTTGCTATTTCACGCGCATCTTCAAGCCCTTGTTCTTCATATTCTGAAACCTTTTCTTGAAATTTGGTATTATATTCTATTATAACAGAGTCTGTTTCTGACTCACTTTCAGAGTCTGTTTCTGACTCACTTTCAGAGCTGCTGTCATCATCACCTTCAAAACAATGTTTCCTATGTTTGAACAAGGCTTCTTGACTGTTGTATAACGCACCACATTCTTTACAAGCCTGTGCATTCATTTCAGTCATGTTGACGCTTTGACTTTCCATAGAAGACTCATCTAAAGTTTCAGGGATAGGTGGTTTTACAGGGTTTTCCATATCTATCTCCAATTCTTCTTCTTCTGAAGTGTGAGCATCCTTTAAGTGCCTTTTAAGACTTTGTGGCCAATTGTAAGATTTCAAACAAATGTTGCATTTATACATCCTTTCGGTTCAACATGCACTTTTCAAATGATGAAAAAGCCTTTAAACATAACCTTATATACAACCTGTTGAACAACATGTTGAACATGTTAAACTTGTTGAACAACATGTTGAAAAACATGTTAAACAACATGTTCAACAAGTTCAACATGTTGTTGAACATGTTGTCTACGCCTAGGGTTAGGGTTATGCCCCTTAGGAGAGTCTAACGTCATGACGTCTTTATGACGTCATCATGACCCCATTGTGATGTCACCACGTCATCATTATGACGTCATTATAACGTCATTCGAACAGGCGCGCGCTTTATCCAAAAAACTGACTCAGCAGAATTTATTGCTGTTTCATATGGATAAAATGCATGTCTCACTCTTCCTTTTATGCTACTTAGATGTAATCAAAAAATGGTGTGTAACTCGGCAAAAATGCCAAACATGTTAAAATTGCTGAGTCAGCAATTCCAACAAGTTTAACCATAACCCTAGTGACAGTGAACAGAGTGAAGCATATGAAGAAAAATAGACCTATTTGACTAAACTTTATAACAAAGACCTTGTAGATCAACAAATGTTATAATATTGTTATAGATTTAAGCTGTGTGTATTTAAGTGTATTAATAAAACTACTTAACATATGTCTTGCTTTTTTCTGAACTGACTGCTGTTGTTCCATCAATTGCTTGAACTACAACATGTTGAACAACAACATGTTGAACAACATATTAAACAACATGTTGAACATGTTGAACATGTTCAACTTGTTCAACAACATGTTGAACATGCTGCACTTGTTAAACATGTTGAACATGTTCAACTTGTTAAACAACATGTTGAACATGTTGAACAACAGCTTGTTGAATAATTGTTGTACAATTGTTAAACAACTTGTTGAACAATAGTTTGACGCAATATGTTCCTAAAAAATAATTCAAACACATGTTTGAATGGTGGGGCCCGCGCCATTCTAACAACCCACCTATGCAAACTACTGTAAATTAAGACATCAAGATGAATCCAATGGTGAAATTTTCATTCAAATCGGCCAACCAAAACGAAAGTTATCTCACTTTCAGTTTAAAAATTTTAATGTGAATCAATGATGCATACAGCCACCGGTGCAAATAGCCCATGACATACTTAATGTTAAAACTAGATATAAAACTGAATCAAACAGTGAAATTTTCATGCAAATCGATCAACTACAGCGAAAGTTATCTCATTTTTTCCACCTTTTACAAAGTTAAAATGGCGGCATGTCACATTATGCATACAGCCACCGGCGTAAGTAGTCCATGGCTACTTAATGTTAAAACTAGATATAAAACTGAATCAAACGGTAAAATTTTCATACAAATCGATCAACTACAGCGAAAGTTATCTCATTTTTTCCACTTTTTACAAAGTTAAAATGGTGAAATGTCACATTATGCATACAGCCACCGGTGCAAATAGCCTATGACTACTTTATAACAAAACTAGATAGAAAACTGAATCAAACAGTGAAATTTTCATGCAAATCGACCAACCATAACGAAAATTATGTTAGGTTTTTAAAAACATATGTAAATAACCACTTACCGAAATAGCTGCCATCCTTGTTGTATCCATAGTGCGGAGAGCTCATCCTTTATATACAACTCTGATGTGATCAAAATATGGTGTGTAACTCGCCAAACAGCACTTTGTTCTAACAGCTGACTTGGCAGAATGTTGCTCTCCTGGGGGGGGGGGGGAGGTACTCACTTTATCATCATGGTTACGCCTTGGTTACCATGGTTACGCCTTGGTTACGCCTTGGTTACGACAGAATGACGTCACTTCCGGTCCAGACAGAATGACATCACTAAGTGCGCCAGAACTGTCGTTTCTATCCTACTGTGAAAATCTGATGCGGTTACGCGGCCTTTTCTTTCCAAATATCACTTCCTTGTTTTCCTGTACTTTTTCTGTATCTTCAACATCTTTCAGATTGAATGACAAATAAAAATTTTTTCTCAAAACTTCAAGAGAAACTGAGTTAGATGCAATGCTTTCTATATCCACCAGCAATTCTTCTCCCACCGTTTAATTCTCTGTCATGCTCAGTATAGATATGATTTCTTACTGGTTTGCGCTCCCCAAGTGTCACCGAGTTTGGACTTAACGCTGCAAGCCGTTCTAGAAATTCGTCATCAGTCAGGAGTCATGAGTAAAAATGAGGCGTTTCGACACAGGATTCAATATTTTCTCCATCCCCGCCTTTCTTTCAGCTTTTGATTTAGTTATGTGCATATCTTCAACGAAAATGGGTTCAATAGGCTTGCGGCATGAAGTACAAGTACAGGGTTGGGAAGTACAAGACAACTGGGTCTGTCCAGTTTTACACGCGTAATCGATTTTAAACAACACCGCACCATGGTTGCAGCTTCGGCCTAACCCAGCAAAGCACGTTCAGTATGCAGAAATAATTTCTCCAGAAAACATTGAATAATGACTCATCATTGGGCATGTCTCGAATTCTTTGGAAAGGATGACATTTACATTTCATAAAAATATTTCAAATACGGCGATATGGGATGAAAAAAAATTGAAAGTAAAATCGGATGAGAAATAGATGTAAGCTTCCTGTTCGTTATAGTCATTCACCAATCTTTTAATCTTTTGGTTAATGGAGGGTAGGGGGACCTCATCCTAAAACGTTTGATAAACTAAATTAATAATAATAATAAACTAGAAAGAAATCCACACAATGTTAGCCTTCGTCGATTAGAGTGATGTAAAAGAGAAATCAATATAAAATATTCAATTAATTTTTGGATTGTTCCTTCCTCTCTAATTGTTCAGAGGAACTTTTCATTTTCCGTTGATGCATTATTTTTAATATTTGCGCCCGTGGGTTTTGTTTTTTTTTCGGCCGCCCATATTTTCCACTTTTCGCCTCCAAAAACGAGTATGCCATGAGAAGATAAATTCAGTGTAAGCCAACGAACAATAGGCTGTAAATCCTAGCAAAAATTTGAACCGTGACAGCATCAGATCTAGATGTCTCGAACTGAATGCTTCAACAATTGAGATTAGTTTTGTAACAAATAATTTACTGAGCGGCATCGATGTTAGGCATTGGCTCTGATATCTAAATGATTTGGACGGAAATACGATCATTAAATCGAATGATGAAGACATCCAGCGCTAGTGTATTGCACAGAAAGGACGAACGTTACACTGAAACTGAAAAACTGCAAGCAGCTTTTCTTTTTAATACTATCTCCCACCCTCGAACTTAAGCTGGATATGCTATTGTGATGATAGCCCGTTGGCTAATAAGCTTTCTGCGACATCTATAAAAGGATACCTTGGTGGAATGTGTCCCTCTGTACTACAAAGCATGGAACTTAGAGATAGAACGGAACATCCTTGAGTAAATTCCGAAGATGTAACTAGATTCCCTATTTCCAACAACAGAAAAAGAAGTCAGCTGAATGATTGAGGGTCTATATAACAACTAACTTAATTAACTATTACACACAGATACACTATGGAAATTTTTAAATAATGAATTCCTTATATGTGTTATATTATAGATGCGTTAATTTGTTTTTAATATTTTCTGGGCTCTCCGGATCGGAGCCAGCCCATGTCCCTTAAAATTTCACGTATGAAGAAATATGACATGACTATGCTGAAAATCATAATGCGAAAAATGTCAAAATATCCGACATATAAATCATAACAGCAATACAGAAAAGAGCTGAAAAGCATAGAATTAATTTCAAGTCAATTTTTCGAAAATGCTCCGAAATGGCTACTTGTGCAGTAGTTGTAGTCACGGCAAATATAAGCAATTTCATGGTGGTCCGTAATTGATAAATTATCGCATGGAAACACCAGGAAGAAGTCGTGGATTTTCATTAAAACTGTTTTTATATTATTTTTGCACCTCCTTTAAGGGTTATGTAAGAAAAAGTTACAATTTTACTAGCATAATTTTGGCTTGCTACACGGAGGCAACTGACATCACTTGTTATACAAGTTGATGCGAAGAGAAGTCTTCCATCTCAAGTAGCCTCTCGCTGCAACCAGCTGGTCGTTACAAGGCCCAAACCGTAGAATGGGATGGAGGGTAGGATGAGACATTTGACGCAGATAGGCTGAAACCTGCTTTACTCATTTTACTATTAGATATCCTTAGACCCACATACTTGGGAAAGTGTATCTCATAATATTGTAACATAAAATTGAAAGTACTCGTATCATTTGTTGTTCAAGAGAAAAGTTAATAAAACCAGCCAGATTGATCAGCTGTTTATTTGTTGACGTCGCCATCTTGATTCTGGGACATCGATTGTAACGCTGTTTGTGATTGGTTTATGTTCAGGCCGGCATTTTATGTCCCAAACTTCTGTCTATTGTTTACCTTAGAAACACAATTTATACTTTTGTGTATTTTAATGTCCGTATACTGGGAAGTTGCTGTATTTTGTATTAGCAATGTTTGGTTAGATCTCTGTTCTGTAGTTGGTATATATTTCTTCACGTGTAAATTGAGGGATATTTACTGATTCATTAAAAACCCATAATTTTGTCCCAATTATTGTCTCGTCCTTGAACCACATTCTTTTGGACCTCTTAGAAAACTGAGAATCCACTCTCCAAACAGGCCAGAGGAGCTCCAGAGACACCGTCCAAAAGAACACGTCTAGAAAAATCGAGAAATAACAAACACAAATCTAGTTATTTTGTGCTTATTTCAGATAAATATGTAATTCACATGCCCAGAAATATATCCTGTGACAACCGTTTGTTGGGGCATCGGTTTAAATGTGATCTGTTTAACCTAATAACGTCCATACCACTTCAGCAGTACCAACGGTGTTACAGGTTCGGCCTCAACCTATAGTAATTGAGGTTAAACCTGTGGGTCCTCTTGTATTTCACTATACCTAATTCAATCACGTCTAAAATCTTCCTTGAACTAAATTTCTACTCTTAAATGTTTATAATTCATATGCATTTTGGCAAATAAGTTGTAGAAATTCCTCTGTTAACATTTCCGCCATCTTGTATCTGATCTTCTCCAGACATATTTTCCGAGACAAAAACTGTCTCTAGATAACGAGAAATTATCCAAAAGAACACCAATCGATTTTCCGAGAGCCTCTTGATTTTTCGAGACGGTCCAAGAGAATGTAGCCGGCCTCAACAGTCACAGTTCACTTCGAAATCCACGTAAAACGTAGAGTTGTGTAAAAAGGTTTAAGTGTCGCCGACAATATAAGATAAATACTATAATCACCAATAAATGATTGGTGATTATAGTATGATTTTTACGTAGTGTCATGCCCTTTTATAGCCCTAGGTGACTCTTGCGGTCTTCCTAATATGTCAGCAGAAGTCATCGAGGTCAGCGACGTAAAATCGGTCAGAAGATAAAATTGCACTCTTTGGCGATAACAAAAATAGATAAAGCAAACACTGTGTAATGAAACATGTCAGGTGTAATAGACAAATGTGTGAGTTTACTAGCACACCATTTGTATCATATGTTAAAAAGAAGCGAATTCTTCTGTTTCATTTTAATAAATGATGCGTAAAGAAGAATACAAGACAAATCCGGCCCGAAGCGAACTCGCTCTCAAACGAACCCGTCCCCAAAACATAGGAGAACCCGACCGCAACCTGATAAAAATGCGAAACATTTGTTTTTTTTTTTTAATTTGTCAACTTAGGTAAGAAATGATTCTATGAATTTAATAACCATTTTCCTAAATATTTAGAGTTTCAAAACATTGATATAAAGCGCACTATGGTGCTATTGTTAGGGAAGCTAATTACAGTGGCCAATCCTTTTAACTTGAGCAAAATTGTGACTCGACTTTAATAACAATCAAGACTATATTTACCTGGTCAATCACCCCTGTTATGTGCCTATTATCGTATACGCGTAGTTTGCAGTCAGAATGCAATTGCATTTGAGGTCGTAATGAATGAGTTCATTCATTCTTTCATAAATTCCCTGATTGTTAATTGCACTTCGCTTCAAATTGCTATCAAGAAGGTGACTCACAACTTCATCACTCTTTAATCACCTCTGATCGTTCATTGTACTTCATTTCGAATTGCAGTCAAGAAGGTAATGGACCAATTCACCCTTTCATCACTTCTTATCCTTAATTGCATTTCCTTCAGATTACAGTGAGTCAAGATAGTGACCACCAACTTCATTCACTCTTTCATCGCTTTTGATTATTGATTGTATCGCGATTCATCTTGGGCTATTACAACCAGAGTTGTAGAGTTTTTGACTTGGAATATTACTATGTTTAATCTGTCACATCAAAGTCCCTTTTTGACGAACAAATTGTCAAATACTGTCGAGAAACGTCTAAATCAGGCGCTATCGGATCAGCATTATACGGCTTACAATGTACCCCCTGAAGTACCAAGGAGAGCTTCTGAATGAGGACCAGTTAGCGTCTGTCCACGCATTCCTGTCGAAACATGACCAAAACAACATCGCAACTCTGATCGCCTGTGACGCCATTTCCATGAGGATACTTAAGTGAAAGCGCGACATCAGGGAATGGTGTTGTCTGGTGGAAAGCATTAGGCATGTACTCTGTACCGGGCAGTTTCATAAATTTAGCAATACAGTTTGTTAGGATCCCCACCATCGTCGGCATCCATCGAACATGTGTTTTCCAGTTTCGGCTTAATTCACTCAAAAGTTAGAAACCGACTGGGTAATGACAAAGCAGCAAAACTTGTGTTCTGTTACGGAAAAGAAGAAATAGACTGGTGACATTTAACCTAACTATCATGCAATTCTGTACATAGTGATGATTTGAAATATGTGAATTAATTATGTAATCATTAATTAGGCGATAGTTCTTGACAGTTTTTGACGTTTTAAACCATTTTATGACGTTTAATGATACGTATCATATCAATAATAGATTTTGACAGCCTAAAGCACAACTCCGATTACAACACATTACAGGCGAATTGCCTAATTGCAATTACTTGAAAACGCAGTTGAAATTTGCAATTGCTGTCGTGACTTTGCTGTAAAGTGAGATCAGTTTTCCCTGAGATTTCAAACACTGAGTGAGATCACCAGAATGCCTGCAAAACGACTAAAACGAGCTGAACTTTCTTGGGGTCGGGTTCCCCTGGGGCCGTAAAGAAATGGACAACAAGGTGATTGTTCCCGTCTGGTTGCATTTATGTTCTCCCAATCACTGTATCAGTGGGAGGAAAACGTAAGAAGTTTCCGTTTATATGCCTGAAACCAAGAAAAAAATTTCTTTGATTCTTATTATTTTTAATTATTTTGTTTACCAAGAACCGTTCAAAGGAAATCAAACTGGTCTTAAATTTTATTATGTATGAATACATCCAAACGTTGCTGTTTTTATTGTCGTAAATCTAAGGATTATAATGTAACTCAAATGAGAGAATGATGACTATGATACTATGGTAGAAAAATGGGACCGGCAAAGACACTTCGAATTGAACGTGTTAGAATTTATATATGGGCTTTATCTTATTTATAAAATAATAGTATACGTTTCGAATGTATAAACTACGCCGTATACGCTTCTATAATACAATGATAAAATCAGTCAGTGTAAGATTACAGGCCTGGGAATTCTTTTGGAAACCCGTCGAAGAGAAATCCAGGGGAGCCCGACGACAAATGAGGGCCCCCGATACATACATACAGCGAAGTTTATTATCGTATTAGCTTTGTAGTATAAAGGCCCTTGTTGACACTTAGTAGCCTCGTTATCACTGATCAAGGTCAACATTTATTTCATAGACGATAGTATAATTTTGAAAAAAAAAATAGACAGGGCGGAGGTGGAGGTTAAATTTAATGTGAATGCTGGGGAGTGGCGCAGGAGTCAGAATTTGATACAACATTGGCACTCGATGCTAGCCTCACGATACGCTGAACCTTTCGTTTTCTTGAACGGTTGACTGCTAATGACGTGTTTATTCATTCTCGGACAGCCACATTTCACCCTTTTCGAACGATTCCACCTGTGACCTTTGAGCCTGAATGGTGACTGCTAATGACGTATTTATCATTCTGGGATATTTCGCAGTTTTTCGTTTTTCAATTACAGAATGCAGTGAGTCGACGTCAGCATGAACATTCTGCATGCAGAAGAGTGTGAACTGCTTGGAGATTCCAAGTACCGTAGTTATGTCTCACAGATCGAGAAGGCTTTGCGCGCCTTTGACAACACTACAGAATGGGCTGACCTCATTTCCGCGCTCGCAAAGCTGAACAAGGTTTGAAGCCTTTTTTGTATTGAAAATCAATTGATAGCGACGCCCCTTCTCTGTATGTTTCTCTCTGTCTCTCTTCCTTTGTTTCTTTCCCTCCCCCTGCCTCTGTCTCTCTCCCACCATCCTGTTGTCTGCCGCCTTATCCCCTGTCTGTCTCTCTCACCTATGGTTCTTCCCCCCCTCTCTCCCTCTCTGTCACTCTCTCCCTCTGTCACTCTCGATTGCTATCTCTCTCTGTCACTCTCTCCCTCTGTCACTCTCTCGATTGCTATCTATCTCCGTCACTCTCCCTCTCTATCACTCTCGATTGCTATCTCTCTCTGTCACTCTCCCTCTCTATCACTCTCTCGATTGCTATCTCTCTCTGTCAGCCTCTCCCTCTCTATCACTCTCTCGATTGCTATCTCTCTCTGTCACTCTCCCTCTCTATCCCTCTCTCGATTGCTATCTCTGTCACTCTGTCACTCTCTCGATTGCTATCTCTCTCTGTCACTCTCTCGCTCTCGTCTTTCTCTTCCCTTTTCTCTCTTCTGTCTGTTTTTCTCTCTTGCCTTTCCTTTTACTGTGTCGCCTCGATGAATGAGGTATCAGTAGACGCCACAGCTTCGCTTCTGGCGCTTAATTTCTAATGTTTTAATAGACCGCGTGACGTCAGTCTTTTTTTCTTATTTACAAACTCTTATTGACTGAAACTTGAACTATCTGCAAAAGCTTTCTATTAACAGTTGTGGTGGGCCGTTTCTTGGAAATTGTGCGGGGGGGGGGGGATGGGGGGGAGGGGGGAGGGGGGAGCGGGGGGTTGGTCGATTAAGTGCATCCTCAGAACGTAATGATATTTCTAAGAAAATATTAAACTGAAAAAAAAATTAAATATCGTGGAATAAAAAAAAACTATGTAAAAAAGTGCGTTGCCTGATTTTACTAAAATGGTTTATCAGAGTGCGAAGTGCGTGTGTTCTGGTTGCCTAATGGTTGAACAGTTTTAGATGAACCCAGGTTAACCCACACACCCAGCCTGGGAAAAAATTCATGATCCTAGGCTTAACACACACCCAACCTAGGAATAAAATCTAGGTGCTTGATGAGTTAAGCTCAGCAATTTCATGAGCTTGACATGCGGGATGTGGCCAGATTTCGGGATCCCAGTGGAATCACACGTGAAACTTAGGATTAACACTATTTTCCCTATGGTTACCAATCCGCTGGTCATCCTGATTTCAGTATATAGTGCAGTTTCCGATGTCCTGTAAGTATATCTCGCTGGCTCGTTAACAGAGATCCTGCCGGGATTTGCAGTCCCGACGTTTTCTTTCAAGACTCTGTCTTTCAATATGTTTCTGCATTCGAAAAGTAAGATGTGTAAAAAGTACTTCAGTGAAATTTCGGGTGCGTTAAGGTGTTAACAACAGTGCTTTATATAACCCATTGTTGTAGTTGTTACTTCTGTCGAACGTTCCTATTCATGGGCTGAGAGTGTTTGGTTTTCGTCACGCTCTGACACGTGACTCGTGCGTGACGTAGTGTGTTGCTATTGTCACAGCTGTGCACCCCATTGTTGACAGTCATGGTTATCCGATGCGTGGCGGCAACAAAACGAACTCGCTACACGCGAGGTGAAAAAAAACAACAGAAAAACAAAACTCGCACGCACACACGAAGTACAGTAAATCCCACGTAGCCCGACATCGGTGAATCTGACATTGTTAAACCTTCCATCGATCAAGGAGTCGGGTGTACTTAAATTGCGCACAAACGTATCGGTTAAAACGAACACATCGTAGAATTCGACACATTTTTCATGGTCCCAGCAATGTCAACCTAACGTGGGTTCTTTTCTCGGTGCAATTCGTCTCTATCTTTTGAATCGGTATGTCGTAACACAAGCCTATGGCTTGGTATTGAAAAGCGAAATTGGGACAGAAAGCTTTCAGCAGTCTATTATTTAAAATAAAAATGTATCAAGTAAATAACAATCCATAGATTTTTCGTTGTGTGTGAAATAAGGCACCAGAAGCAAAGGAATAGCTGAGGCACAGTCTAACAGTAAATAGAGAACCATAGAAGCTGAACCGTCCTTTATCGATGGTGGTCTATTCCTCAAAAAGACTAACATTAACTTTATGGCTTGTTCCGCTGATACCAAAAGAAATATCAATTTGCATTATTTGTATATAGATGTTCTTATTTCAAATAATACAGTGTCTTTTTTTGTGGGGCTTACATTTTGTATTTGATGTATACATAAATGTTTCAGGGTCTTTTTACCGTGTGCGTAGAGATGAAGCGTTGATTGCTCTATTTTTAAAGCCTTTTATGGTTGTTGATGAGTACTTTAAAAATAAAAATAAAGAATAAAAAATATGCTGCGGAAATGGCGAGAAAAGTGGTCATTGGTTGAGCTCAGTTCAATTGTTTTTATCGCTATCAGTTTGTAAAGTGACGCTGTAAATCTGTTGGTAATTTCCGTGATGTCATTCGGTTGCTTTTAGGATATTCAACGGTTATTTTCGCAATGTTCGTTGATGTTTTGTTCCGCGATGCGCGTCCGTTTTATTTTTCTGCGATGTCCGATTGATTCCGGATTCCCGTCTGTATTTTTTCTCCGATGTCCGATTATATCCGGACTCTGCGTCGGTTGTTTCCGTCACGCTTGCGGCGATTACCCCGCGGTTCCTTGTCTTGTTGTTTGTCTATCAGTGTCGGGGGTTTAAGCCCGTAATACTCTAGTGTCCTCTTGTATATTATCTAGGTGTCCACGTGGTATCTCTAGGCTGTCTGTCTGTTAACTTCGCATGCCCCCTAGTCGTTTCTCGAATGTCACGTGTTTTAATTGACACGATTGGCAGAGTGGCAACGTCTCTTGATTTAATCAATACTAGATATTCTAATGTCTCTAATCTCCCACGTTATCAGAATGTGGAGAAAGGTACAATATCTATACAAACATAAAATAAAGGTATAAATTAAAAAGTCAAATCTTGACTAGGTTTTTTATTCTTTACTAGGCGCATGTCAGCGGAAACGGGCTCAGGCAGTTTGATTTTCAGCTGCCGCTGCATTGCCAGCACAAAAAGCATGGTATTTTAATATTAATTTTCAGTCGAGATCGATGGCAGTGTTATCAAGAATGGCCTTAAACAGATGGCCTTATATTGTAGATGGCCCATTGAACTGACTTTGTAATTGCACTTTTTTTGTGTCAATAACCCTTTGAAATGATTTGCTCAAATTGGGTTCTGCATCCCAACTGTGGTAGCTACCTAAAGAAAATGTTTAGAAAAGTGATAGAAACACACAATTCATAATTCATTTGAACAGAAAGGTTACTTATTAATTATCTCAGTGCACGTTTCTCGGCTTTCCCCCGTTTCTCAGCTTTTCTCAGTGCACGTTTCAGCTTTACATAAGTACATACAGTACATAAGTTCATATGAACATCCAGTGCATACGGTACATGCAGTACATACGTACATACAATACATATAGAACACAAGTACATGCAGTACATAAGTACATGCAGTGCATAAGTACATAAAGTACATAAGTACATACAGTACGTACAGCATTACCTCGTCATAACGAGGTCGCCGGGAACGGTAAAATGATGGCATTATAACCCATATGTACAGGCTTGGAAATTAATTTTTTCTGTCGGGGGTTCCAGGACCCTTACGAAAAATGGGGGACTTGATATATATATATATATATATATATATATATATATATAACAATGCCGTTATAACGACACATCGCTGGTAACGACATCAGTTATAATGGCATAGCGCTAGTGACGACATCGGTCATAACGACATAGCGCTGGTGACGACCTCGGTCATAACGACATATCGCTTGTGACGACATCGGTCATAACGACATAGCGCTAGTGACGACATCGGTCATAACGACATAGCGCTGGTGACGACCTCGGTCATAACGACATATCGCTTGTGACGACATCGGTCATAACGACATAGCGCTGGTGACGACCTCGGTCATAACGACATATCGCTTGTGACGACATCGGTCATAACGACATAGCGCTGGTGACGACCTCGGTCATAACGACATAGCGCTGGTGACGACATCGGTCCTAACGACATAACGTTGGTAACGGCATAACTTCATGGTCCAATTTTTGTCATTTGGGGTTTCTTGACTATTTGGCAGGTGCTGTCGAGTCACGTGAAGTATCCCGTGATCCCCAAGCGGATGGTGATTGGCAAGCGACTGGCGCAGTGCCTGCACCCGGCCCTGCCCGGCGGCGTGCACCTGAAGGCCCTGGAGACGTACGACATCATCTTCAAGTGCATTGGCACGGTGCGATTAGCCAATGATCTTTTCACCTACAGCGCTGGTCTGTTTCCGCTGTTAGGTAAGACCCTACCACATCCAGTGAAGAACCAAAGAATTAAAAATATAGACTTGATTGAAGTTACGTAAATTCCCCTGATAAATGACAAAGATATAACTGAAATTTAAAAGATTTAAGACTGGTGCTTGTTTATAAATGTTTAATGGCAATAAAGCTTGCATTTGGGAATTTATTCTAAGTTTATCAATAAACTTTTGATTGTAGTTCGAGTGAGCCCAGATTTTATGAGCCACTTTTATTTCGTCAAGTTAAGGGATTTAAGGATTGAAGGGTCTGTCTGAAGATTTAAATATAAATGTCAAATCCAGGATAAAAGACGATTGTCTGATTTGTAAAGGTCCACTGCTTGTTGTACAATGATGATTTTGTGGTTTAAGTTAACTGAATAATCTGCAGCGATGGGAAGGGGGTAGAAGGTTACGCAGCCATCCATAAATGTCAGACCGGTGCTCCTCACTATTCACTGTGTATTTTTGGGGAATGAAAGGTTACGCAGCCGTGAACGTCAGACCGACACTGCTCACTATTACTAATACTGGGTATATATATATATTTTTTTTTGGGAGGGGGGTAGAAGGTTACACACCAATGACGTCAGGTCGACACTGATCATTATGTACTATGTATTTTGGGGGGTGGAAGGTTACGCAGCTATGAACGTCAGACCGACACTGCTCACTATTTACGAGATGCACTTCGTACCACTCGGCCGACATGTCAAGCCCGCTCTGACAGGCTTGTTGCTCGGACTGTTGCCAGGCTTAGAGGAAGGGTCCGACCATTTTGACAGGTAGGCGACTTGACAGGGTTCCCACGCACTTAGAAAAACCTGGAATTTTCACTCAACCCTGAAAAGTCCTGGAAGTCCAGGAATTTTCTAAATTTTGGAAAAAAATCTGGAAAACACATGGAAAAAATATATGAACTGGAAAAAAATTACAGGTTGGTATAATATATAAGAAAAAATCTCCAGTAAGAAAGATGATTTTGCTAAAAATAATCCTTTTATTTATATGCATAGTGTTATGTTATAACGTGCATACGCATGAAATCTTTCATGTTAATCCTGAACGAAAACACCGAAAGGTGGAGCGTGCCTTGTTTCTGGAGCTGCATAAGGCAAACATGTCAGAGAAATCTGCATGTATTATACAATGTCGCTAGCTTTTCGCGTTCTTTTTACTCGCGTTGTAATTACTCACCGAATTTCTTTTAGCATAAAGTAGTACCTCATTCCGTGTTGACTGATTATAAAATCATGTTCGAATCTCTACTTTTTTTTTAAGTTTTCATTTCCGTTGTGGGCAATTTGATGTTACAATCATGTGTACTTGCAGCTTTTTGTTAATGATATTTGCAGTTTCAGATCTTTTAACAATAAAGATTAAAAGTTTGCCGTTTTCGCTCAAAGTCTGACAGGAGTAAAAGAGAAAAAAACGTGCTAATATGAATAGCCAAGCTATTTTACGATTTCTTAACACCTTGATATACACTGATTTTCGTTGTGATATCTTAACCTGTTATCCGAACGAAAATAATCTTGTTTTCCAAAATTTGCAGGTTTTTCTTTCTGACAGTGAAAGGATGATCGGAATTTGCATGGTTTTTCAACAATTTTATGTCACACAAAATTTAAGAATTGAGCGTATTATTCAGTTTGCTTTCATATGTCTATTAAACCGTGTTATTGGAACTTGAGAAGACTGCAAAATATATAATTAGAGATGGTGCTATGCTAATGTTATTAATATTAGTTTTTCCAAAAGCTGGAAATCCAAAAATTTCTTATATGTTGTGAATGTTCAACTGCAGTATATTTTGCAAAATGTGAACGTTTTTGGGAGGATAGGGCGGTTGTAAAAGGAGGTTCGGAGCCGTAACTGTACCTGGAATAACCTGGAAATTTATAGAGAAACCTGGAAAAAATTTTGGCCTGAAGCGTGGGAACCCTGACTTCATCATCGCACAGTAAAACCTCTGTGTAACAACCATTTTCCAGACCGGCTATACTGTTTGTTATGCAGGGGTATTCACTATAGAGAGCTGAATTTCACAATGATAGTTATACACTAGAAGAAAATAGTTCATTAATTAGAGGCAGTTCACTAAGTTAACTAAATAAAGGTTATTCACTGAGTTTATTAATTAGAAGTTGCTCACAGTAAGGGAGATTTTACTGCATTTTATTATATTTCCCTGTCGTTAATTTAAGGAACCCTGAATTTAATAGTTATGACAATGGCTTTAAAAATAATTTTGAATTTATTATACTATCTGTCAGCTGACCGTGCAAACAAGTACCGGCGAGCGAGATTGAGGATGAGATGTCATTATGTTGCTCATACTTTATTTGCACATGACGTCATGTTTGTTACCATCCCTTGTGTGACCTTTACATAGCACCCACTCTCATGTGTGTGAACGTCGCCTTGAACATAACGCCACTCACGTGACCTTAAACCTAGCCCACACACTTGTTTGTTTGACCTGCACCTTGACCATGACCTCTCATATATAATGTTGTACTATTCTGTTGCTGTGCTCTCCTTTAGACGGATCACACCTTGAGGAGTTCTTTGGCCAGCATCTCTTTTTACCACTAGCGCCCAAGCTCAAACGGTCACGTTTGTGATCTTACCATGACCTCACACATGACCTTTCCCCTCGAAGCAGCCCATTTTGTATTTTACTGTTGTTATTCCTGCGAGCTCGTTGGGACGAATCACTTCTGAGTTCTTTGGCGAACCAGCAACTGGTTCAGTCAGTCAGGTTTTATGACCTTGACCATGATCTCACAATTGAGCTTTCTGTCTTGTGGGACCCCAGATATGTATGTTACGTTTTTTGTTGTGTTGGACGAATCCCGTGTTGGTGGAGCTCTGCAGGTTAGCCATCAACCCCTTCTAGCATTGAAACCCAAATTCAAACGGTGACCTAAACCGTGACCTCACGCGTGACCTTTATACCTTGTGGCACCCCAGCTATGTATGTTACGTCATTGTTGTGCGGTCTGTTAGACGAATACCCTGCTGGTGGAGCTCCGTCAGTTAGCCAGCAACCCTTTCTACCACTAACACCCAAATCCAAACGGTGACCTTGACACTGACCTCGCATATGACCTTCTGACTGTTGCGTTCTGTAGGACAAACCACCTGCTGGAGGAGTTCTGCCTGGCGGCCGGCAAGCCCTTCTACTACTCGTGCCTGTGGGAGTGTGTCGTCACTAGTCCGTCTATCCGCCAGGCCGCCATCGATTACGTGCTCAGGCATTTCAATAAGAAACAGATCATGGAAGATCAGCTCTACTTCATAGGCAACAATATCGATTTATTGGTGCGTATTCAACTTGGCGGTTATGTAGTGTATTTACTACAATTTACATTTAACAATAATGAACAGTAAAAGATAAAATAAATTTAAAATAATAAACTACCGGCAAAAATTTCTTACCTGGCTATCGCTTTTTCTTTTTTTTTTTTTGGGGGGGGGGGGAGTGTTGGAGGGTAATTCAGATTTGAATCCGTCTTTAATTATCGTGTTTCGGAGCAGGTTGTCTGCCTGGTTGTCATTCTGGGCAGCTTTGTTGTCTGTATTGAATGGGTGCATTTCTGCTGTCCTTGTGCATGTAACCGCTTGGCCAGTACTTTTGTCCGTCGCCCTCTCCCCCTCCCTCATCCTCAGTTTATTGCCATATTTTTTGGCAGAGAGTGGACGGAGGTAAGGACGAGTATTCTAGTAAGATGAAGGGAAACGGCAGACGCACCGCGATGAGTAGAATGTGATGTGGATGGATTTCAAATCGATTCTGTTATATGCGTTTCTTTTCTGACGGCAGGTAGAGGCCTTGTGTGTCTCCATAGAAGACTCCAGTGTGCTTGTACAACGGGGTGCTCTAGATTTACTGCTGTGTGGTTTCCCTCTCCACCAATCACAGTTCACCAAGCCTGACCTAATTAAAGTCCTGACCTCGGCTGTGAAGGTGAGATTTTCCTACCGCTGCTGTTCATAATTTTGTTTGTTTAAGAAATAGTAACTGAAAGTGTGACGTCACGTGTGCTGAGTCTTGGACTCTTCGCACAATGTGACGTCACGTCTGCTGTGTTTTCGTACAATGTGACGTCTCGTCTGCTGTTTCTTCACACAATGTGACATCACGTGTGCTCTGCCTTCACACATTGTGACGTCACGTGTGCTGTGTCTTCACACGTTGTCACGTCACGTGTTCTCGTGTGCTCACACAGGTGGTGCTGCGCCGCGACATGTCGCTCAACAGGAGGCTGTACGCGCTACTCATGGGTACGGATTCCAACGGCGTGCCGCTCTACCCCGTGCCCAATGCGGTCACAAAGCTAGAGCGCCAGGTAAGACAGCCTCGCCATTTACCCATCCCCGCCTCAGCCATGGAGCTCGAACTCGGGGTAAGAGAGCCCCGCAATCTGCCCCCCCCCCCCCCCCGCTACGAAGCTGGAGCGCGAGGGTAAGACAACCCCGCCATCTAGCCCAGTCCCCACCTGCGCCACAAAGCCAGAGCGCGAGGTAAGACAGTACCTCCATCTACCCCCGTCCCCACCCCGTCTCCATGCTGGAGTGTCAGAGAGGACAGCCCCCAGTCGGCCCCGTCCCCGCCGTCTTCACGAAGCTGGAGCACCAGATAAAGGGAGCTAACCAACAGTGATCGCAGAGCTGAGGCAATTGAGAGCGAACGTCAATGCTTCGCTTACCACCCCGGCTCTGGTTACAAGGCTGGGACCATGGGATTACCAGACCAGCGCTCTGACCAACTGACCTAATCGTCACCCCCCTCCCCCCATCCCCAACCCCCAACTCGGGACAATGGGATTACCAACGCTATGACCAACTGAGCTAACAGTCACCCCCTCTTCCTCACCTCCCAACACGAAACCTTGGCATTAACAAACCAACCCTCTGACCAACTGAGCTAACCGTTACTCCAGAATGTTTTGTATATGGTTAGTTCAGGCTCCGTCGCTGCACCAAATCATTGAAAACTTTGGTTGTGAAACGATTACAGGGGCCGGAAATGTCGAGGTTGATTATCCATTGTATTTCATTGACTGCACTCATTTGTAGCTTTAAAGATGTACTGCTGTCATATTTTTCTGTACTTTCGTGAAAAAACGAGTGTTTACTTGTAAAGAATATATAAGAATAACAGAGACACGAATCGAAATGATACTAATAATAAAAATTAGAAGCTACCTTTTAAAACTGGACATTTTGAGGGCTACAGATAACGGATACAGATAACTGAAACTGTTGTGATGTTTTGTGACGTGCTGTGGTGCTGTGACGTATTGTGACATGTCGTGATGTTATGTGACGTATCGTGTCGTGGGGTTCCGTGACGTATTGTGACATGTGTTATGCGACGTGTTGTGGCGTACCGTGACGTATTGTGACACGTCTTGACGTTATGTGACGTCACGTGACATGTGGCGTGCCGTGACGTATTGTGACATGTTATGTGACGTATCGTATCGTGGGGTTCCGTGCCGTGCCGTATTGTGGCATGTTGTGAGGAAATGTGACTTGTTGTGATGTGTCGTGATATATTGTAACAGACTGCAGGCAGCATGTTCTCTTAAGGTGACGTTTTGCAGTTTACAGGTCGACAGTTCGAAATCATACACCCTCACCCCCATCCTCCACCCCCACTGCCTCAACCCCGCCCCCCCCCACCCCAAACAAAAGAGTGACGCCATCTGTTTACTATGCCACCGGTTCACGCATTTTATTTGGTACGAACAGTTACTGTAGAATGGACAAGATATATTCGTTTTCTACCATTCTTTCGAGGCACTCATTGAGGACTTATGGGATATGCTCCAAAACTATATCTGTCGGTATGAACAACCCACGATTCCTTTCACAATTAACAGAAATCTTGTCAGCAAAATGTTCTTCCTGGAGATCGTCAGTGGCTCTATAGAATTAAGGAAACGTCGCGTGGTCTATCAGTGGTCTAACAATGGTCTGTTTGCGGTCTGTTAGAGATCAATCTATCAAGTCTGTCATAGCCTTATAAGTTGGTAAAAAAAAACTGGAAAACTTTTTTAGACAAGGTATCTATTTATTTGATCCAAATCTTCTGTGTACTTAAGTCACAATAAATTATATGCCATATTGTGATTACAAAAAAAGTACAGCACAGCCTCAAGCTGTAGGTACTCACAAAGTCAAGAAAGGGAGGGGGGTGGTAGGATTTCACAAATGGAAAAGTTGGTGTAATTTGACGAATAATATCATAGCTGCAAATATGCGATAAATGTTAATGTAAAGTAAACCCTTCAATCAATCAATAAAAATTATACACCCCGTAGATTACTGATTACAATCATGTGTGTGCGTATATGGGCCAACCTTCACTTTCCTAATATCGCAGATATTGTTCCTCAAGCACCACTAATATCGTATGTTAACAGGGGTCATCCTTAAAACATATACGCACGAAGTGGGGGGGGGGGGGGGCATGTGTAAAGTACTAACGCGAGGATCTGGCGTGGGAGGAGGAGAAGGGGCCATTCATGAAGTACGTATGCGAGGAGGGGGAGGGGGCGGGGACTGTCCGTAAAGTACATACACGCGGAGGGGGGGGGGGTCATACTTTGGGGGGGGGGGCTATCCGTAAAGTACGTACGCGTGGCGGGGGGGGGGGGGTAGGGTAAGAGGAAGGCAGGTGAAGGGGAGGGGACATCAGGGAAGTACGCACACGTGGAGAGGGGGCTTGTGGTGAGGGGAGGCTGTGGTAGGGAAGGGGCTGTGCCCTAACATTATAATCAGTGGATGACATCGCAGATTTTCCTTTGGGAAGGAAAAACTCCGGCATTTTTGCGTATGGCCCTTCACAGTGTTCGCGAGAGGTTTTACAATCCATACACAGAGCTCTGTGCAATCATGCGTGCAATTTTCCAACGCTTCCGGAAGTAAAGTAAACATACATGTATCCATTCACTATATTATCTGCCTCCAACTGGAAGCAGAACTGTTCGGTTTCTGGGTCCATTTTGATTTTTCTGCGTACTTTATTGTGTATGTGCACAGGCGAACGAAAGCCGTTATTATTTGTAGATGTTGCTGTTTTGGGATTATATTGATTTTCCCCAACGTCCTGTGGTGGTTCTAATATTATTACGTTGATTTAATATTCAAGTTTTCATTGTTTCAGTGACGGATCCAGGGGGAATTGCGAGGGTTACAACCACCCCTTACCATCCTCCCTCTAGATTATAAAAATAGTCTTTTAAGCTTCGCGATGTTTCCACAATAAAAGTTCCTCTCCTTTGACCAAAACCTGGATCGGTCACTGTGATTCCTAAGTTGCTGTCGCCGTCATGACGTATTCCACGCGTCACGAATATCACGTAAGAAGTAGGGCCTATAGCCGACGATATCACACAGTGTTAGCGTGACGTAGAGGAGAAGCAAGGCGCCGAATGTCAGTACAGCGAATAGCGAGAGTGTCGCCGCGAGCAGTACTAGTACATCGTATGACGTACTGCAGATGTACTCGAGTACGGCGTTGCCCCGGATGTAGGCAGGTGCCCGCAGCTGCGGCCATTTCCCCATGTAGTTCAGTGCGGCGTAGAGGGCGTACAGTACCAGCCACACCCCCGCGGTGACAAACAGTCCCGTGGTCGAAGTCCAATTCTACAAAACCACAAAACCATATGTTTGAAAATTGTTTGAAACCTGGGTCCGATTGTTTATGTTTGTCTATCTTCTGGTCAAGTATCTGTTGAATGTCTTCACCTATGGTTGCCATAATTCACACACACACACACAAAAAAAAAAAAAACACAAACAAACAAACAACTAGCTCGACAGTTTCCGGGAATTGTTCGAAATCGTCCTTCGCCTCGCCCCCTCCCACTCCGTTACCTTTGTTGAGTTTACTACAAGAACCGTCCTATTTTAGATCTCTAGAGTATTACTTTCCTTACTCCCTTCCCCCTCCCCTGTCCACGAAAATAAAATAATAATAAAAAAAACGCGTTAAAAAACTGCTGGCAACAACCCACCTTGGTGCCACTGTCATAATTCCATTCCGGTGGCGGTTCATTCTCGAGCTCATTGAGTTTCACAGCCTGGTAGAGGTGCAAGAAAACACGTCCGTACTCATCCAGGTAAAAATCCGCAGTCTTAAGCAGTGACGTCACCGTGCCGTCATCGCTGACGTAGAAGTCGACGTCACCATCGTCGACTATGTCTAACTCTGATATCTCCATGAGTAACCGAGTTAGCGCCCTTACTTTGGATTTTTAACTCCATCAAACTTTAACACTCACCTGTGTTAGTTCGACATTTAGGTGAAAAAGAAAATTGTGTGGTTATAGAAAGAAGACTTCAGGTTGACTCGCAGAACAAAAAAATGGCATAAATATGACTCATTACTGACGTAATGGTAGTGTGCCATATATTTATTTAATGGCTCGTATCCAGTAGCAGCAATGTGGAGTGGCTGTGCATAATGTCGCCTGTTTATTCCGGAAGTATTCGGACAACTCCAAGCTTTGACAATCACATTTCTCTTTGGTTTCAAAGGTTTGATTCCACCGTTATTGTAAATAGTTATGAAATTGAAATGTAATATTCCTCAAAACAGTTGAAAAAACTTCTTGGGGAAAGGGAGAAATATTCCCTGTGATTTTGCAGAAAAAGTATTATTATTCTACACAAAATACAGTATAATTTGTGCCACTTGGGTTATTCGTTAACGATGCGAATTATCTGTTGGCACGAATAATCAGTCTGAAGGTACATTAAAAATAACAAAAATTGTACAAAAATGTGAGGCGAATCACCAGTTAAAAAATAAGTTATCCCGAACAAACGAACAAATATGACAGTGGTTATTTTAATTTCACATTCTCTTGCTATTCGTTGTGAATATGTAGTGTTTTTATATCGGTAAATATTACAGTGTTCTCTGTAAATAAGTGTGTTTGATTATTTATTTGTGCATACACTTTTCTGTCAGGCGCCTTATAGTGGCGTCCATAAAATGCTTGAGAATCGAAACGCATTATAATTTACGAACATACATGATTTATTTACGAATGCAAAAGAGTTACGCCCACACTATAAGGTGATATGGGCCATCTACGAAAGCCCCAATATGACTTCAACATTTGAAATTTCAACTGCAGAAATCGAAATTTCAACTTCAAATGCCATCGGCTTCTGTTCATTAGGTATTCATGGAAAGGTTTCTCTGTGTGGGATTGGTCCATTGATTGTTATATTGCAGTAGATTGCACTTGGGTTGTTAATTATTCAAAGGTCACATAACCACAAAAATCCCCCGATTGCCGATAAGTGTTACTGCTGTTGGTTCTCATGGCTCGGTGAGGTGGGTTTCCTACATTAGCGGGGAGAAGGGGGGTTTGTGTGGAGAGGGCGGGGGGTGGCTGTATGTGCGGCGGGAATTACCGTGCTTCTTTACCTGTGGCCTGCGAGCTTTACGAATCTTCACAGGAATTTCGGAATGTTGAAAGCCTCAGCGGTTCGATTGTTCGCTAGCCAGAGACAAGGAAAAACCAGAAAATCGGATTTGTGAAAAAACATCAGAAAAATTCGCTTAAATTGACTAGAAAATGGGAAAAAGTCTCGAAAGCAAACCGGTCTCAAAAGTGCTCAACGAGGGCTCAAAACGCTCCAAAAGGTCCCAAAAGTGTCCCAAAAGGTCTCAAAAGCGCCCCAGGCCTCAAAATAACTGCAAAAAGTTCTCAAAAGCGCTCCAAAAGGTCTCAGAAGCTCTGGAGAAAGTCTCAAAAGTGCTCCAAAAGGTCTCAAAAATGCTCCAAAAGGTCTCAAGAGCGAACCAAAAGGTCTCGTAAGCATCCCAAAAGGCCTCAAAAGCGCCCCCCCCAAAAGGTCTCATAACGGTCCTAACGTGTCTCAAAAACGCTGCAAAGACTCGAAAGCGCCCCAAAAGGTCTCAACAGCGCCCCAGATGGTCTCAAGAGCGTCCCAAAAGGCCTCATAAACGCTCCAAAACGTTTCAAAAGCACCCAGAGTGTCTCAAAGGCGTCCAAAGGTCTCAAAAGCTCAAAGAAAATGTTTCGAAAGCCATGATTTTTTATGATTCTTAATAGTCAAAGAAAAACGATCTCAAAATCATAAAAATCTCTAAAGCTTGAAGGAGAAAGGTGTCAAAATATGGGAAAAAGCCTAAAAATAAGGGGGGAAAACCTCAAAAGTTCAGGAAAAAGGACTCAAAGGCTCCTGAGAAAAGGTGTCAAAATAAATGAAAAAAAAAGATCACATGGCCCCCCACCACGCCGTTCCCAATAGATGTAGAGAAGATATTCGACAACTTGAACCTCGATCGGTGGACCATAACTAAATGGGTATAATAAGAATCTGCTGCTACCTTAAAAGCGTCGTTCAAATTAATTATCAAATTATCGAAGAGGCACTATGATTTTAAAATATAATCAGGCTAGAATTTTTGTTGTATGTTATACACTTGACAGGACAGCAGCACACTTCCGGTCTCGTACTTTCACACGTACTCACGCGAGACTCTCGTGTCTGCCGTGAAGAACTGCATCCTGGAGCAGTCGGTCTGCCCGGACGGATCCACGTGCCTCCATCCGTTCCGTATCCTCATCAGTCTCCTGGATCGACCCGACATCGGCGCAGTGATATTAGAAGACGTTTTACTGGACGTTTTGCGATATATGTATTCGGTGTGTGAGCAAGCTTCGAGTGCAGGAAGTGGCCAAGGTTTGTATGGCATTTACGTTAAATTTCTCCCCCCCCCCCCTCCCCGAAGAGAGAGTGAGAGAGAGAGAGAGAGAGAGAGAGAGAGAGAGAGAGAGAGAGAGAGAGAGAGAGAGAGAGAGAGAGAAGAATGTGTCACATCTTGTTTCCTCGTTTCAGCGCTAGAGAGAAATGCCAAGGACAGGAAACCCAAGTCAAGGTCACTGGACCGTAACTCAACGATGGAGATCGTGAAAACAGCCAATCTCTTGTTCGGAACTTTTGAACCTTATTACATCTGGGAGTTCCTTGGCAGGTACATACCACTGTTTTATATGAAGTACGGTTATAACGACATGGCTGGGACCGAGAAATAGTGTGTCGTTATATCGGACATGTCGTTATAACCGATGCAGTTTGATCTCGTTATAACGACGTGGCTGGGACCGGGAAACAGCGTGTCGTTATACCCGATATGTTGTTGTAAGCGGTATGCTTTAAACAGCGGTAATCTTAATTGCGACTAAAATTTATGTCGTTTCCAGCGCTATGTTGTTATAACAGATGTCGTTACAACGAGTTTCTACTGTATGTATTTAAGTGTTTTAAGTATATCTGTACCTGTTTTGGGGAACCATAAATTTGTACATTTCCAGTGTGCGAATGTAACTGATTTTATGTTAATTTTATGGCTATTTCGTTTTGTGTACTTACTTTATGTACTCGTTTTGTGTACTCATTTAGCAATGCCATTGTGCAGTTATGATAAGTACTGAAAATCAAGATGGAATTTGGCTGTGAAAAGAAGATTTTATCAGGGTTAAGCCAGGCTTTTGACCACCGCCTAGTACCATTGCGTAATGTGTGACGTCATAGTCAGCCTTTATGATGTATGCATTTTCTCTGGTTGCCGCGCAATTCAAATTTTTTTGGCACCAATAGAAATAGTGGTAAAATAACACAGAAACATTGTCGGACACAAGGACAAAAATTATACACACAAATTGAAGGCAGTTTATGACGGATACTGCTATGCAACATTAGCTGTGACGTCACTCTTCAGTTCCTGTTGCCACGACACGTGGCCTGTGTGACGCATTACCGGTTGTTTAGGGTTGCTATGGCTGTATTTGGAATAGGGGGTTATTGTCGGATTATTTGGTTTCCAGCTAGCCTGTGGCACTGTTTGATTGATTGCCTGCTGGCTTGTCAGGCTGCTTGGTTGATTGCCTTCCAACCTGTGGGACTGATTGATTGCTTGACGACTTCCCAGTCTGGTTGGTTGCATGCGTGCTTGCCGGGTTCTGGTCGATTGCCTGCGCGCTTGTTCGCTGTTTGGTTGATTGCCTGCACGCTTGTCTGACTGATCACCTGCGCGATTGTCAGGCTGTTTGGTTGATTGCCTGCGTCCTTGCCGGGCTCTTATTGCCTGACGGTTTGTCAGGCTGTCACGTTAATTGTCTGGCTGCTTGTTTGGTAGATTGTTTGAGCAAGTGAGTGGCGGGGAGAGAGAGAACGCAGCCATCAGCGTCACGGAGCTTTGTCAACTCATCGACTTCTTACTGGATAAAATCTCCCTCGTAAGTCTATAAGCGCATTTGTCTCAAATAAAAAGAACGTGCTGTGGCACGCGTATTGTTTTAATTACGTCATTTATTTTTATACAGTCCTACACAGTTTTGTTATTTTATATACAGTCTCTCTAATGATATTCGCTTCGGGGTCAATAGAGCTGCATATTTACGACAAAAAGTAATACAGCGGAACCCCGGGAAACGACCATCTCGCAAATGTGAGACCACCTCATAAATAGCAGCACTGTCAATTATCCACATTTTGATTCGTCTGTTCATATATATATATATATATATATATATATATATATATATATATATATATATAGATATATATATATATATATATATATATATATATACGCAGTTGAGTTCTAAGTCATTTTTTTAACTGTGTGAAACAGAAGAGTTTTTATACCTGAGAAGTATTTGTATTTGCCAGAATTGTAATTAACAGATTGGTGGGAATCTTGTATTCCAGGAAAGCTATGTCGAAATCCAGACAGAGCACCTGCCTCATTTAATGCGTCAGATTACGTCATGCATGGCCAATCACTGCGCGCACTTCGATGATTCTGATTTGGTATTGTGCTTCAAACTCTGCTCCAAGATCCTGTCGCATGTTGAGCCTTCGATGTGCCCCATCTCGGACGCTCTGTCGCCTAGCAACAGTGCACCGCCGTCGCCTATCAAAAGGCTGATCAGTAAACCAATCAGTGAGGCGCAGAGAAGGGCCATGGAGGATGTATTGGATGGGAAAAGCATAGCTGAATGTGGCATGCTGGATGAGGGGCAGGATGCGAGTGTGGATGGAGAGAAGACTGTTACAATCAGTGGTGTGACTTTGGATGAAAGTTCTGACCAACCCACTGGCGATAAGAGTGTAAGTGAGAGTTTAGAAAATGAGAGCTCACATATTGATGATGTAGACACAAACTGCAGTGACGACATTGGTGCTGTTGCCATGAAAAAGCTAAAAGAAGACGAGGCGGAGACGACATTTCTGGAGGGAAATATGTCCAGCGAATCCGATTCGACACCGGAAGTGAAACGACCCCGGGCGCTGAGCGCTTCCGCCGTCACGATCATGCAGGCGTGTCTGCAGAGCTTCCGCCGTCTCTTCTGCGTGTTCGTCTCCTCTCGTCTGATGCAAGACCGCGAGATGGCGCTGCGGCTAGCACAGACTCTAGTCATGCACGACAAAAATCCCGACAACGCTGACGAACCGAAAACGGAGGTCTGCCGAGCAGACGACACACAGCTTGATCTTTATCCGCCAGAGGGCGTTACCGAGCAGAGATGTGACGCCTTCCAGTTTGCCTGTCGTCTGCTTATGGACTTTTCGGCTTTCCCGCTCTTCTGTAGCGATTCGCAGAAAATCTTAAAAGAATCTTTTAAAAAAGGTAGAGCACCTTATGGAAATAATTTGTAGCAAAATATTTATTGATGAAAGTAAATAAAATAACACTCTTTAAAATTGTATAGTTTGAACAAGTGTACTAAGTAACTATACCCCCGATGTACTTAATAACTAAGTAATTTTGTGAGTTTGATTGTTAAATAAAAACTGGAAAAAAATATGGAATATTGCCCTTCATTTTTGATCATGTGCATGCGGTTTTTGCAGACTCGACCTTGACCTTGCCTGAGTGGTTTCAGCTGCTGCTGACCTGCAGCTGCTTCGTGGCCCACTTCCGCATCCACAGTAGCGCTGTGTCCACCGTTCTTGACCTATTGTCTCTCACCCAGAGTGTTGACCTTGAGCCGCAGGACAAGGTCGCGGGCAAGGTCGCCGTGGTCATTGTACCGCCGATATCGTTTCAGCAACTAGAGTACCTGGAGAAGAAAACGAGGTTCTATCAAGTAAGTTCGACTCGGGCCAACGAAAATTTTCTTGATTGCATAAATATAATATATAACCCCAGAGTGCACCCAGCGGGAAAAAAATAATTTCCAGGCCTGTGCTTTGTTTGGTTGACTCCGACGAGATTATCGATTTAGCGTGTTATCTTTGTTTGTCTCCAGGTTGTTGGGGAGAAGATATGGGAACACTTATCTATGCAGCACCCAGAGAGGCACCAGATAAGCGTCGAGCTGTTCTATCAGCTGCACCAACTGACTCCTCATCCGTGGCTTTGCGAGGATATCATTGGCTCAAAACTGACGCACCCTGATAAGGTAAGACCCCACCTGCTCCCCGCCCCCCTCCCCGCCACCAACTCACCCTTAGCCATGGCTGGGCGAGGATGTCATTAGCCCAAAATTCACGCACCCCACAAGGTGTGACCTCCCTCCTCCCTCCGTATTCCACCCTCCTGTATCCCCCTTCCCCGCCTGAGCCCCGGCTGTGCGAGGACATTATTCGCTCGAAATTCACGCATCCCGATAAGATACGACCCCATGTTCCCCGTACCCCCCCCCTCCCGCCCCATGGACACACCCCTGTAGGGCACCTCCCCATGCTTACACTCGCTCTTTTATGCCCCTCCCCGGCTCATTCGTCATCCCTATAATCATCACGTTTTACAATAGAGAGACAGTAAGAGAAAAGTAGAGAGATAGATAGATAGAGAGATAGATAGAGAGATAGATAGAGAGATAGATAGATAGATAGATAGATAGATAGATAGATAGATAGATAGATAGATAGAGAGAGAGAGAGAGGGCCCTTCCATCGGTTCAACGTGTTGTGGGGGGGGGGGGGGGGTGGTGACTATGTGGTTGCTGGGTGACAAGTGGAGAACGCCAAGACCTTCCAGCGGTTCATCTGCTTTTATAGGGGGAGGGGGGCGGGGAGGAGTAGGGAGGGAACTATGCTTTGACTGTATGTGGTTACTGGGTGACAGGTGGAGAAGGTCAGGGCCTTTCAGCGGTTCACCGTGCTGTGGCACTTGCTCAAAGACGTCAGTCAGAGTCCTCCACCAAAGCAGCAGCTCCGCACATTCGACAGGTAAAATGATGACGTCACAAGTCAGAGTCTCCAGCCTCTCATCCGCTCTGAAAAAGAATGTTCAGTAAAACCACAGAGCACAACTTGTCTATTCATGTGAAAGTCCTGTAATCGCCACTAGCTTCCGTAGTATAATTCTATACGTATATGACAAAGAAAAACAATATTTTGAAGGTATTTTTTTGTATAACAATCTGACGTTGGCTGCGCTGTTATGGCAGGTCAGTGCTGATGCTGCTGGAGAGCTTACAGAGTGACACCCACCCATGCCGCTCCGTGGCTCAGACGTGGCTCACCCAGGCCCTACACCGGGGTGAGATTCTACGCCTGCTACAGCCTGTCTTACTGATTCTCCTGCATCCAGACACGTCGCGGTGAGTCACAGGTGGGGGGGAGGGAGGGGTGGTGAGCGGGAGGGGAAAACGAAGAGCAGGCCTTCCAGCGGAACCTGTTAAAACCTATTAAACGTATTTTTTCAAAACGGACCTATTTTGTTGCGAAAATGACCTATTAAACCTATTGAAACCTTTTTTTTTTTTTTAAAAAAAACTGCTAATTATGTCTCCCCGACCAAGGGGAGACATATAGTGTTTGTACGTTCTGTGTGTGTGTATGTGTGTACGTGTGTGTGTGTGTCTGTGTGTGTGTGTGTGGGTGTGTGTGTCAGTCTGTTGTGAACAAAGTGTTGTGTGCAAGATATCTCGAGAACGAAACGTCCGATCGACTTCAAACTTGATCGATTTATCCCTTGGTTAGGTCGGACGGTTCTATCAACTTTTGACGTACGTCACTTGATTAGGGCAGGCGTATGACGTCATTACGTAAAAATCTTGTGTGCGAAATTTCTCTGCCGCTGAACATCGGAGAAAGTTGAAACTTGGTGGGATTGTTGCTTGGTAGGTCCGAAAGACTCTACAGAATTTTTTCGCGAGTAGAACGAACGAATGCGGCGTATGACGTCATCACGTAAAATATGCATGTATTTTGAACAAGATCTTGTGTACAAAATATCTCGATAACGGAAAGTCCTATCGACTTCAAATTTTATATGAACATTCCTTGGGTCAGTCGGACGGTTCTATCAACTTTTCACGTGTGTCACATGATTAGGGCGGGCGTATGACGTCATTGCGTAAAAATCTTGTGTGCGAAATTTCTCAGCTGCTGAACATCGGAGAAAGTTGAAACTTGGTGGGATTGTTGCTTGATAGGTCCGAAAGAATCTACAGAATTTTTTCGCGAGTAGAACGAACGAATGCGGCGTATGACGTCATCACGTAAAATATGTATATATTTGGAACAAGATCTTGTGTACAAAATATCTCGATAACGGAAAGTCCTATCGACTTCAAATTTTGTATGAAAATGCCTTGGGTCAGTCGGACGGTTCTATCAACTTTTCACGCATGTCACGTGATTAGGGCAGGTGTATGACGTCATCATGTAAAATATGTATATATTATAAACAAGTTCTTGTGTGCAAAATATATCGATAACGAAAAGTCCTATCGACATCAAATTTTATATGGATATTTCATGAGTCAGTCGGACGGTTCTGTCAACTTTTCACGCATGTCACGTAATTAGGGCATTTGTATGACGTCATCACGTAAAAATCTTGTGTGCGAAATTTCTCAGCTGCTTAACATTGGAGAAAGTTGAAACTTGGTGGGATTATTGTTTGATAGGTCCGAAAGAAACTTTAAATTTTTTTCGCGAGTAGAACGAACGAGTGCCACGTGTGACGTCATCGCGTAAAATATGTGTATATTTAGAACCAGATCTTGTATGCATAATATCTCTATAACGGAAAGTCATTTCGACTTAAAATTTTATATGGATATTCTCTGGTTCAGTCAGACGACTGTTTCAACTTTTGACTGGAAAAAAATTATGTGTTCTTAAGCAAAATTTCTCGACATCGAAAGTCGGATCGACTTTAAATTTGGTGTAGTTATTCCTCGGATAAGTCGCACGGTTTTGGTTAAACATTAATAAACTCGTGTAGAAAATCAAGAAAGGTGCATAACGTCAACACTGCTCCCCCCCCCCCCGCCTCCCCATTTTTTGGCTCCTTTGTTATCTAAGCATAGGTGTTATCTACGCTGGGGATTTCAGAAGATTCTCGAGTGCTCCTGCATTCTTTAGAAAGCTTCAAAACAGTGACAGCATTACTGTCGGTCCATTGCTATTTGTTAGTGCCTGAAATTAAGCTTTTTGTGCGTTTCTCATCTACGGCTGTTATGTAACATGTCACTCAGTCAAGGGTCAGTGTCAGTTGTGGTGCATGATGGAGTCGTTATCTTCGAGGTCATGGAATGCTATAGGTCTTAGCAGGTCTAGCTATTGATTTTTGTTTCGCGCATACTTGATTCGGTTGCCAAGGTGTTCTATATATAGGAGCTATTTTGTATCGATTGGCATTGTTTGCGGAAGCGGTCATCTGACATCTTGTGTTATGAGAAGCAGCTCACCATTTTGGCACCGAAATGCACCCCCCCCCTCTCCCACCGAGGTGCGTCATCTGATGCGCAGTTATGAAGAATGCCTTTCTAGTGCTATTTGGCCTATGGGAATGTGCGAAGACAAGGTAGTATATCATGGCTATAACTACAATTAGGATACAGACCGTTACCGTTGCCTTGGGTGAAAGGGTTAGAATTGTGTTTATAGTTGGACCTACATTAAATAGCTGGGGGGGGGGGGGGGACGTGTGGAGGATGATGGTTAGCAAAAAAAAAAAAACCGACCGCCTTCAAGACCTGGATAAAAAGTAAGACCCGTTTGTCGTGACCCCTTCCAGATTCGGGTAAAAAGACGTACGATAAAACCTGCCTGTCTTCACCAACTTCCAGACCCGGATAGAAAATGTAGCGTACAGCAAAACTACTATAGTGACCAACTTCAGATCTGGATAAGAAGGGCCTGCAGTAAAACCCGTTTTAGCGACCACCTTCCAGACTCGAATGAAAAAAGACGTCCATTTATATGTTTTAGTGACCACCATCTGTTTGGTTTAGTTTGAGTTCTTTTACAATGAATTAAGGTTATGTTTGCAGAAATGAATATTTTATTTCAGTAATTAAAAAAAACAGGATTTTTTTTTGGGGGGGGGGGATCATGGGTTTGGTCGGGGAGACATTTGTTTTTGTTTACAAAAACAAAAAACTAAGTAGGTATCGACTGAAAGTGTATAACATAAGCCTGTACTCCTTTGTTTTGTGTGCACTGGCCGCTCTAGTTATTGTTATTATTGTTATTTTTTTGGCATATTTATTTTTCTTAATATTATCCATTTCTTACACAAAATATTACTAAAAACTCACATTTTTAGAATATCTGTATTGTTAAAATTAATATATTTATTGTATATAAGTTATAGCTATTAAAATCGAAAAACTTATTAAATATGTTTAAAAGACGTTGCACCTATTAAAAATACTTCTTGCACGCCCCAACAACCTATTAAAACCTATTTCTATTGACGCCAAAAAAAAAACCTATAAAAACGTATTTTTTAAACTAAGGACCTATTAAAATTACCCGTTTTTTCCTGAGGAGCGCTGGAAGGCCTTTAAGAGTGACACCTACCCATGCCGCTCCGCTACTCAGGCGTGGCCCACCCTTCCTGGCGGCGAGACACGAGTGAAGAAGGGGGAGGGGTGGGTGAGTAGGGAGAGTGAGGAGGGGAATTCGATCCGCCCATGCCGCTCTGTAGCGCAGGCTCCGCTCATCCGCACTACACCTGGACGAAATTGATAGAAAAAAACACACTTTTCAACTGTGTGGAGGATGATGGTTAGCAAAAAAAAAAAAACCGACCGCCTTCAAGACCTGGATAAAAAGTAAGACCCGTTTGTCGTGACCCCTTCCAGATTCGGGTAAAAAGACGTACGATAAAACCTGCCTGTCTTCACCAACTTCCAGACCCGGATAGAAAATGTAGCGTACAGCAAAACTACTATAGTGACCAACTTCAGATCTGGATAAGAAGGGCCTGCAGTAAAACCCGTTTTAGCGACCACCTTCCAGACTCGAATGAAAAAAGACGTCCATTTATATGTTTTAGTGACCACCATCTGTTTGGTTTAGTTTGAGTTCTTTTACAATGAATTAAGGTTATGTTTGCAGAAATGAATATTTTATTTCAGTAATTAAAAAAAACAGGATTTTTTTTTGGGGGGGGGGGGGGGATCATGGGTTTGGTCGGGGAGACATTTGTTTTTGTTTACAAAAACAAAAAACTAAGTAGGTATCGACTGAAAGTGTATAACATAAGCCTGTACTCCTTTGTTTTGTGTGCACTGGCCGCTCTAGTTATTGTTATTATTGTTATTTTTTTGGCATATTTATTTTTCTTAATATTATCCATTTCTTACACAAAATATTACTAAAAACTCACATTTTTAGAATATCTGTATTGTTAAAATTAATATATTTATTGTATATAAGTTATAGCTATTAAAATCGAAAAACTTATTAAATATGTTTAAAAGACGTTGCACCTATTAAAAATACTTCTTGCACGCCCCAACAACCTATTAAAACCTATTTCTATTGACGCCAAAAAAAAAACCTATAAAAACGTATTTTTTAAACTAAGGACCTATTAAAATTACCCGTTTTTTCCTGAGGAGCGCTGGAAGGCCTTTAAGAGTGACACCTACCCATGCCGCTCCGCTACTCAGGCGTGGCCCACCCTTCCTGGCGGCGAGACACGAGTGAAGAAGGGGGAGGGGTGGGTGAGTAGGGAGAGTGAGGAGGGGAATTCGATCCGCCCATGCCGCTCTGTAGCGCAGGCTCCGCTCATCCGCACTACACCTGGACGAAATTGATAGAAAAAAACACACTTTTCAACTGTAGTGATTAATCAAATTAAGTGCACACAATATTTTTTGTTTAAACAGCGTGTCCATTCAACATGTGAATTTCGCGCGATCCAATCAGCGAGTTGGCTCGCAAGAGGGCAGCGACAACGGCCACAGCCAATCAGAAGGCAGCGACAACAGCCAATCAGAGACGCGGGTGTACGCCATCAGCAGCCAGGACGGCAACGTCAAGTACCACGTGAGCAGCGACGAACGTCCGGCAACCGTTGCCAAGGCAACGGGGGAGGACGGTGCCGTGACGTCACTGGCGATGACGTCACTGACGCCGCAGGGGACGTCCGCGACAACGTTGACGCGGGAAGCGGGACAGCGCGGAGGAGAGAGGGATGTGGATGCAGAGAAGGTGGACCCACAGAGCGTGACCATTACCACGAATCCGTTTGCCTCTCAAAACTCAACTGATCATGCAAGTTAATTTTGTTTGTGTTGTGCGGGTGGGAAGGTGGGGGTAGGATAGGTCTGGGACTCGGAATGGGTGATTAGGTTACAGTCTTAATCTGTTGCTGCGTTAAAAAACTTGGTGGGGATCCGCCTAGTTTTATGACCACACTAGCAAGTAAGTGAGCTTTAAAGCATGGTTGGGTTGGGAGGGATTGGAAGGCGGGGGGTGGTTGGCCAAAAACAATTTTCTCAAAAAAACCTTAATTTACTCTAGGAAAGTAGTTTCATTGCCTTGAACTTTTTAAGTATAGGTAGCTATCATTACTTCTCACCCGAACATTACTTGTTTTTCATGATTTACCTATATCTAGCGAAATATTAGCAAAAAAAAAAAAAAAAAAAAAAACAGAAGAAACTCAGTAAAATCTTAACTCACACCAGAGGAATGTCCGTACTGCCTTCATATTTTAGATAAAGATAACCATCATTGGTACTTGCCTGGCTATTACTATTTTTCATAATTCGAAAAAAAGTGGCGGATATATGGGCGAAAAAAAAAAACAATTTCTCACTAAAATCTTGTCTAAAGCCAGTTATATAATCTTACCATCTTAAAATTTTGAATTAGGGAAGCGGATATTCGAAACTACTTTGTTATTGTTTCTCAGTCTCCTTTGTGATTCGCCAAAAAATTGGCAGAAATATTGGCGAAGAAGCAATTGTTGTCCGAAAAATCTTAATTAACGCCAGGAAAAAAACCTGATTGCCTTGTAATTTTATGTAATAGTCGCACACATTACCACCTACCTGGCTGTTACTTTTTTTGGCAATTCGCGAAAATATTGGTCAAAACGCAGTTTTCTTTAAAACGTATATTCCCCTATGGTTTTCATAGAAAAATGCACATAAGTCTCAACCTGGCTATTACTTTTTTTGGCCATTTGGCGATGAGACTTTTTTTGTACAGTCTTAACAAACTTCGGGAAACAACTCTTACTGTCTTGAATATTTAAGCATAGGAAGCAGATAGCAGGTATTACCGGTCATTACTTTTTTGGTGATTGGCCAGAAATTGGCGGGATTATTGGCGAAAAAAAAAATCAGTAAAATCTTAATTCACACCACAGAAATGGCCTTACTGTCTTGAAATTTTAGTTAAAAAAAATGGCGGAAATATTGACGAAAAACCAGTTCTTACTAGAGTCGTTACTAACGCCAGGGATATAATATTACCTTCTTAAAATTTTGAATTGTGGAAGCAGTTTTGGTGATTCGCTAAAAACACTATTGAAAACGCAACTGGCTCTAAGCATATGACCTTAATCTCTTGAAATTCTGACTAAAGGCTTTGGTAAGCACCTGGCTATTACATATTTCCATGATTTGCCTAAAATTGGTGGAAATATTAGCCAAAAACAATTTTCATGAAAACGCATCTCCTCCAAGGATTTAAATGAAAACGTCCTAAAAGTTCGGTGGAAGGTAGTGGTATGTATAAACCACATAATAATATTATATAAACGAGAAACCATGTTTGCAGTAAAATGTGACTGACGCCAGGTACATAGCCTTACTGTCTTGAAATTTGGGTTACAGGTTATACTTATATGTCTTAAATCTTGACATCAGCATTCGTGAGCTGGGACATTGCCCATAGACAATCTTGTAATTATTGTATTTACTATGTAATTCTGAAATAATTGTATTGATTTATGACTGTTTAGTTTAATTAGTCGTTTGGACTTTACCCGGCAGGTGGTGTCTGATTACGTCGCAATCGAGCGCCATAGCAACGACATTGAGGAGACAGTACAGAAGGCGCGACGCCTTGACGCCGTGACGTGTAGTCGCGAGGGCCTCTTCTTTGACGAGGACCACTACGTCACCGAGCGTCGCGACGCTTCGGACGGACATCGGGACGACAATGACGATGACGCAGACGAGGATCTCCCACTTTTGATGACGTCAGAGGATGATGTGAAGGCGATACTTGATGACATCATAGATAAAGTTGTTGGCGTTTCCAAGGTGATTACTTGCTAGTTTTTTTTCGCAGGTTGTTTGTTTACAGCTAATTAGAACATCATAAGAATAATAAAAACAACGGGACAGCCGTTCCTTCCTCCCCCCCCCCATCCCTGAAACCCTCCCCTTGTTAGGACATATGGTTGACCAAAAGTCAGCCTCTACTTCGATTTGGTCTTTTGTGTATAACACCTTTTTACTCCCCAGACCCACTAAGAATTGCTAGAACTCATAAAAGTGAGGGACTCCTTTTTAGACCAGCCGACTTCGTAGGTCTAGGCTAATCACATCAGTAAAGGGGGTGCATTTTCTAATTTTTTGGTAGGCACATTTTCAGAGGCTTTTTCTTCCACAATTTTGATCAGATTACCTTCAAATTTTGCATAAGTGTTCACTAGTCTTTCCTCTCTTGAGGAAAGAGAGGGGGGTGGGCGCGGGTGGAGGGGAGAGCATTTATAGTTATTGGTCGCCAGTTCTCAAAGTGCTTTTTCCCGCAATTTTGATGGAATTGCCTTCAAATTTTGTGTAAATGTTCACCAGGCGGTCCTCTTGAAAAGCTACTTTTTTGGAGATACGCCAAAAATTGGCTTAAAAGAGGGTATTTTAAACAACTCAAGTAGCCAATTTTCAAAACGCTTTTTCTCCTACAATTTTGACTGGATTCCTTGAAAATTTTGTACGAATATTCCGTAGATGTTTCTCTTTCGAAAAAGTACTTTTTGGCGGCATTTTAAATCTTGTTGTTTTCCAAAATGCTTTACTTGCTGCAGTTTGATTGGATTTAGTCTAACTTTAAGAGTATTATTCTTCATCTGATATTTCCTTGAAAAACCCTTTCCTTTGTATTTGGCACACCTCGAAAAATTGGCCTCATAACCCATTTGAATGTTTTGGGGATCAAGTTTATCAAAATAGTTCTTTTGCAAAAGAAATTTAATAATGTTAGTCAGAATGCTTTCATTTTTTAGGCATAGTCCTTTGAAAAAAATCTCAATAACCGGTTTTTAAAATATGACTCCCGCTTTTTGGCGACCATATAAGCCTGTTGATACGTGATTCACTAGACCTTGGCTGGTCACAATGTCCCTGAAAATTCTTGTTAAAATATCTATCCGACTGTGTTTACGCGTAACAGATAGATCCCTCTGATGATAACTGTTTTATTACAACGGTTAGAACATAGTTCGCAGCCCAGCAACACAGTAGCTGGGGCACTGGCAGTACTGTATTTGGGATACTGACAGTACTGTAGTGAGGTACTGACAGTGCTGTATTTGGGATACTGACACTACTGTAATTTGGGTACTGACAGTACTGTATTTGGGCAGTTTGCGTGTTACTTGGAAAGAGAGTTTTTGTGTACTACGCTACAAATTGATAAGACAAGGACACACAATCCTCCGCATAAAATATCCCGGCCTCTCCACATCCCCCTCCGACCGCTATTTAAAACTGTAAAATAGTCAAGTCCACTAGGGATTTTCATTGACATCACATGAAATGCCACCTGGCAACCTCCTCCCGAACTCTCTGTCTCTCTCTCTCTCTCTCTCTCTCTCTCTCTCTCTCTCTCTCTCGCTCCCCCTTTCTCTCTCTCTATCTCTATCTCTCTCTCTCTCTCTCTCTCGCTCCCCCTCTCTCTCTCTCTTCCTCTCTCTCTCTCTCTCTCTCTCTCTCTCTCTCTCTCTCCCTCCCTTTCTCTCTCTTTCTGTCTCTCCCCCTCTATCTCTCGTTTCATTATTCATTTGCTGCTTTTAGTTGGGCTCAGAAGCAGACTGCTTGTGTCACGAGAGCCGGTTTTGTCCGCTACACGAGGTTGAACTTTGTTCTAGAATTTTTAAAATCTTTAAGCACTTCTTTTTGATGGTTTTCATTTTGCGCAGTTGGATACTGGAGTTTACCCACTAACTTTTATTCTGGGTCGTTCTAAGCATTTGCAAGGTTGAATTTTGGCCATTTGGTATATGCCTCGGCGTCATCCATACAGCACCTACTTGGGAGGGGAAAGGAGATCAAGAAGGGGATGGGGTCTAGTGCATTGCAGATACTTTTTTAATGGATGGGTGTCGTCGTCGGTGGGAGGAGGGGGGAGGGGTAAAATGTCTGAAAGTTTTGCCTGTGTACTTTATGGCTGACTATTTTAACATACATTTTCATTTATTTATTTATTTTTGGGAGTGTCATAATTCTGAATGATTTGCTTTCGGGGTCTATGACGCGTCAGTCTGTATACTTTGTATACTTTTTAACTTGGTGCATTTTGGGGTAGACCAGGCCATGAATTCCATCTCTGTATTTTTAGGTCTTGTAACCCGAGACTTGTTTTTCTGAGATACTTCATTTTTCACATGTTGCCCATTCCATTCCTCCCTCTCAAAAAAAAAAAAAAAAGAAAAAAAAAAAGAGCCTTAGTTTTATTGAAAACACACACACCAATTTAATATTTTGATTTGATTGTAATGGTATGACTTTAGTGTGACCTTGCAGCACTTCGTTGTTTGGGGCACGTGGCGTTCTAGTTTGTCACTGAAATTTTTTTTTTTTAATTTTGGATAAAGAAAGTTAAAATAGTCAATGTGATTTGTAAGTATTTGTTGTATATCAGGCAGAAATCTTTTATTTTACATGAAATTAAACAGAATAAATTTATTAAAAAATGAACTAAATTCCGCAGAGCAGGTTGTTTTTTTCTCTCTCAAATTGGCTTCTCAGATAAACTGTAATTTTATCATGGGTTTTCAAAATCTGAAACAAATCTAAGCCTATCTGTGTGCAAACATTACTTCGCCCTGCTTAACACAATTTCACTTAATCTAAAATCGTTTAAATTCACATCTTTTGAATGTTTCTAGTTCAACAGCATTCCATGATTTTGATAGATCTATCACTAAATTCGACATATTTGTATGGGGCTGCAAATCAAAAAGGGACAGCAGGTTTCAGTTGGTCAGAATATGGGATTGGGTTCGTAAAAAAGGTGCTGATGAAAATTAATAGGAAGAAGAGTCACTGCGCGTGCGCCTGGCCAGCCTGCAGTCACGTGACAATTTGCATATGTGTGCAGACGAACTCCTCGATAGCATTGACGGAAAGCAGCCGGACAACCAATCAGACGCCGGTTCAGATGACGTGAACGGGTAAAGGGGTCCACGTCATATTCTTTGCAGCCATATATGTTTGCTGTCTCACAAAATATTAATAATAATAACAATAATAATAATTGTAGTAAAAATAGCATTAATAATAATAATAATAATAATAATAATAATAATAATAATAATAATAATAATAATAATAATAATGATGATGATGATGATGATGATGATGATAAATATAATCATCTGACTTCCGCTTGTCATCTTACTTCCGCCTTACTTTCGTTTCCGCCTCTCGTTCGCAGTGCCCCGGCGGAGGCGGCCGTGCATCCGCTGCACACGCACCTGCTGCTGTACAGCCGGAAGTACGACACGGGCCGCAGTGAACATGCGCTCTCCTGCCTCAAGGCCATGCTCGTGACGTCACCGCGCCTCATGACGTGTTTTCTGTCGACCACGAGCCTCGGTGGCAACTCGTACTCGACACATCTCAATCGCATCATCATGCTGCTGGTGCGACACCGGAAGTAAGTTCATTTCCGGCTACTTCCTGCAATTCCCGCTCATTGTTTACATTTCATTCATAAAGTGCGCAGACAAAACTTTCACACTTCTCCCAGCCCTATAACGCGAAGCTTGTGACGTCACCAATTGACTACAACGCCGGCGCAGGCAAAGCTCCAGATCCATTCCTCTCGTAATGTTCACCAGTGTAATGTTCAGTAGCGGGATAATGTTTAGGAGTGTGATATTCAGTATTGTAATGATAAGTGATGTAGTGTCCAGCTAAGAAATGTTCCACATTTCTATATTCAGGAGTGTAATGTTCAGTAATATAATATTCCTGCAGGACCGTGTTCGGCTTTGGAATGTCTCGCATTCGCTTGTCTAGTGGTGTAATGTAGAGCATTGTAATTTTTCCGCAGGGCTGAATAGTGGCGAGTATTATGTTTAGTGTGGATGGTGTAATGTTCCGGTGTGTAATGTTTGTGCAGGTATCTGCGTGAAAGGTGTAATGTTCCGGAGTGTAATGTCTGCGCAGGGTTGTGTGTGAATATTCTAATATCCCGGAGTGTAATGTTTGCGCAGGGCCGTGTTTGGCAACAACTTTCACGGGGAGATCAGCGGCGAGTCGTTTGGCGCCCTCAAGAGCAGCATGCTCGTGGAGACTGTCTTCCTCGTCTGCCTCTACTACATGCGCAGTTACTATAGCAACCTGCTCGTCGGCACCCTTGGTGACAGCGAACTCCATGGCAACAAGCAGGTGATTGATTCCACTGTCTGAGTAATGCAGAAATATTTGCGTGTATTAAAAAATAGTAATAAAAGAGAAGAAACAAAAAAAAAATATGCTTTTAAAGTGTTGAGAATTTCTGAGACCCTTGTGAGAACTTCATGAGAACTTGTGAAATCTTCGTGAGAACTTGTGAGAACTTTGTAAGAACATTGTGAATACTGTGTAAGAACTTTTAAAGAACTTATGAGAACTTTGTGGGAACTTGTGAGAACTTTGTGAGATCTTTGTGAGAACTTTTTTAAAAGGTTGTGAATACTCACTTAGAACTTTATAAGAACTTATGAGAACCTGTTGAGAACGTTGTGAGAACTTGTGAGAAAGTTTTGAAAAGATAAAACAGTTGAAAAGTCGCCTTCAGCAGCCTTTGGGCAGTTGGACTGGTTGCCTTTATGATTCAGCACTATAGTTACGTGTTGTGTTATCGTTGAAATTTAGGGGCAATTCGATGAAGTAGTTTGATTTGATCGTCATGTATTAGTTTTTTTCTGCGTAATACGTCACAAGTTTTGTGTGTTCTGCTTTTACAGGTTCAGATGCTCTCGTGTGAAGTGTTAACTCTCCTCCTATCAGAGCTCGTCAATGTGACACGTGACAGTGGGCGTGGCTTTGCCACATACATGGGTGACGTCATAACGCGATGTAAACTGCAGAAAACGATACTCCACTGTTTATTAGCCAGTATTTTTGATGCGCGCGAAAAGGATTCGAAAACAAACAAACATATTACTGAAGCGATTGTTCAATTCAATCAGCAATCGGCTTCTTTATTGACAAACAATAGCGTTCAAATTCGATTGTTGGCGTTGATAAGAACGATTATCGTGTTGGAGGATCAGATAAGGAAGTCGCGTAACGAACCGGAAGTGGGTCTGCCCAGCGAGTGGGAGTCGTCGCGCCCGGCGCTGCATTCGGCGCTGTCGGTCAAGTACATACCGGCGCGCCCGCTTGTGCAACAGACGATGCTGTTATCGGCTATTCTGTCAGCACTCCGACAGCAGCACCAGTGCCAGATGCACCAGCATGTCGTTGCCATGGTGACGGGAGCGCTGCCGTATCTAGGCAGAACGCTGAGTCAAACGCTCGTTTGTGTCGTGCTGCAGCTGTGCAAGAATCTGGATCTGCTGGCGGCCTTCTATAGCGGTCAGCAGCCTGGGTATGTCTCTACACCCTCAGTTGTTCCTCCCCTTCTCCACACACTCAGCCCCTTAATTCTCCCCTCCCTGACCCACCCGCTTCCTTCTCTTTCTGTGCCCAATGCAACGGTCCGTCTCCCCTCTTCCCCAACCAATTGATTACTTGGTCCTCTGATCGATTATTTGATTGGTTGATAGCTGGCTGACCAACTTACTGATCGATTGCTTGGTTGATTGATTGGTTTGCCGCTCGACTGATTGATTGATGGCTAATTGACGGCTGGTTTCATTCACCAATATATTGATTGATTGCTCGAGTGACTGATTGACAGGGAGACGCCACGGCGCATGCCTCCCGACCACATCGTCTGCCTCCTGGAGGGCCTAACCAACCTGTGCCACTACTGCCTTCTGGATCAGCAGCAGGACATCTGGATCGCACAGCACACGCCTTCCTCCCCCGTCATCCCCACCGAGCAGGCATCCGGAAATATCCTGTCCGGATTGACCAAGCTCTTCTCGCCCTATGCGAGCTCCAGGGTGAGTGACTGTCCGTCAGTTTTTCGATTATGTCTGTCTCCTGCGGGGTGGAACGGAAGGAGGGGGGGGGGGGGCTTTGTTGCAGAGCCCGATCTCCCCAGCGCCCCCTCTTCCCCCTGCTCTTCATTTATGAGAAATTTCTCTTGAAGTAGTGATGCTTAAAAATCGAGATTGATGCCCAGCTGTGCCTCCCCCCCTCGACCCCTTGTGTGAAGTCCTGGAACCAGACCTGTCTGGATGGCTGCGCCCAATGGTTATTTTTCGAAAGTATGTGTAAGTAGCGTCATAAACTTTGAGACATTGTCTCCAGAAGGTATTGTGGAAGATTGGGTGGGCGGTAGTCAAAAATGAGTGACATCAGCGTTATGTGATCACGTGTTCTATCTGCGGCACAGGACAACAGCCCGGAGAAGGAAGTGACGCAATCGGTGTCGCCGATCATGGAGGCGAGGCGTCACCTGTTGAGTAACTTGCCGCGGATCCTAGCCAGCCTGGCCACCATGTGGCAGGCGACAGAGCGAGCCGAGAGCGAGCAGATGAGGACCTACTGGACGCTCGGCTTACCCAAAGTAAGTCTTTTTTTATTCATTTAATTTTTTTTCATTTATTTTATTTATTTATTCATTTTGCAAATGAAGACTGGCTGGATATTGGCTTGCCGAAAGTAATTCTTGTTTTAATCCTTTATTTATTTATTTTTATTTATTCATTTTTTGTAACCAACAACGTACTTGAAATAGCAGCTAAAAATTACGTGCGTAGAAGGGAAAGGGTTGTTAATGTATTGCTATTCATATGCTAATAGTGTCGTGAATGATGTCAAACATTTTGCGTTCAGGTGAGGGGGAAGTAAATAAAAGTTGAAATTTAGCCCCAAACGATTTTTTTTTGGGGGGGGATGAGGTGAGGGGGGGAGGGGCTTCAAATCTGGAGTCTGTCTAAAGGCAAAGCTGTGTACCTCCTATGTGATCATACCAAAGTGTTTGCTAGGATCTGTCGTGCGGCCTTCGCCAAGCAATTTGAATGTAACCGGATCGCGATTTGCCGCACACAAAAAACCACGTGTTATTTACGTTGCGTTGCGTGGATAAGTCGCTTTGTGTTTGTTGTTGAACACCTGATGCTGTTGGTGTTATAACGCAGGTATTACGTCAGCGCATGGTGGAGTTCGTGAGCCCCGTGTCACGCCACCATGGCGTCAACTTCCTGGCGGCCGTGGCGGTGGTGTGGAACGACCGGCGGGGAAGTGGCGTACCCAGGCAGCTTTCTGTGAGTATCCACTCGCTCTGTTCCTCCGCTCGTCCTGCCCCCCTCCCTCCCTGCCCCACCCCCTCACCTTCTCCCCCCTCCCGCACCTCCGAACCCCGTGATCAATACCGTTGTTGCATTGTCATTTATGCCGCCTGGGTTGTGCTAGTTACCGTAGGGCATGTGCAAATTTACACGATTTATATGAAATTCAAATCATTGGATTGTCAGTGTAGTCCAAAGGTTTATTTGGATAATTTAAATCATTTTCTTCGCCTGAAGGTCTTTAGATTATGCATTACTGAATTTAATGGTGTGTAAAATTCTGGGCGGCATGGAATAATCCGGCCTGTCGATGTGGGTGCTACGTTAAGCGTTTTGTTCAGTCCGTTATGTTCCGTCCAGTCCACGGGGTTTTGTCTATTCCACTATCAGTCCAGGCCATAACTTTCCGTACAGTCCACCACACTCTCGTCGGGTGCACCAAATTCTATACACTTCTATTCACTCCGCCCCACCCCCCTCCTCTCCCTCTCCACTCCGACAGTGTCAGTCCAGTCCACAACTTTCCGTACAGTCCACCACACCCGTCTACTGCGCCACTCCTCCCCCTTCCTGTGTCCAGTCGACCACGACCACTCCTGCACCCCACTCGAACTAACCCAGCTCGACAGCCTCCTACTTCTGGGATGTACATGTTTAGTTTACATTACAGCTCTTGGAACTGTGTTAAACTCCTTTGAGTTATTGTGTTTATATAAACATTTATAAACTGATTCTATTTATAGCGCATACACCGTCAGGTAAATAGTCACACATTTGTTTCTGTCAAGCTTACTACTCAGAACACCAATTTAGCGTTTGGGTTCATAGTTTTGAGCTTTTTTATCACCCGAGTCAAACCGTTTTTATTTATTGATTTATTTATTTATTTATTTTGGTGGTACGTGGTTGACATCTATTCCGGTAATTTTTTCAATTTTTTTTCGGGAGTCAGGAATTCAAATTTTATTGGCAACAACAAAAAAATATTGCGGGTCATTTTTTGAATAGCATTGTATATATGCATTTTATATTTTGTATTTTCTATTCATTATATTATTATATCTTCTTTATGTTGGGAAACGTATAAAAATGCCGACTTAAGTGATTACATTGAAATCAGGTAATTTCAACATAAGTGCACATCTTACAAAGTTTGTGTTAAGCATCGACTTCATTTTAACACTTGAGTGGTTCCTGGAAAGTTAACCAAACTTTTCGTCGCTGTAGTTTAAAGGTGTGCTGTTACTTTTAGTATATTTAACACTTGACAAGCCTTTGCAGTGTTGCCACATTATACTTTTTAAAAAGTATTATACTTTTTTTTGACCAACCCCGAAATTTATACTTTTTTTTACTGTTTTTACTTTTTTGTACTTTTTTTTGCCGAAAATTTATATTTTTTTTTTACTTTTTATACTTTTTCTTAACCAGCTGTATCGTTAAGTAGAATGATAACGAAATCTCGGTGGAAACTTTAATCTACTCTCTGTCTCTATTATTCATTTCCTTTGTATATTAATGTACTTTATCATTCCCCCACCGGGGGACTATAGTTTTCGGGTCTGTCTGTCCGTCTGTCGACACCTTTTTTGTTAACACACTCAAGCCTGCATTTTTCGACCGATTGTTACGATATTCTATACATGGGTAGTACTGGAACGAACAAGGATCGGTGTTGTAAATAAGCCATGTCGGCCCAAGGACATTGGCCCAGCTGAACTTCACAAATTTTCCCAATCCTTACTCAGTTAAGTGAGTTTGTTAACACACTCAAGCCTACATTTCTGGATCGATTGATGAAATCTTTTATATATAGGAAGTATTGGAACCAACAAAGGTCGGTATTGTAAGTTAGCCCTATCGGCCCAAGGACATTGGCCCAGCTGAACTTCAGAAATTTTCACAACCCTTACATACTGGAATGAGTTTGTTAACACACTCAAGCCTACATTTCTGCATCGATTGACAAGATATCTTAACTATAAGTAGTATTGGAACCAACAAGTGATTGTATTGTAAATGAGCCATGTCGGCCCAAGAACATTGGCCCAGCTGAACTTCACAAATTTTCCCAATCCTTACTCATTTGAATGAGTTTGTTAACACGCTCAAGCCTACATTTCTGGAACGATTGTTGAAATATTTTACATATAGGAAGTATTGGAACCAACAAAGGTCGGTATTGTAAATGAGCCCTGTCGGCCCAAGAACATTGGCCCAGCTGAACTTCAGAAATTTTCACAACCCTTACATACTGGAATGAGTTTGTTAACACTCAAGCCTACACTTCTGCTTCGATTGATAAGATAGCGTTTTTGTGGCGGGGGACATTAATCAGTTCCACTGATGACTTGTTGATATATGCGATCGACCGCATGTTGGTCTGTGGGTCTGTCATCAACAGCTTGTTAACACGATAACTTCAAAACTGCTGCAAGGATTTTAATGAATGGTATGTAGCTTCTGTGGGCACTAACAAGGATGGGTATTGTAAATGGGTTAGGTTGGTCCAAGGAAAATGAACAAAATGGGCTTTGAAATTTACCAAATCCTGGAAATTATTCACCATCGGAATGAGTTTGTTAACACGATATCTCAAGAACAGCTGCAGGGATTTTAATGAAATTTGGTATGTACAGTGTTGCCACATCATCCTTTTTTAAAAGGATTATCCTTTTTTTTAAAAAAAGCCCGATTTTATCCTTTTTTTATCCTTAAATACTTTTTTTTATACTTTTTTAAAATTTTCATCCTTTTTTTATCCTTTTTTTTCGCTTTTCATCTTTTTTTTATTTTGATAATTTTTTCAGTTTTTTTCGTTCAAAATACTATATTTTCCTAATTAGATATATGTTTTTTTCTGCTAGAATTTTTTCTCACTCTAGTCTTGATTAGGCCATAATATTAACCGCTCTTACACTGTATGTATATGTAATTTCCAACTTTTTTGCAGCGTCTATTGTTAAAATCAATACATCTGTAGAAAATGGGGATTTTTTCATGGAACTGAAACATATTCTTCGTAAACGTAATCAATATCTTATCACACTGTATAATATCCAGTATTCTAAATGATGTTAAGTAGTTCTTATTTCTTGAATGATTTTCAATAACTTCAATCTACAATTTTGAGTTGCATGTCCCTAGGGACCATCGATAAAGTACGTACGCACCTTTTTTTAGACCAGCCGACTATGTCGGGCTGGTCTTATCACATCAGTAGAGGGGTATCCGTCGTCTGTGTGTACGTGTGTAAACTTCACTTAAAAATTTTAAGTTAAAATGCTTCTTCTTCCTCAGCTTTGATCGGATTCCTCTCAAATTTTATACGAATTTTCCAATTTTCAAAATGCTTCTTCTCCCACAATTTTGATCAAATTTTCTTGCAAATTTGTACGAATATTCTCTAGGTAGACCTCTTTTGAAAAAGTACTCATTTTGGCGATCCGCCCAAAATGGGTCAACTGGGAGGCATTTTTTAATTTTTTGTGTCTAATTTTCAAAATGCTTCTCCCACAATTTTGATCGGATTCCTTTCCAATTTTGAACACTTAATCTCTAGGTAGGCCTCCCTTGAAAAATCATTATTTTTTTTTTGGGCGATCCGCTAAAAATTGGCTACATGGGGGCATTTAAAAATATTTAGTAGTCAATTTTCAAAACGCTTCTTTTGCCACAATTTCACCGGATTCCGTTATAAGTTTGTAAAGTACAATCAGGTATGCAAACATTTTTAATCGCTGTGAAAACGAGTATCATAAATTACAAAAAAATGATACAGTATGATTAACATTAATGTTTTCTCGATTTTCAGCAAAATATGAATTAGCCTTTTTTTCATACTTTTTCCCCCAAATTTATCCTTTTTATCTTTTTTACTCGTCAGTGATCATTGCCTTTTGTATTTTAAGTTTGAAAAGCATGTGTGATCGGGCCGACTTAAAAAAGGACTGAGGGGCCGACTTTACTTTCACGAGGGGTCGAGTTTGCGGGACCGACTTGACCAAAAAGGGCCGATTTTGCAAGGGGCCGACCCAACACCTAACCAACCATATGACTGAAAATAAAAATCATTTCAAACAATTTGTTGCTGGTAGTAACATGGATATGCCTATAGAAGAGATGAAAAAAATCAGGCAGATGGTCCACTCAGTGTGCGATATTTGGAGCGTCCTCTGCGTACAACATAGAAATTTACATTTACACTCCGATTGATAAAGTAGTCCCAGCTATAGATGATACCATGTATTCGAGCAAGGTTTTTTGATCTACCGGTACCGGCCTGATTTGTTTGATCACAACATGACCCAATAAACGAGGTTGCACTGTATAGTTAATGTTTCTATCGTTTTTATCATTTTTACCACTTTAAAGGTATTTTAAAGGTGTTTTAGTGGATAGTTTTTTTTATACTTTTTTTTACCCATTTATACTTTTTTTTACTTTTTTTTATACTTTTTTTTCTCTTGAGGTCCGTGGCAACACTGCCTTTGGCTTGCAAGGGTTATATGAATTTATGCGAGCAGCCGTTCGTCCTTTTTTATTTCTTCTTGACAGTTTTCTACTAAAGACCCTGAGGCTCATTTCTTCTTCCCACTTCATCAAGAACACTTCCCAAGAAGTTCCCGGGAACTTCCCAGGAAGTTCTCGGGAAGAACAACTGATGCACTTCTTCCTAGGAAGTTCCCGGGAACTTCCCAGGAAGTTCTCGGGAAGAACTGATGCATTTCTTCCTGAGAACTACCTGGGAAGTTCCAGGGAAGAACTGATACATTTCTTCCTAGGAATTCCCGGTAACTTCCCAGGAAGTTCTCGGGAAGAACTGATACGTTTCTTCCTGGGAACTGCCTAGGAAGTTCCCAAGAAATGTTAAGGAAGAAAACAAACTGGAATCCTAAATTTTCTCATCCGTTCTGCTGGGAGAGTGTTATCGAACACAAACAATTGCGGCTGGCATTTCCGCTTGATTTCAGCTTAACACTTTTTTAACAGCAAATTTCATTAGTACCTAGTAGTATTTAATGAAAAACCGTTATGAAAATGGGCGATAATAAAAGCTTTCACAGTTCCCTTTTGTTAGCCCCGCTTGCGTTATACGTAAGCCGGGGTTTCCCTATCGGTCTGCAGACGGCGTCCGTTAGTTAGTTAGTCAGTTAGTTAGTTAGTTAGTTCATTAGTTAGTTGTTTATTTAGTAAATTTTTGTTCAAAATGTATCTCCTCCTACAATTCTGATCCGACGTCATTACTTTTTTATGTGAGGCATCCCTAGGAGGTCATGCGTACGGCATTTAAAATGTATCTACTACAGTTTTTATCCGATGTCGTTCATTTTTGAAACGAGGTACCCCTAAGGGGTTATGCATACGGCTTGTGCTTTTTTAATCGATCGGACAATTTTTGTATTTTTGGTGAATTTTTGAAGAAAAAGTTTCAAAAATAATTCAAAATGCATCTCCTCTTACATTTTTAAACATACACTGTATATACTTTATTTTCGGTATGAGGTTTCCTTAAGGTATCGTGCGTACGGCTTGTGCTTTTCTAGTCGATCGGACAATTTTTGAATTTTTGAGGAATTTTTGAAGAAAAAATTAAAATGTATCTCCACCTGCATTTTTTGTCCAATGTCGTTCATTTTTGGTATGAAACACTCCTAAGGGGTCCTGCATACGATTCATGCTTTATTAGTCGATCGGACAATTTTTGTGCTTTTGGAGAAATGGATCACTTCTTCCTTGGAACTTCCTAGGTAGTTCCTAGGAAGAAATCTATTACTTCTTCTCGAGAACTTCCTAGGTAGTTTCTAGGAAGAAATGTGTGACTTCTTCCTTGGAACTTCCAAAGTAGTTCCTACTAAGAAATGTATCATTTCTTCGTAGGAAGTTCGCAGGAAGAAGAGCATTATTTCTTCCAGGGAAGTTCCTAGGAAGTTCCTAGGAAATTCCCGGAAACTTCTTAGGAATTGTTCTTAGTGAAGATGGAAGAAGAAATGAGCCTCCCGGTCTTCGGTAGTTTTCCGATTTTTTGTGTCTTCTCTGACACTATAGGCCCTAGGACCATGAAACTTGGGACTTATGAAGAGCTTGATCTGAACATGTGCATGTCACTTTTTATTTTTGTCTTCGATTTCGTTTTCTTTGTTAAAACGCCATGTGAAAAGAGTGTACTTTTGCAAGTAAATGCGGAGCATTTAATGTACAGCACAGAACACCACACAATTGCTGAGCTTTGTGCGAGCTCTCACTGCGTAAACACATAACACAGCGTATGCCTGATCAGTCAATCAAACCTTAAGTCAACAAAAAGCAAACACTACTCGGCTTATAAGGCGTATTCAAGCTGTGTTGTTTGCTAATATATTTGGCTGGTATTAAGTTATCAACCTATGGAGTTTTTTTCTTGACAGTGGTCCGATTTTTTAGAATATTATAAGCCGCATACATGCTGTGCGATAAGCTCTGTACATAGTTGTATAACACACTGTATGCATGTTGTAAAATACTTTATATTATTCGAGAAATAACCCATTGAAGGAAGTAGTTTTGCGTTTTAATTTTTGTCACGTGTTTAACATTTCGCTAGCGAAATACGGTTCTAGTTATATATTCATGTTAAGGAATTAACTGATTTTATGTATTTATTTGTTTGTTTTAAAAGAAGAGGTGTTACGTCATTGCTGTCGTTGTCCTAGGTGATAGACGGAGTCTGTGATAGTCAAATGCTAATGGTCGACTTTGTGAGCGCTGTCAAGGTGTTGCCCATGGATACGCTCATACAGACGGTTGCCATGGTGATCAAGCAACCACCGCCGACCACTCACAGCGCCAAGGCAAGTTCTTTGTCCTGAAGTTTTTTTTTCTATTTCAGTGCCGACGTCGTTCTGTTTGTTTATAAAATGCTTCGTTTCAGTATATCCTGCCGAATCAACGGCACGTTGTGTGTGATCACCGACTTCTCGTGTAATCCCTGTTCACTGTCACTGTCCAAGGTTTAGCGTTCAGTTATAGGTTATATATATATAATATATCCGTGGTTGTATATTAATTAATGAGGTAAAAAACTCGAGCCCTGCGAGCCCCCGACAAATGGAAACCATGTGAGATACGGACCGTAATATGTAGTGTTTTATTTTGCTTTTTGGCACACAGAAGCGGGTCAGCCTGCAGGTAAGCATGCTGCAGTTCTTTTACGCCTTCCTCCGCCGCCAGGCGCCGCGCCAGCTGCTTGAGTCGTGGCCCGCACTGTACGCGCTCATCCGCGACGCCAGCCTGCTGGGCCAGGCCCTGCCACCACCCGGCCACTTCCTACTGCTCGCGTAAGTGTCATCATTTTGTCTTGTTGGGGCGGGCGTTGGGGGGGGGGGGAAAGTGCCCGGGTTTGTGATAGACTGTGGACGAAAGAACATAAGGGCTAGGGACCCAGTGACTAACTAAATGTGAAATAAACAAAATCCAAAAACAGATAAATTAACAAACAAACAAACAATAAAAAGGAGGCCAAAAAAAAAGATACAGAAAGGTTTGGCATTTTAAAAAAGGGTTAATGTGTCATGTATTGTGGAAAGTGGTGTTATTTGAATAAATCGAATGCTAAAATCATGAGAATCCACTACCCTTAAACTCGATACATGACGTCATGGTTCAGCGGAGTAGAATTCTGATCATGAATGAAGAAAAGAAATGAAAGAAACATTTGCTGAGTTTCAAGAAATGTAGTTACAAAATAACAGGAGCTATTCTTGTGTAGCAATACAGGACGTCTCGTTGCCTCGCCCATAGTAGTTTTGCAGATCAAAGTAAACAGTTAAAAGTGTGAGGCTACGATTAGCACACCGACTTTTACATTAAAATTCAACCCCTCCACCCCACCCCACCCCCCGACCAGATAAAATAAATTATTTAAGATAACATAATAGAGAAAATATAAAATTAAATAAATAAATTATGAAAAAATAATAACAGTAGAAAATACAGCCCTATAAAAAAGTATCACTTTTTGCGTCCCATTATATATATATATATATATATATATATATATATATATATATATGTCGTTGATACACGTCATGAATACACAGTACGTACCAACTCCTTAACAATTCTGCCTCCCCACTCTACCCCTCACATTCTTGCTTCAACATGCCAGAGGTGTTATGGCACCCCTTTGGCATTCATTGTTTCAAAATATTGCCTTAAAATGAGCGCACAGTTGGTGATATGTTGTGGGGGCAGGTGGTCATTTATGTCCTAACTTCGCTTCCAAAACAATGTCCAAGGCGATTGTTTGTATTGGTTATTGATATAGAGACTGTGTTTTATTTATTCCCCACAGGTAGAACCTGTGGGGAATATATGCGATCGACCGTGTGTCGGTCTGTCGGTCTTGTTATCAAGAGCTTGTTAATACGATAACTTAAAAACTCCTGCAGGGATTTTAATGAAACTTGGTATGTAGCTTCTATGGGAACAGGCACAGATTTGTATTTTAAATAGGCCAGGTTTGTTGAAGTAAAATGTACCAACTTGACTGGGAAAATTTCAGCTCTTGATTGACTATTGATAGCCGTGTTGAACTGATGGGGGAGGGGCGCCTGTGGGAAATATGTGGGCTATGCACACTCTCTAGTTTTTATTTATTATTATTTGTTTATTTATTTTGGCAGAGGGAGTCTAATTGAAATAATCCTAATCTGCTCACAAATAAATTATCGCTTAGTTGTAACAAACGGACGAACTTATTTGACAATAATTGATGCAGAAGTGAATTCCATTGTGTACTCGTACATGCTGCCTTAAAATCCCCTGTTTGTTGCGGTGTGCGCGAAAATTATGTGAGGGCGTAATGAGTGGGGTGTACTGTATGTACTGTTTGCACTGACGAGTACACCTGTGTTTACATTTAGCGTTGTGACGTGTCTAGCATATGGCTGTACGGAAGTGAACACACAGCGCAGATAATCGTCTTTCTCTACGAAAATGGGATTATTTCGGTGCCGTACAAGGATAAAAGTGCTTTTCAAGGATAAAATGTTGTCAAGTATTCAAGACGTGTTTTCATGCGATTGAGGAAACAGCCTTTGTGTGGTCAATTGATTTGCGGGTTTGTTTTCTGTACTGTGTAAAGTATTGGGGAAAAACCTAAAATCGAGCCGTGCAGAAGTACTGTCCATGTGTCGTGTGAAGACGAGGACTGAACATATCTAAAGAAAAATCAGGATAACCGAATAAATTATATACAAAATAAAAAGGCATATTTATTATTTAAAACTTGAATGTACTTCTGATAAATCAAAGAACGAACTTCTCCCGCGTATAAAATTTAACCTGGTTTTGACTGACTCGACAACATCGAGATAGATTGGATGACTGGTTGTCAACCTGTCAAATACCAAAAATAGTGTAATATTTGTATCCACCCCAAACTATTTTGAGCATGGACGCATAAAAAAAAAAACAGTTGGATAAAAACATTGGACATGGCTAGTGCTTTTCCCGAAGATTCGCCATTGGTGGATGACCTAACGACATGCTCCATATGTACGGAGCCGTACACGGAGCCCAAGGTGCTGCCGTGCCACCACACGTTCTGTACGGACTGCCTGAAGAAGTACATCCACACTTACACGAACGACGGCAGCGTGGACGAGGGCAAGTTCCCCTGCCCCGTCTGCCGGGCGCAGATTTCTATACCGGAAATGGGCCTGGAGGCGCTTTCGATTGACGATCCGAAAACTGAGGAACTTCAGGAGCTCGTGACGAAGATTTCGAAGACGCCGAAGAGGATTCACTGTGACGTGTGCAAATACCGCGGCGTGACGTCATCGGCGCAGGACCACTGCACGCAGTGTAGTATCAACTACTGCGACCACTGTAGTCTAGACCATGAGAAGCACAAGCTGTTCGAGAACCATGCCACCATCCCCGTGGCGCAGATGGACTCTGCGATGCTGCGCTGCGAGACGCACGAGGCAGAGCACGTTAAATATTATTGCGCCACGTGCATGGCGCCGCTGTGCACTGTGTGCGCGGTCAGCGAGCATAAGGCGCATCAGACCATGGATCTCAACATGGCGCTGGGAAACAAGATGGCGACTATACAGAAACACATCATGGGCATGAGTGCCAAGGTGCAACGTCACGAAGAGATGCTCATACAACTGGAGGAGATAGCCAACGTTCGCGAGGCCGCGTTGAAGAAAACCAAGTCAGAGATTGAGCGCCACACGGCTGGACTGATCGCAAAGTTGACACTACGCAAGGAGGAGATGATAGAAGAGCTGGATCGTGCACATGCGTCCGGCACGAAACAGATCAACATTGAGAAGGATAACTGCACGTTTCAACTCGTGAATATGAAGAGTCTGTGGAAGTTTGCCGCCAAGTTGATGGAGCCCAGTCAGGCTATCCAGCTGATAGCGATGCATGCGGATCTGATGAAAATGGTGGATGGAATGATCGATGCACCAGATCCAGCTATAGCCAAGGATTGCATCCTCATGAACATGTTTATGCCCAAGGACCATTTGTCGATTGGCGAACTTCAGAAGTGTGAACTCTCCACTGACCTTCTGACCCGAGTGTCAGAGGTCGGGGGCATGGCGAACGGGTCAAGGTCACCGAAGTCATCAATGTCAAGGTCTCCGAGGGCGCAAAGTCCGGCGCCATTTTTCCTGGGCGATAATATGACAGTTCGGTGGCACGCGCCCAAACTCATGTGGAAGGTGGACAAGGTTGGCACGAGAAAGGGCGAGATTAGTGAAGCTTATGACGTCAAACTCACCGACTCGGGTGAAATCGTGGTCGCCGAATGGCTGAACCAACGCGTGCAGATCTTTGACTTTACCGGATACTCTAAGGACGTGGTCGGGGAGAAACTGATGCAGCCCTGGGGTGTGGCCGTGACGAGGGAGGGGAACCTGGCCGTGTCCGACGAGAAAGACCGCACGGTGAAGGTCTTCAACCCACAGGGCTTCCTCGTGCAGTCGTGGAAGAAGATGATGTTCGGCTGGCCTCGCGGTATCGTCATAAACCGTGCTGGCCAGTACATAGTCACTGATAACCAACATGGCCGCCATTCGGTCAGCATCCACCTGCCCAATGGCAAGTGCGTGCGACAATTTGGTTCACAGGGAAGCGGCAACGAGCAATTTCATTGGCCACGCTACGTCACGTGTGACAGCCAGGATCGCATCATCGTCGCGGACAGCAGCAATCATTGTGTCAAAGTCTTCGACCCGACCGGAAGCTACCTCTTCAAATTCGGCTCACTGGGCAACAACGACGGTCAGATGAAACACCCGCGCGGCGTCTGCGTCGATCCCAACGACAACATCATCGTGTGCGATCAGGATAACGACCGTGTCTCCATCTACAGTCCCGAGGGCAAGTTCATGAAGCACCTACTCAAGATTCAGCGCCCCTGGGGCGTGGCTATTAACTATATGGGCCTCTTGGCCGTGACACAGAAACCGGCCCTTCTTCTCTTTCGCGTTTTTGATTCGCTTGTGTGAAGACCCCTCAATGTTTTTATTCGGGAATGTGTATTATTTATTTTAAATAAAAAAGAAGCACTTGAGAACACCCTCAATTTTCTTTTTACCCCGATCTTGCATAGTGAAGTAGAAAGTTGTGATTACTGAAGGGGATAAATCTGATGTCTATTTTTAGGTGTGCATGGCTGCGTCTAAGTTCAATTTTACGTTTTATTGCACGTAGACTGCTGTGAATGAGTGTAAGTTATTTTGAAAACCTCGGGAGTCGATAAATTTTTATGTTGCATTTAATTTTTAAGAGACTTATTTTAGATGTCAAGTGACAGTGGAATGTCGCACACAGAGCATTCTTTATTTACCTTCCATCAAGGTTGGAAGCCAGTGAGTTTTAATGGTAAATTTGGAACCTCCATTAATTCGTACCACTCAGGATCAGGGAATGTCGTACGAATTATTCGTGTGAAACTGGCGTAAAATAGTGAGCGTGAGACTAAATTTTGGGTTCAAATTAAGCCGGGAAACGAATTCACATGAGACGAATTAACGAGAGACCAGTGTACTAATTATGGAGCAGTACTGCGTCACCCTGGTTACTCCATACTTGTTGCTGGTACTGTCAGCAAGTTTCTACTGTAGCAACACTCTGCACTTGTGGTGTACTTGACGTGGTGTTTTCTTTGAGTTAGGGGAGGCGGGGGGGGGGGGGGGATGGGGCGGTGTGGTTAACCAGGGCCCTCACTTGTTCACAGACTTACAGAACTATTTCTATTGACCCCAGTTCATTTCTCACTGCCTAGCTGGGGTGGTGTCTTACCCTTGGTTGCAGCAACGCATAGCAGGCCTGTGCTGAAGTGAGTTGTCGCATCGAGCAGGGGGGGGGGGGGTGGGCGGGGGGGGGGGGGGGTTACTTCTAATGTAATGCTTTGGAAGAGATGCAGGTATTAAATATTAGGTTCTCTATGTTTTTGGTCATTTTTTTCTGGGGTATGTTCATTTGGCGTAAACATTAGCTGTAAATCCTTGATTTTATATGCTTAGCAGCCCCACCCCCCCCCCCACAAAACTCTAACACTCCACACCCCCCTCCCCCACCTGGTCTCTGTGCACATTAGAACAGTTACTGAGCTAAGCAGATGGTTCTTCATCCAGTCCGTGTGAAGGCTGTGGAGGGACCTCCTGCAGACGGAAGAATGTCTTTCTGCACAATGTACAGGTTTTATTGCAGGGAAGATCATTTTAGATACTCATTATGTAATTACTTCGTTTTAACTGTTGTTATTTTGCCGATGCATGGAAAGGGGTGCTGAGGAAATGGGGTTGGTACAATGCCTAAGTGGGTATTTAAAGGCCAACCGGAAATGGTTTATTATTCTTGAAAGTGTCACTTTATGTACGTCACATGATCAGATGGCCCAATTAGTTCTGAATGTATTGATGTTGATGTACATAATCGATGCGGATGAGGCTTATTATCAGTGATGTTATAGGTATCGATTAGACCCAGCTAGATCGCACTGTAACGATCTTATGTGGAAATACGGGTGATTTTTATGAATGATCCAGAAATACATAAGTACGATTTGTTGATACTGATACGGACAAGTGAAGTCAGTGCTGATCCATTAAATACTGGGGTAGGGGGGAAGGGGGAGGGGGCTCTTGTGGTATAATGAGGTCGGGGAGATGATCGGCGTTGATTCGGTTGTAGCTTTCCGTTTGCGACCGCACAGTGTTGCTATTGTCGCCTGTAGCTGCACACATGTTACGCCTGACTCCTACAGGTTGAGTTAGAGCGGGGATATAGGGAGGGTGGGGGAGAGCGGGATATATGGAGGGTGGGGGAGAGGGAGTGCGGGTCTGTTTTCCCTGAGTGTTCCAATAAGTTGCTATAATAATGATCAATTTGTGATATAATTGATTCTGTGGTGTACTTTCATGCCGGTTGGAATTGTTCTAATTATAGGATATTGAAAAAAAAAAATCAAACTGTAATTTGTATGTGAGGTCCTGTGGCGAAGCTCTGATGTTGACTCGGAAAACATGCTGCGGTGGCCCTTATAATTTCATGGGTAATTTTTGGCGGGAAAATCTCGAATTTTGCCGTAAGTTACTGCAGAACTAGTGGGTCTGCGATGTCGGATAGGTCAATGGTTAACAAATTTGGTTTACTTCTGTTTGTATGGTTCTTGGGTGTTGCCAGAATCTTGGAGGAGGGGTTGGGGGATTATGATGGCTTGGTTCTTCACCGACAGTGTTGAGAAATAAGGTTTAGTTTATGGGAACACTTTCTGGGCTTTAAGAAGTCAATGTATTTATTGGCCACAGAAACGTCACATTTTCGACCGAAAGGCATGTGTGAGTGTGCGTATTGTTGGCCTGTGATATCATATGGTAAGAGTATCACTAATCTGCAACACATAATAATAAATTAATAATGCGGAGTCAAATTGACAAACAAATGAAAAAAAAAAAAACTGAAAAAAATTAGTTGCCAGTAAACACAAGTTCCGTTCTACTGCTTGCCTCTTCGATGTATCGGCAATGACGCAAAAAAATTAAATGTGAATTTTGTATCAAATCGTTTGGTGCAAGATGGATAAAGGGCGCACATAACTGGCTAGAAACCTCTTGGTTGTACGTCCTGTTCAAAAAATAAATAAATGAACAAAAAAAAGTGTTAGAATTAATTAACATTATTGATTTTATTAGTTTCTGCAGATAACCTGTCCATTATTATAGTTAACATAATCATTTTACTGAAGTAGAAATTTAAAATATATACACGTGATTTTACTTTTAGTTTTGTCGTTGTGTTTTGTTTTGTTTTCATGTGCATTCCGCTTATAGAAATGAAATAAAAAAAATGTGATCAGTGCCAATGTTAGTAAACTTGTCTCCTTTTTTACAACCTTCTCCACCCCTCCCCTCCCCTTCCCTCGCCGCCACCATTGGATTTGAAAAAAAATCGTGGCGTTTTAGAGAGGGCCACATCTTCAGGAAACACCGGGAGAGGGTGAGGGAGGGGAGGTGCTTTCGCTAAAGTATTCAGTAGTTTGGTACATTTTTTCATGTATGAGCCTGGGGATCGTGATGGTTAATTGACTAGCAAGTAATTCCTTTTGCCAGAAATAGTCGATTTTTGAGAATTACAAGGTACGATTACAGGGAGAGAAATATGAAATTGAACAGCATGCCGTAATCTGCTAACTGAAAATGTGTTCTTTTGATGCAAAAACATCGTTTGCGCCGTTTATTCTATGTTTATTTACAAACTAGAAGCCACGCGATTCGCCATGACACTCTGTAAGCAGTGATAATCTTCTGCAGCTAATAGAATAATTGGTAATTCAACCAGTAACGATGTGGTGTTCAGTTTGAATGTTCTTTGACCATGCGCAAAAATACTTGAATACTTAATATCGGAATGTTTGTATAGGTCCTACGACATTCAAGTTATCGAACAACCAATCTGTTACTCTGGCTTGTTTTTGTGGAGTGGGTTGGGTTTGCAGTCTCCTTTACCTTTGCCATATTGCACTCATATAATTGATTTTCAAGCAGTTGAAAAAGAGTCTAGACTTGAAAGCATGTCATTTTATCTTAACGAGTTCACGATGAAAAATGGATTGAGCCAATAATAATTGAAGAAAATAAGTAGATAGTGATTCGCCATTGAAGATTTTGGTAGTTTAATTTTTACATTTAAGGAATCCACCCATAAAGTGCGCGCACGCGAAAATTTTGGGCTTTGTGACACCCCCTCCCCCCGCGATCCGTCCGTGGATAAAATTTGCGAGCTCATCTCTTGAGTAGAACTTCACGCACGGCTCTTATACGACGCGCACAACGTTCGTATGGTTGCAGTCTCGGAATTTGATGACGTCTCTCTGTTCCAGCTCGGTTTTTGTGACGTCATGTTGTAGTCTCTGAACCAGTACGTGCACACCCTGCCCAGGTTTTGATGACGTCATTCTGTTACAGTCTTCTGTACGAGTTCGTGCACACCGTGTCCATTCTTTGATGACGTCATCATGTTACAGTCTCCTGTACGAGTTCGTGCACACCGTGTCCATTCTTTGATGACGTCACCATGTTACAGTCTCCTGTACGAGTTCGTGCACACCGTGGCCATGCTTTGATGACGTCATTCTATTACAGTCTCCTGTACGAGTTCGTGCATACTGTGCCAATGTTCGAGACGAAGAAAGATCAGAAGGAACTACAGGACTTGTGCCAGCGCCTCATCGAGAACTGCAGCGAGATCGCTGGCTCCCAGCTCGAGCAGAAGTCGCTTCTCAGCCGCAACCTCGTCGTGCGGCCCGGGAACCAGACTGATATTCTTCTGCCAGATAGCGAGGCTGTTGTTTTCCCGTCGGAGACTGGTCAGTGTTTTTTTTTCGTTTTTAGCCCCAGCTTCTACAGAAGCGGGGGCTATAGCAGTCGTTGAGAGTTTGTGCGTTTGTACGCTTTTAAGTTGAAAAATCGTATCTCCGCCTCGGATTTTAGCCTGAATGTCTTGAAATTTTGTTTGATGGTAGCGGACATAAGTACCTACCTGGATGTTACTTCTTTGGCAATTCACCAAAAATTGGCGGAAATATTGGCCAAAAAACAAATTTCTTTAAAACGTATCTCCTCCTAGGCTTTTCGAGAAAACGTTCTAAAATTATGGTGAAAGGTGGGGTGCATAAGTGTCCACCTGGCTATTAATTTTTTGGCGAATCGCCAAAAACTTGGCAGAAATATTGGAGAATTTTTTTTTTCGAAAATCTTAAATATTTTCAGAAAAATAATCTTATTGTTTGGAAATTTTAAATGAAGTTAGCAGGCATTACTACCTACCTGGCTTTTACTTTTTTTGGTGAGTGGGCAAAAATTGGCGAAACTTTTTGTAAAAAAAAAAAAAAAAAAAAAAAAATCTCAGTAAAATCTTAACTATCTAACTGCTGGAAAATGGTCTTACTCTATTGAAACTTTCAGTAGCTGTAGCAGACATTATTGCCTACCAGGCTATTACTTTTTTTTTGAGATTAGCAAAAACAAATTGGGGAAAATTTGACAGGAAAACCAAAAACGTTTTTAGTAAAATCTTGACGAACTAAAGCAAAATAGACTCTAAAAAAGACTAAAAAGACTCTAAAAAAAGACTCTTAAAAAAAAAGAAGAATTTTAACGATCTCAATTTTCTTAAAAAATGATCTCTCAGGGTTCTCATCTGAACGCTCCAAAAATTTGGTGGAAGGTGGGTGAATAAGCATCTACCTGGCTGTTACTTCTTTTGACCATTCGCCAAAAATGGTCGAAAAAAATCAGTAAAATCTTAACGAACTCCAGGAAAATAGCGTCGTTGCCTTTAACTTTCAAGTAAAGGTAGCAATCATTACAACTCATCCGGACATTACTTGTTTTTCGTGATTGGCCAAAATTTAGCAATATTACAAAAAAAAAAAAAAAAAAAAAAAAAAAAAAAAAAAAAAACAGAAAAAAATCAGTAAAAACTTACACCAGAGAAATTTCCTTACTGTCTACAAATTTTAGAAAAAGATAGCCATCATTGATACTTACCTGGCTGTCACTGTTTTTCGTAATTCGTCGAAAATAGCGGAAAAATTTCCGAAAACCAATTTTTTACTAAACTCTTAACTAACGCTATATATAATCTTACCGTCGTAAAATTTTGCATTACGGAGGTGGATATTCGAACTTACTTCGCTATTGTTTCTCTCTCTCTCTTTTATTTGTTGTTCGCAAAAAATTGGCAGAAATATTGACGAAAAAGCAATTTTCGAAATATTGACGATAAAACTTGTTTTTCGTAAAATTTTAACCCACTCCAGTAAAATAGTCTTACTGTCTTAAAACTTTAAGTGTAGGTAGCAGATATTACTGCGTACCTGGCCATTACTTTTTGGTGATTGGCGTGAAATCTCTCGTAAAATATTGCATATTGATGAAAAACCAAAACAATTCAATAAAATCCTAATTTACACAGAGAAGTCATTGGTAATTACCTCATTATTGTTGTTTTTCGTAATTCGGAAAAAATGGCGGAAATATTGGCGTAGAGCCAATTCTTTCTAAAATGATTAATAGCGCTAGGGATGCCGAAACAGGTGGCTATGACTTTTTTTTTGGGGGGGGGGGGGGGGGTCGCCAAACATTGGCGGATAATTTGGCGATGAACCATTTTTATATTAACTGACACCAAGTACATAACCTTACTATCTTGAAATTTTGGTTACAGTATATACTTGTGTGTCATAAATCTTTACATCAGTATTCGTGAACTTGGACGTTGTCCATGGACAATCTTGTTTTTTTTTTTTTTATTTTTATTTTTTAGAAAATATGTTATTGATAACATTAAAACAAGTAAAAAATACCAGAACCGTATTTCGCTAGCGAAACACTTAACAAAAATTAGAAAAAATACTTCCTCCAATGGGCTATTTCTTGAATAATATATTGCAAACAACACAGCTTGAATACGTCTTATAAGCCGAGTAGTGTTTGGTTTTTGTTGTCTTAAGGTTTTATTGACTGAGCATACGCCGTGTTATCTTTTTACGCAGTGAGAGCTCGCACAAAGCTCAGCAACTGTGTTCTGTGATGTAAGTTAAATGCACTGCATTTACTTGCAACAATACACTCTTTTCACATGCCGTTTTAACAAAGAAAACGAAATCAAAGACGAAAATAAAAAGTGACATGCACACGTTCAGATCAAGCTCTCCATAAGCCCCAAGTTTCAGGGTCGTAGGGCCCATAGTGTCAGAGAAGAAGACACAAAAAATCGGAAAAAGTGTCTAGAAGAAAAAAAAGGACGAACGGCTGCTCGCACAAATTCATATAACTCTTGCAAGCCAGAGGCTTATCAAGTGTTAAAAGATAATAACAGGTGGTACATTAAGAAGTCTTTAAAAAGTCTTAGAAAAAAATACAACTGCACGTTTGGTTGTATTTTTATTTATTTATTATTTTTTGGGGGTACTTTTATTTTAGAAAATGGCAAGACGCTAGCTGATAAGAGCGGCACCAAACTGACCAATCAGGACTCGACACGTCACTACAGTGTGCATGCCCTGGTGTTGCTAGGGGAGCTCCTAGCAACGCTGCTTGACGTCACCTTCCGGAGTGAAGAAAAAGAACGCGTTGTGCCTTTCCTTATTAACTTAATGTTTAAAGTTTTCCCGTATTTAAGAAACCACAGGTGAGTTTTTAACCTCTAATAATTCTTTTTCTTTCTTTTTTTCTTTCTTTTTTTCTTTCTTTCTTTCTTTTTCTTTCTTTCTTTCTTTCTTTCTTTTTTTCTTTCTTTCTTTCTTTCTTTCTTTCTTTCTTTCCTTCTTTCTTTCTTTCTTTCTTTCTTTCTTTCTGTGTATAATTCTTAATTTACTTATTTATTTACGTGAAAAAAATTACTGAGAGCTGTTCATCGGCCCACAGATTACCTACGCAAGCCTCAATGCCATCTGAAGACTTGAAAGAAAGAAAGAAAGAAAGAAAGAAAGATATGTACACACTAGCACATTGTTGTAAGGACATCGGTTAAAACGATATAGTGCTGGTAACGATTTAACTCGGTGGTCTCAGTTAAGCTTTTCTCGGTCCCAGCCATGTTTTTATCACGTACTACTATTTCTTCTCATTTCCTCAACAGTATTGAAAACCTACCAAGCCTTCGGGGATGCTCCCAGATCATGGCCAGCCTTAGTGGCTACCAGTACACGCGGAGGGCGTGGCGGAAGGAGGCGCTTGAACTACTTTTTGAGCCGGACTTCTTCAAGATGGACTTGATATGCATACGGCACTGGAATACAATCATCGACAACCTCATGACCCATGACAGGACTACTTTTAAAGACCTCATGAGTAGGGCGAATTTATCTCTTCTCTATGAAAAAATAGAGCGCTTGTGCCAATAATAATAATAATAATAATAATAATAATAATAATAATAATAATAATAATAATAATAATAATAGTAGAAGTAGTATTAGTAGTAGTAGTATTAGTAGTAGTAGTAGTAGTAGTAGTGGAAGAAGAAGTTGAAAAAGAAGAAGCAAAAGCAAAAAGCCATGTCAAAAAGTAAAACTTTGGACAGACAAAGATTTGTTGCAACTGGTAGAAGGGAATGTTTTTTTTTTCGACTGTTGCCGTGGCTACATGACTTTGTATTGTGTCAACAGCATGTGGCCATTGTTTTGATAGCACATGTTGCGGTGGCTACATGACTTTGTATTGTGTTGATAGCACGTGTGGCTGTGGCTACATGACTTTGTATTGTGTTGACTGCACGTGCGGCCGTGGCTACATGACTTGGTATTGTTTTGACAGCACATGTTGCCGCGGCTACATGACTTTGTATTGTGTTGACAGCACGTGTGGCTGTGGCACCCAGCACGGCGCTGAATTTGTTCACGAGCCGCGAACAGGAATACGAGCAAAAAGCGCAACTCCTCAAGCGCCTCAGCTTCACCATCTTCTGCAGCGAAATGGATCAGTACGTGCGAGCCATGCCTGATATACAAGGTGAGTGCATTAGACCAGTACCAGTACCCGATATACGAGATGAGTTCATTAGATCAGTACGTTAGAACCATGCCCGATATAGTGTGAGCTCATTAGACCACCAAGTGCGAGCCATGCCCGATATATAACGCAGGCCTGTACCAAACCATTTTTTTTTTGGGTAACCCTGGAAATCCGCCTGAAAACAATGAAATCACCGCGCATTGAAAATTTTGCGACCAAAACAATTTTGATGAAATCGTTTATACGCTGAGTTACTTTCATTGATTCACAGCTGGTCCCACTGTCCCCAGAAATTTGGTTGTATGTCACATTTCCTACCCCTCCCCCTCCCCTCTTGTTATGCTTTTTATGTTCATATCATGTCACTTTGTGACGTTACTGTATGACGTCACTGTGACGCTAATGTCTGTTATAGAGCGGCTGGCGGATAGCTTAAGGGTGATGGTGTCTCCGACCGTGCAAGCGCAAGTCTTCTATGCGTTTCGAGTCCTGGTGCTTAGAATGTCGCCCCATAATTTGACGTCACTGTGGCCCACGATTATCTCGGAACTGGTAAGGTCAAATGCTGTGGTTAGGGGCTATCCATAGAGTATGCACGGAATGTGGAGCGGGTGCGCTAGAGAGAGGGGGAGGGTTCTAGCTACGCTATTGGTATTGCCGATGAGGTACGTCAAAATTTTGTGTATCGAAAGGGGAGGGGTAGTCGTTGTGTGGGGACCTGTCAATGGGGGATATGTCATGGGGTATGTGTCAGTGGGGACGTGTCATATATACGAAGACAGCGTAGGAGTTTCAAAAAGTCTTTCGTATTCTAGGGATGGTCCTTTAGCAGTTCTCGGCAAATTTATAAAAAGCTCTTTGTAGCAAACAATTTATATGAGTATAATATTTATGAAAAAAAAATATTTTTAGGAATGTCGAGTAGAAAAAAAAAATCACGGGAGGATTGGTGTTGATTTTTTTTTTGTGATGACAACTTCTGTGTATCAGGATTTGAAGGATTTTTTGTTATTTGTGTGTGTCTTTCAGATTCTGGTGCTGCAACAGATTGAGCATGAACTAACCCCGGCATCAGACGAGAGCAACAGGTGGGCGATAATACGAGTAATTGTCGCTATTGCTAATGACTATGATGACTATAGGGCGGGGGAGTTGAGGGGGGAGAAGGGGCGAGGAGGTGGTGGGGAGTATGAGAATGAACGGACCCCGCATCAGACGAGAACAGCAGGTGGGGGGGGGGAGGGGGCAAGCAGGTGGTGGGGAGTAGGTGAACGTACAATAGACTGTTATTTTTTCCCGTTTGACCGGAATTCGAAGTGAATCGAGCCAGTTTCTTACGTGCGGTCTCAGCCGGTTAATTGAATAGCCAATTTTCGAATGACAATTTTAGGTGTATGAGATTATCCGTTATATGTTTTAAGGGTAAAGGAACGGAAATGGGCTTTAAAATTTGTGCAGTTGGACGGTTCGTTAGATTATCGGCTAATTTCATTTGTATGTTATCTTCACGAAAAGGTGTTTTCATTTTTGTTTTCATTTTAAAAAAAAGCGTATTCTTTTCAAGACGCCACAAAAACAATGCTGCTTTTAATACAGTTTACAAGGTTTTTCTGTGTGATGAGTGAGAATTAATGGTCTTATGGCGTCATGTTTTCTTGTGGATCATAATGGCAGCAGCGGTGTGCTAATGGCCTGGTGATAGGTTTGTTCTAGTGACAGGTGTGTTGTGTAAGGTGTGTTGCGTGGAAAATTCCACGGTGCTGAGTGGTGCCTCCTGTTGACAGATGTTGTCTTTCGAGTTACAGTCTGTCCTACAGTATCTCGTGATGATAGATATCTTCGATTAACAGATGTGTTGTGGACGGGTATGTTGTGCTCACAAGTCGGTCCTTTTGACAGGTGTCCGCTATTCACAGGTGTTGTCTATAGAAAGCTTCTCCTGTTGACAGTCGCCTGCTATTGACAGGTGTCTCCCATAGACTGGCTCTCCTGTTGACAGTCGCCTGCTATTGACAGGTGTCTCCCATAGACAGGCTCTCCTCTTGACAGGTGCCTGGGGTTGACCGTTGTGTTGTATTGGCCGCTGCCTCCCTCTTTGCAGGTCGTTTTTCCAGCGCATCGACAGCTTCCTGTCAAGCAACGGGCGGCAGCAGAAGAGCGGCGTGTCGGGCCTGAAGCTCTACCTGGCCGCCTTCAAGCTCCTCGAGATGGCGCTGCTCCTGCCCACCAACATGCTGCCCCAATTCCAGCTGTAAGTGGATATACAAACAGACACGTGTATGTGTTCATGCAGCACGTGTATATGTTAATGCAGCACGTGTATGTGTACAGGTGAGAGCATGTTGATGGAACACGTGTATTATTGTGGGAGCACGTGCGTATTTCTGCGATACTTGTGCATAAGTTTGCACAAGTGTATTGGTGTAACACGTGTAGAATACAGGTACAGTTGTAACACGCCTGTAAATGCGAATAGGAGTGTTGTCATGTAACACGTGTTTAACTGTAACTTTAACTTGACGTGCAGATATAAGTATTTTCATTTGGTACGTGTTTAAATGCAGATGCCAAGTGTATTGATATAACACGCGTGTCACACGTTCAGACCTAAGTGCATTGAATGGTTTGCCGGCGAAGAGTTGCCATAATGTACCTGTGCAAGATCGTGTGCACATATTTTTGCACCTCCCCCCCCTCCCCTCACGGGCTGTACTTACAGGTACAAATGGGCGTTCGTCGGGGACGTGGTGGAGGATGAGAAGCCCCCACCCACGGCCGAGCAGCAGACACGGACCTTCCTGCCGCACATCGTGCGCATTAATCAGCTCATGAACGACAAGGTAATGGGTCCCTACGTTTCGTGAAATAATTCCAAAACATTGTGCGCATAAAGCAGGACATGAACGACCAAGAAACACGCCCCCCCCCCCCCCTCCCGAACCATGAAATAGTCCCCCACATCGTGCGCATGAATCAGCTCATGAACGACAAGGTGATGCGTCCCATCCAGCGATTAAGTAGTTCCCTGGTGCGATTATTTTTCTTGTTCAAGAACCTTAATTATTTAAGTGAAATTCGTGAATTCTGGTGTGTTTAAGGAGATATAACTTTTTTATCGAGTATGGAATTTATAATCGGCCGTGTGTTGCATGCTTTAGTAAGATTGGCGCTTAATTAACATAATATCAAGACCCCCCTGTGCCGTCGCATTCACAAAAAGTTAACTTCTTGTCAACTGCACCAGCTAACAAAATTGGTCAGCTAGCTTCCAGATAAATTGTTTCATGAATACGAGTCGACCAATTCTGTTAGCTAACTACAATTATTAATGTTAACTGAACACTGAACTTGACCAGTTAACTGCAAAAGGCAACCTTCGAGAATACGACCACTTAAGATTAAATAATATACGAGTATTCAGAAAAAAATGTGATTTTTTTTTCTCGTTGACCAAGTGCACATAATCTTGGTCTCACCTTTTTGTTCGTTTTGCTGAAAGAATGGTTTAAAAGTTTGTTTGTAAGTGATGTGACCTTTTCTGTGTGACCTTGTCTATGACCTTGTGATGTTTTTACTGCTTCCGGTTTCAGTATGGCAGGCTGGAATGGAGCGTGGAAGAGGCTCATAACTACAGTCTGGAGGCTGCACGCAGCCGATCCTCACCATGCCGTACATCCTGTCCGTACAGGAGCTCCACCCGTTCTCTTCTCCACCGTCTCTCACACGCTCACTCAATCCGCCATGGGCAGCGCACACCCTCACACCCGACCAAACAGCCACGCTCGTTCGCAGCCATTCAAGGCTATGTCCGCGCCCGGCGGCTTGAACGCGATCGAAGGCGGGAGAGGCGCAGATAGACAGAAAGGAGGAGTGGATAGACAGAGCGGAGGGGTGGATAGAGAGAAGGGTGAAATGCAGCATCGCACCATCCTGCAGGTCATTGAGGACATGGTGCAGGCTGACTTCCTCGAGCCTATGCCCCGGAAGTGACGTCATACCTGGTTATGATTATGGCGCCATAAAGAGCTACTTGCAGAAATTATTTTTTTTAAATGTATTTATTTATTAATTTTAATTATATTACGTTGTGTTCAGTGTTCGGTTATATTTCGTGGAAAGTGCTAAAGAAGGTTGGACCCAAGCATTTAAATGTGTTGTTTTTTATTGTTTGTTAAGTTTTTTATTGTGTAAGTAGCTGGGCTGCCGTATTAATACGTGAGTTTCACAGTGTGATGTGATAGAAGTATTAACACTGAATTCATCCTTATGAAATACAGTAACTTTATGACTTGAAGTTTTTGAAAATGCTTGAAACTCTCCGACTGTGACAATCAGCGGGTCATATCAAAATGGCGACGAAGATGTCGACGCTGGGTCCATGACGGTCTGAAATATCCATCTGTATTTTCATCTGTATGTATCCAAGAGGCTGTATTCCTACCCTTAGGTGGTCGTTAAGTTTTTCGATCGGCTGAAATGAATCATGCTATATTATTTTTTTTGGTATTTGTCTCGATTTAGAAACCCGTTTTGATGTGCATACAGACAACAGATTAACGTGAAAGTACACCACATATTGCTGTGGAACAAGACCCATTCTGTTTAATTTGTATTGATGTGGAACTCACTAGACCACATATTGCTGTGGAACTAGACCACATATTGCTGTGGAACTAGACCACATGTTGCTGTGGAACTAGACCACATATTGCTGTAGAATTAGACCGCATAGTGTTTTGGAAACAGACACAAGCGTTACCATGGCAGTGACTGTTTGGTGCTTATTGTTCAGCTGATCACGTGTTCCCCATTCTTTTTTTTTATTTTGAGTTAGGCTTTTTTCTTTCTTGTTTCTTTCTTTTTTTTTTATCTTTTGTTTAACAATGCATGTACATATGATATATCCTAGTTATTTATGGCTGTAATAGTGTTGTTGTTTATTAATGCAAGCAGACGTGTGGACGTTACGGCAGACGATACGGCGTCAAGCAGCGGTTAGAAAACAAGGTCCCTGTAGGGGCGGCGCTGTGTTTTATGTACTAAAGGTGTTTCTATCTCGAGCAAGATGAGGCC